>CAJFCO010018435.1:0-30761 GCA_904066015.1 Synergus gifuensis | reverse complement strand
TCTGTACTATCGGCAATATGGCGCCGGTGGAACACATTTCCCATTGAAGTGTCGCAACTGTATAAACTGTGCTTTTGTTTGGTTGACAACGGTAGTCAAGAGAATTTACTTGAAAAATTGACGTCATTTCCGTGAAATTACATATACTTATACCCTAACCCGCTGTTTCTGTTATAACCAGCGTTGCCGCCAAATTGTAACCGATTGTAAGTGTAACGTTTTGCTATGATCTACATTTTTCCCTTGGATTGTAGTTTGTCTTATTTCACTCGTTCGTCTCGTACGTTCGCAGGTGCGTGAAATTCATTTTGGTTATAAATGTGGTAACTGTGGTAAAAAGTTTCTGTTTATCCAAAATTTCCGATTCGTGGTTGTTTTACTGGTTTTACTTGGTAAAAAATGCGGAATATTTGCTTTTTGTGCGCCAGTGATGAGGGCATCTTCCTCGAGATATCTAAGGATAAAACCTTTTTCAACAAATTAGAAACCTGTTTTTCTCTGAAGGTAAGCATTTTCTCGTTATTTATTTTTAAAAATGACACTGCTTCTATGTTCCCATTCCCGAGCAAGAGTATGAAATTTGAGAGGTTATGTTATTTCCGCAGTCCGCAGCCCGGACTCCAAGACTTCATCTGGCGGCTGAAAATTGAACGTACGCCACTGCGATAAATAACCTTGTGAGGCTTCGTTTTTATTTCTCTTGCTTAGAGTTCGGTCTGCGAAATGCTGTCATGATAATTAATTTTCATATTGTGTTGTGCTTCCTGCTTTTGCTTAGGTACGATTCATATCATAAGCCAATGTGATTTTTCTGTCAAATGTCCGATTTGTTTTGCCCCTGCAACGCTTTTTGTTATGGTTCTGTCGTTACTTTGCTTCCTTTGCTTTTTAGAGATTAATCTGAATAAAATCAATTTTGCGAGTCTAATTTTCAAAAAATGCACCACATTTTGATCTATTTACAACTCCATGTTGTCTTTTTTTTTAATCTGCATGGGACTCGAAGTTCATTTTGTAACCTCGTGAAAATTGGGTTATGTCGACATTTTGATTTGCAAAATTGGCGATATTTTCGACTAACTACATTGTAAAAAAATCATATATAAAATTACCAGTCGATTTGTAAAAGTTTTACTATGATTCGTGTGGTAATTCTGCAAGTTTATTGTAAAGCGATTAACGCACAATTTTTACAGTGAAATTGTAAATTTTCATGTTAAACTTACAATGTTAAACAACGTTGAAATTTTTATAATTTTTTGGTAAAATTATTAAATCAATCACTGATAACTTTTTTTCCTCTGATCTACGTGGTATTTTTACATAAATTTTTTGTACAGTGTGATATTAAAAAATAGTTGTTATTGCAGAAGTTTGAAAAAAGATGGAAGTCCTTGCGGAGACGTACAGTTAGAATTTTTTAAATTTCAGTAATGTTTAAATTGTCGCTCTGGTGCTGAAAGTCATGTTTAACTTTTATTTGTTGATTAAAACTCGCTTTTCTCTAGCATGGGGTGTTTATTATACCGGCTATTTGTTTCTAAGTGGTCACCCATCAGATAATAATATTTTAAATGACCAAAATTCAAGTCTGCAAAATTAACTACTTATTGCAGTAACTGTACTTTTTTACCCTTAATATATTCGATTGTATCTAAGTATCAGTTTCTGACTTAATGTCTCTAGTGTAAATATTTAATTTGGTAACCTTCAGTTACCAATGTTAATTAATTAATTTAGTTAATAAACGTTGGATGGATATCACAATACGTTTAGATTATAGTAATTAATTTTTATTATAGTGTGACTAATTTGTTCATTTTTTCTTACACAACAGGCGTCTAAAGAAGATGCTCTTTCGACCAAGGTCTGTCACAAATGCGCCTACGAAGTCGATAAATGCTCTGATTTTGTACATAAGTACAAAGAGTCACGTAAAAAATTAGAAAAGAACCCTAATAAGCCAAGGAAATCAATTTCCTGTAATTTTTGCTTGAGAGCTGCAAAGACGGGATATATTTTCAATTTAAAAAAGACCAATAAACATAACGATGCCTTGAACAAAATATTCTACCTATTCGATGACGATGTAAGTTCAATTTGAAATCGATAACAAACTTATAAGAATTTCTAATTTTGTTTAATTGCTGTAAGTTTTAAATTTAAACCTTTTTATTATTCTTTTCAGTTGAGTGATGCAACAAATATTTGTATTTGTTTATGGTGTCGTTATTCGTTAGATGTTTTGTACGATTTGAAGAGTATTTCCGAGGAAGTATCAGGAAAGCTGCACAAAATAATAGAGGAAGGAATTGACGTTGCTCTTTTACCTAAGGTCAGATTTTTTTATTCTGATTTATTAAGTATTTAACTGTTTTTAAACTTTAAAATCGTAATTCCCTATAAACTATGAATTATCTTTCAACCTTGAAAATTTACACCGATCTTGATTTTGTTTTCTAGACAAGAACATTCATTGTGCGTCGTAAGACAACGCATATAAAGAGTCCGACGATCGACTTGCACACACCTTCCGACTCGGATAGCGACTCAGGCACAATGGCACGCGGACGTAATGGTTCCGGAAAGATGAGCGGCGACAAGACGGACAAAAAGTCCAAAAACCGCTTTTGCGACGAGTGCCTGATTGAAACCGAAAAGGGGGTGGATATGTTCAGAATTCATCGGACGGGACGCACAGTTTGCAAAGACTGCTGGATACGAATGGATCCGGATAAGGACACTCTAAAAAACAAACGCAAGAGGAACTCAAGCGAAAACCTCAATCCAAGAACGTGCAAAGTATTTTTGAAAGACATTTTAATAAGTGCAAACAGCCAGGAATTAAAACTCTACCATTTGAATAAATCTGAAGATGGGAAAGTTGTTTACACAGTCACCGACGACACTTCTTCCGGCAGTGAAAGCAGATCAAGTACAAAAACAAAAGCGCAGCTGAAAGAACTTCCCGAGATGAGAGAGCTTCCGAAAATAAGCCAATTTTCCAAAAAAGAAAGAAAAATTACACCTAAAATAAAAGAACCCGCTCGTGCAATGTCGAAAAGAATCGAAGAAAAAGTTGAAATCAGTCAGAATGTCGAAAAATCTAGAAGGGGGAGAAAAATAGAGAAGCCAGTTGAAGAACTGGAAAAAGAAAAACTTGAATTTGAAAAACCGACTAGACTAAAAAGATTCAAAGCTGAGAAACCAGTTGAGGTAGAAAACTCTACATCTATAACTCGACGATTGAAACGAGCGAATAGTAATCAGAATTCAGACTCCGATGTTTCAGAAACTAAGAGAAGCAGAAGCAAATCCGTGGAACCCGCAAAATTTACGCGACCTGCTCGAAAAACGAAGGTTCAAGCTGATAGTGAATCTACAGGTTACAGCGAAGATTCTTCACAAGGTGAGGATCTTCCAAAAAGAAAAAGAAGGGAGCGAAGCACTTCTATCCTTTCTGTAGCTTCGAGTGCCTCGATTTCTATATCGAGAAAAAGAACGAGAGGCAAAAAATTGAGTCCGATTTCGAGTAAAGAAACCTCCCCAGCAGCAGAATTAAAAAGTCCTCCTAAAATTTCCAAACCGAATGTTGCTAAAAGAGCAAAGGGACGACCGAGAAAGGTGCAGGTTTTTGAACGAAATTCTTTCAATTGTGCTGTTTGTGGAACTGATTTGAGTGATTCTGAGGAATATAGAATTCACCAACAATTGCATTTAAAGGATCTGGAGATCAAAATCCAGAGGGTTGTTGTGCAAGAGAAAAATGTGAGTGAAAGGTTGCCTACCGTAGAGGAGGAAGGTAATACTTCTGAAAAAATTGAGGTGGATAAGGGTAAAGAGCATGAGGATAACATTGAAGCTGACATGACAGGTCAAAAAGACAGGGTAGAAGACAAACCCGAATCGAGAACTGACAAAGCAGAATCGGGTTCAGAAAAGCCTATAGAAAAACCTCTCGAAGAAGATTCTCAGTCTCAGGACGAAGATCGAGAAAATCTTGAGGACCTTCTGCAAAGAGAAGAGCTGCAAGTGATTGATAAGGTCGCTGAATCTGCAAGTTCTGCAATCGATCCTGATGAAGAACCAGATAAGGAAGTTTTAAACGAGAAGAATGAATCAAATGGAGAAGAGAGTCAGGAAGATTTCGAAGTCGTCTTTACAGGCAGTTCACAGGATAGTCTTGGAGATGCTTTGACATTAAATCAAAAAAGAGAAGAAGCCGAAAAGTGTGCTGAAGATTTGGGAGAGTCTTTGGAAAAAGACAAATCTGAAAATAAAGAAGAGTCTTCAGAAAAAGAACCTTTATTGGAAGAATCATTGGAGAAAGAATCATTAGTGCAAGAATCAACAGAAAAATATTTACAAAAAGATGAATCTTTAGATGAATCTAAAGAATCAGATAAGACAAAACAAACCTCCCGACATTCCACACCCACGAGGGACGAAAAGAATGATCGGAATGTAGATGATAAGGAACCTGAAAAAGCAATAAATACAAATATAGAAAATCCTCCAGAGATTGAGAATCCTATAGAGAAAATTAACGATTTTACAGATAATATCCCAGAAACAGATGATATTTTTGAGCATTTACCTACGGAAATAGCCAATGTGGTTCAAAATGGACTTGAAGTCGAGAACCCTAGTGAAGTCAATCAAATTGCCGATCAGGATCAAATTGAACCTGAAATTCAAGATCCACTCGAACATAAATCTGAAGATATGAATGCAATCACAAATGAAAACACAAATGAAATACAGGAGGAAATCACAAAAGAAACTGAGAGTTTGAGAACAGAAAACGAAGAAAATAAGACAACAGAAGTAGTGGGAGAAGTTCTTATGGATGTTTTTAATCTCGCGACTACGGTAGTAGAGGAGGAGACAGTAAAAGCGACTTCCTATTTTCCATCTCAGGATCTTGAAGAAATATCCAACGATGGTTTAAATGGAAGTGATATGCCAACTTCGGAAACGGCTGATTCCAATTTGTGAGTTAAAAATTCGATTCGTCTTTCTCTGTACAGTAATTCTAGACTGTGAAAGTTCTTGAATGTTTGATTTGAAATGAGGGAAGGATAATATTTTATATATACTTGTAATGATATACATACATATATATATATATATATATATACAATTATAGATACGCACCTTAAATATACGTATAGATTATTTAAAAAAAATAGTCTAAATTTGAAATTATTTGTTTTTAATGATAACGAGATTCGTTTCTGGATAGCAGAATAATGAAAAAGGATTCTTAGGTCTCCTTTAATGATAACAAATTAGAGTTAAGAGTTCTGATTCTACAAAGTCGTTTTTATTTATCTCTGTGGATGTAAATGGTATCATTGCATCCTTGCACATCTATGAATTTTCCGTTTCTAATTTATGTGGACCTTGTAAGAAATAATGAAGGAAATATAAAATTGGATGAATTTAATTTTGTTTTACACGTGAAGATAAGTTAAAATAAGTTTACATGTAATTGAGTACAAAAAATATTTGTACACCATTGAAATGCATGTAATAAAAGTTTAGGTAATGTGATTACTCATTTTCGCAGTGCTTGTTAATAGGGAAGATAGTAGAGATAAGTTTAATAATTATTATTTAAATTTTGTTTTGAATGTTAAAATCTATAGTTTATTTTCTTAAATTTCAAAATTAGATTTTGGTCAAATTGAACAAAGTGTAAGATGGTGCAATTCAATTTGTTACATTTTCCGAAATAAGTTTGAAAATTTCATGTTTCGTCTTTTAAGTCTAATAAAATATTGAAATTTATGTTGATAATAATTTTAATTTTAAATCAATTTTATGAAATAAACTTAAGAGCTAATTTTACTTGAAAAATAAACTAATCCATCGTTAAGGAATTCTTTTAATATCTTTTAAATTGATTTACATTGAATTCAACATAAAAGTTGTAAACCTGTTAAGTTAGTTTTGTATTCAATAATTGATTTCTCGTTTCATTAGGAATTTCTTAAACAGGTTTAATTTTTTAAAACTGCTTCAAGTTTCATTATAGATCACTTTAATATAATCTTAATATTCAACGCTGATAATTTCATGAAGCATTTTATGAATTTTATATAATTTTTCTTTATGGTGTTACACAAATACATATTTCAAATCTATGAAATCTTTTCACTTGTTTAATTTAATGTTTTCATTCATTAATTTTATTATTCTCACTTTAAGTTTCGTCTATTTGACTTTGGATTTCTTCTTCACTTTTCGTTGTTGGTGCATTGTCACTAGATAATGAAAAAAACGTGTCGTTGGATGTTTTTGAATCTTGATTTTCCATTTCGTAGAGGGAACCTGAAAATTTTTTACAATTCGTTTTTATTCTGTTTTTTTTTAAATTTTATTCTAAGATTTTATTCTGTACCTTCAATACTTTCTTCGTGAGGTTTTTTATCAATCCAAAAAGGTTCTCGGCTGTTTTTCCACTGGCAGAGTTTCTCTGTTGCCTCTGAATTTTTCTTTCCAGAGTCTATTATTAATTTTATGTAATTTTCCATAATTTCTTGTCCTGCAGGAAAATAGTTGATTTCAAATTACTGTTTGCAGACAAGTTTTACTTTTTAATTCGTTTTCCTTGAATCTACTTTTGAATTTTTTTCTTAAAAATACCTTTCGATACACCAGCCACACATCTTGCCCTATCACATTCGTTAATCGCGTTTAAATTACTGTAGAGTGAAACTGAGAATTCTAAATGAGGAGTTGCTAGTTCAGGTTGACCCTATTTAATCAAATTAATATTAAAACTTCATATGTAAATATTGAAAAATTTTTTTTAAAAGATATTGTATATTTTACGCGATTTAGAAGATGTTCTCCTGTATAATAATGCGCGTCAGCTAACTTTTTTGGCAGTTGAAATTCTGCCGCTGATTCTTTAAATAACCGAAAGTGTTTCATTGTATTTGCTTCGTCCTTAATTTTCTAGATAAGAAAACAAATTTTAAGATATTTGTTGCGATATATTATTTCTTATATGCCAATAAATGGAATTTACAATTAAAAACTTGCTTGTTCGACTTAATACTTAATTTAGTTACGTACTTTATACGAAAAAGCTAATTGCTTATGAGCATTGCATATTCCCTCAAGATTTTCAAGTCTCTTGACTAATGCTAAATATTTAGAAAAATTGTTTAAAGCTTCTTTGGTGTTTCCAGCATATAATTGACATTTTCCTAACTCGTAAAAAGCATTCATGACATATTGATCGCAGTCAGCTGTAAATTAAATATTTCTTATAAAATATGCAGATAAAGTGAAAAAATTATAAATGAAAATCCATACAATCTTGAGCTTTTTCGAGAGCTTGTATGCAGACTTCCACAGCCTTATCAGGATAATTTTCTTTCAATTTTTTTGCTAAAGACAAATAAACTTTGTACAAGTTTTGATTTATTGCCAAAATTTTGGAACCATTCCTATTTTTATTTTGAGCCTTCCTCAAAGCTTCTGTCAAATGCATTAGAGCTTTTTCTGATTCCTTCACTAATTAAAAATTAAAAATGATGTATATATTTTTTTATATAGAGAGAAAGTTTTATGTTTATTTTTATTTGCGAACTTTCATTATGTAAAAATCTGCCATATCGGTAATGTAAAATTGTGAGAGTTTCTCCATCATCAATTTTAATTTTGCTACCAACTTCTAAGGCACTTTGATAAAGTTCTTCAGCAATCCACCACCATTCCGATGTTTTTGATTGAAATGCAAAAGCCAATTCCATAAATGCTACTACTTCGGTTCTTAATTCTCCTATAAACAAAATTAATTAAAAGATAGTTCAATTACTGTTGCTAAAATTATTTTTCTTAAATTACCTTGTTGCTTGGCTCGATTAAAGATTATTAAACCATCTCGGAGAATGTCGATTAAATCATTTTGGTCTTTTAACCAAGGTTTTTGCCAAATTCCAGTTCTTGGTCCAACCTTTTCTCTTAGATTTTCATCAAGTTGAATTAATTTTCTTATATATTCTGCAGCGTCAATTAGATTTTCTTCTTGCAGTTCAAGAATCACTGATTCGTAATGCGGAATTTTATACCTAATTATTAAATTTTTAAAAATGTATCCTAACTAAATGTCAATTTTTTTTTCGCAGGGAAAGTTCGCGTTGGAATTTCAACTGTGGTTGTAGTTAAAAAGATATCTTTATAATAGACACGCAAAAATAATTATTTGTTTTATTCGTTTGTATTGTTTTTGTTAATTTTTTTGTATTGTTAAACAGTTTAGGCAGTTTAGGAATGATGTTACAAAATGAATTTTTTCGATACCCATAAAATTTTAGTCTGTAATTCTTATATTTTGAAAGAATTTTTTATATTTTACAACCTTCTCACTTCGGTCTGGTGCAAGATTGGAAGCATAGATTTAATTTTTGCTTTGACTGCAGGTATTTCATTTCTAGCTGCCCGAGCCAAAGTTTTCATCCTGGGTGGATGTATCGTGGGTTCTCCATTCCCTATTTCTTTTCCATCTTTAATTATCCCTTCTTTACTTTCTATTCTAGAATGATTTTTAGTTTTACCAAATTCTTCGCAAGAATTCCAACCTAGTTCGCTTTCTCTCATTCTTGACATTCTGAAATTTTTAAATGCGAAGTATCAATGGTATCAGTTCTAAACGTCAAAATAATGAACTGTCAAAAGATAAACGCCAGTAAAAAACAAATAATAAATAATAAAACCCTGGATAATGTAAATTATGCCTTGAAGTACCTATATGCACCAAAGTCTTTTACAGAAAAAAAATCGTTGAAGAACTTATTGTAAGAACTTTTGAAGAATTTTTTTTAGATGAGAATTAACAAAAATTGAAATTACAGGGTTTTGCAGTTTTTCAACTGCATAATTTATTGCATGAGAAAAATGTAAACGTAAATGATAATAAGTAACACTATACGCAATATACGTTCACTAACAAGATCAATTTACAACATGTACATAAAAACGTGTATATCGAAACGATCGCTCACCGATTTTGGTCCATCACAAAACTGACCACGCGAGTCGCCTAACGTTCCCAAAGTACACTCTAAAAATATATAATAATTCTCTCTTATCCATTGCATTTAATTATTTAATTAATGAGCCTTAGCCATTGGCTTTCTTGGCTCCAACTTGACTTTGAAGCCCTCAGCACGTTTCAGAATGATGTCAGCCTGCAGCCTGAAGTCGCTTTCTTTAACGGTCGATCGTACACGGAAGTTCCTGAGGATCGTCGAGAGGAGGATTTTCAGCTTCAACATTGCGTATTTACGTCCTACGCAGGATCTGGGACCAGCCGAGAAAGGAACGAAGGCATAGTAATGACGGTTTGCTGTCTTCTCAGGAAGGAAGTTGTCTGGGTCGAAGACATCTGGGTTGGGGTAGATTTGTGGCTGTCGGTGCAATTTCAAGGTTGCTACCACGACAGTGCATCCTGCTGGAATTGTGTAGTCTCCAGATACTGAAAAGATTTCATTTTTAATATTATAGAGTTCTTAAGGATGTTGGGCTCGAGTCCTAATCATTTACTGATTATTATGATTATGATTTTTATTATGATTTTAATTTTAGATTACTAACCGAGTTTGAGATCGGTTTTAAGTTCTCGGGCGATGATGGGTACTGGTGGGTACATTCTGAGGGTCTCCATGAGACAACGTTCCAAGTACTTCATTTCTAAGGTATCCTGGAAGGTGGCAGGTCTGTCACTGTCGCCGAAGATTTCGTCAAGTTCCTGGATGACTTTCTCTTGAATTTCTGGGTGGCAGCCCATCATCGAGAGGAAGAAACTGGATCCTGCAGCTGTTGTGTCGTGTCCCTGGACGGAAAAGAGTTCAGTTAGAGAAGAAAATTTGGGTAAGAAGGACAAATTTTTTGATGATAATGATGATGAACTAAAAGATGATTTAATTGCATTGTTTAAGAATTTAGTAATTGTACCTCAAACATGATAGTGTCGACCTGCTCCTTGACTTCCTGGTCGTTAAGAACGACTCCATTCTGGGCAGATTCAACCAAGAGGTCGAGGAAAGCCAATCTCTTCTTTTCTCCTACGTCGTTGTCATCGACGTCCAAATCATCCTTAAGACCTGAAGATTGACCGAAGGAAAGACCCTCGACGACGGTGGTGTTCTGGAAAAATTAGGACTCATTTAAAAAAAAATATGATTTAACTGAAAGTGAGACAACAATTTATGCCTATTAGTTTAAAAATACCTTTGAGTCCTTATCGTGATTTCTGTTTTCGATAGTGGGGTTGATGACAGTTCGCTTTCCACTCTTGTAGTCCTCCTTCTTGCGTTTGATGACTTTTTTCGTGAGTCCATGGATGATGTCCAAAAGCTGCATCTGGTCTTTGCTGTATTTGGTGAGGTTGAAGAGCCAGTCAGGCCTAAGCCAGACACGGGTGTGACGAAGATGGAGGATATCACACATCCTAAAAAAAATTAAGAGATAAGTTAAATTTTGAGTAATTTCTTGCATGATCAGTAGACTTCTTATAATAAAAAATTTTTAAACCAAAATAAAGCTTACTTCATGACAGCCATTGCGTATTCGAATCCACTGCGATCCTGAGTGCTTTTTGAGACACCCATGGCAGTTTCGAGGAGGATTTCTACAGTTGCTTCAGACATGTAATCATGGATGTCGAATTCTTTTTGTCCCTCTTTGCGCATTCTCTCAACAACGGAACGAGAGTTGGCATTGAAGAGGTCGATGAAACTCTTCAGGACGTTCAAGTGGAAAGTGGGTGCGATCAGCTTACGATGAGCACGCCATTTTTGACCTAAAATACAAATTTTAATAGTTTTAAAAATTGTCATCAATATTTATTTAATACCGTCTAATTATTAAACTTTCTTATTGAAAAAGGTTTTTAAAAGATTGAGGGTTGTGCTAGAGGATTTCTATATCAACTCCTTTATTATTATTAGTTATTAATTATTAATTTTTAATTTTAGATAGCAAACTATCGTTTCAATACAAGCTGCAATGAAGAATGGACTACTCAAGCTGATAGGATTATAAATTGATATATTTATTCAATTTTTATGAAGAACTTGTGAACTGGGGGAAATTACTATAATCTTAATTGCATCCAGTCATAAGGAAGAATGAAAGATTAAATAACTTGCTCGTCATCTTAGGTTGAGAGGGAAAACATTCAGGTGAGTTTTCTTCCTGTTATGCCTCTTACGGTCTATTTGAATTTCACTCTTTAAGTTAAGTGTTAAGAGAGCGTTTTGCTTTGATGGTTTAAAAAAGTCGTACATGTGCACTAAACATTTCTTTTAACTTTATATACTGTGTAACATTATAAAAATTTTTGATCATAGAAAATTTAACTTAAAGATCAAATAAAAAAAGAAGAAAAATTGAGCAGCGCGCTAGAAAGTAACGTTAATTTTACTTTCATTCTACTGCTCATGCAATTGGTAATTGAGTAGCGAAATTGTTTCACAGTGTAGAATATTAGTCTCTTTTCCTTCCTGAAAAAGGAATACCACAGGCATGCCTAAACACTGTGTACAACGTGTTATCAAGTCTACATTTTCTGCTGCCACAAATCCTCAATAAAGATGCAGGAAATCCTCAATTCAGATATTGATCTCACTTCTCTCACTGATGATTGATCAATACACTTAAAAATTTTACTAGAATTTTTTTTTAAACTTCTTTCTTTAAGTAATTTACTAATAAACTCTTTTTAATATTAATATTATTTTTTATTTGTTAAATGAAAATATGAAGCTTACCGGTGGAAATCAGGAGACCGTTACCCAACCAGGGTTTGAAAAATCTATACTCGCTAGACTTGTCGATGTAAACATTGCTGGACAAGATGACTTCTACGTCTCTTGGGTCAACCAAGAAAACAATAAGTTTTGGTCCAATCCAAAGTTTGATAACCTGGTCGAATTCAAAGGACCTCTCGTAGAATTTACGGAAGATGGCTACAAAAGTTGATTAAGAAATTTTAAATTTTCTTCAAACGAACCGAATTTATTCAATTACCTATTCAATTTTTTTTTTAAGTTTACAATTTCCAATTTTTCAAATACTGATTATAAAGATTTTAATTTTGAAACTTTTGCAATTAAAAGGATCGCTCCTAATTTTTTTTTACAATTTTTTTTCAATTTAATTTTTAATTTTTTAACATACCATCAGAACTTCCCACAAATTCAAGGGCGTTTCCAACAATCGGAAGTCCAGCGGGTCCAGGGATTTTTTCTGCAAGTTCAAGCATGTGTCTCCTCGAAATTCTGAAGTAAATGTAGTAAAGGACCAAAGCTGGTACCAGGAGGGATAAAAATACGGTTGTAGCTGAAAGTCCTGTAGCGGAGGCCGCTACTACCGACCCAGCCACCACTTCCGGACCTGCTGCAGACATCTTTCTTTTTTACTCTGCAAGGTAAAAGAAAATGTTTAATTTTTCATCATTGAGAGAATATGAAAGATTTTTAATGTCTGACTTCCCACATTTTTCGAATCTAAAGCATTAAATTTATTTGAAACTCAAAATCATTCATCCCTTTTTCTGATGATCTCAAAATTTTAATTATTTTTCAAATTAACACTTTTTAATTATTATTTTAATCTTCTTTGTTCTCAATCTTGACACTAACACAAATGAAAAGTATTTGAAACACTTTATTGTTTTGGACTTTATCAGCTTATGTCAGATATTTAAAAATTTTTAATTGGAGAATTGTAATTATGGAAATAAGAATTATTTTTAAAGTCTGAAATTGTTTGAGAATTAAATTAAATTGAGTATTAGATGATATTCGAATTAAGCACAGAAGCACGTTTAGCACTGTCCATCACTGTTTGCTCTTCTTCGGCGAACTGAATTATAATCCAAAGTTTGATAGTAAAAACCAATTCACCTACTTTTCGTTGTTAATGGACGAGTTCTAGTCGATGAACAACCACCGAACTGCCTTTCTTTGGTATCGAAGTGCCTTTTATAACCAGTGCTGTCGCAGTTCCCACCTTCCTGGGCCAGAAGTTCGAAATAATTAACAACTTCTCACTTGTATTAGAATACCTAATGGATTCTAAAGTTACGCGACAGTTTTCTGGAAAATTTATGAGGACACGCGGAAAAGAATTCAAACCGATTCAAATTCTAATGTCAATCTTTTATTACTTTCGAGTGGAAAAGTAGCAAAATTCGAGTCTTTGAGTTAAAAAGTCGAGAAATTTAAAAGAAGTAAATAATTTCAGTAAATTAATATAATGTATAAAAATATAATTGACTCGAATTTATGTTATTCAAATTTGGGTCAAATATAACTTATCAGTAATGTAATTGATAAATTTATATTCGGAAATTTCACAAAATTGAGATTAAAATTTTCTAAACATGTTATTTCTAAATAAAATATGTAAAATTTGCTGATTTATATGTAAATAGATCAGTCCGTTTGAAGGTCATAGGCTTTATTTATTAAGCGATATTTTCTGAATTCATGCAATTTTAATCAGAGTTGGAAAAACAGGAAGAAAGAAAGTTTGCATTATTTTAAAAGTAAATGATCATTTCAATGAGACTTTTTAATTATATCTCAATAAAGAAATAAAAAATAAATAAAAAATTTTAAATATAAAAGATTAAATCGTTAAAAATGAAAAAGGATTTTTATATGATAAATTTAATTACTTGAGCTCTTCTTGCTTTGAATACGAAGTTGCGAGTCAAGAACTTACTGGAAGTTATTCACCAAATTTGCTCGCTAGATTATTGATACCAGAGAGAGAGAACCTTATATTTGAGTCCAGTTTAACTTACCAAGGGACGTTTACTCTGTTTGTAAACAATGAAATGAGCGAATTCGTTGCTAATAAGAATATTATATCAAATTGAAATTTTAAAACATAAAAATTCATATTTGAACTTTAATTTTCATGAGTTATAATTTTTGTTCGTTTTAATTCGAATATTGAATCGATATTAAGGGAAAATGGTTTCAAGATTAGATTTTGCAATAATGATCAAAAAAGGGAATTATTTTAGAAATTAGTGAAATTAGAAATTGATTACTGAGATTTGGGTTTATTTTCAATTTTTGAATTAGGATCTGAAATTCATCAAATGACATTTTCAAGTAAAAAATTTGGCATGACGTATCACTGACACGTGGATTTATAGTGACCTGCTGCTTGTGGATTAGCAAACAATACCTTTATTACGTTTTTGCTTATATGATCCGATTTCTGCTTTTCTGAATTCCAAATATAACAGAAAAATGCTGCGTAGATGACGACTTGAAATACACTCACCTTTGACCTAGAGTCGAATTTCTTTCGTCTTTTCTAAGAAATTGTAATATTAAAATTAAGTGAGCTAATTTACTTAATTAAGATATATATATATAAATTAATTAAATATTTTATTTTCAGAGATTCAAATAAGAAATTAGCAACATTTTTAATTCTCTGACAGGATTCAGCTTACAATCGTGGTCCACGTCAGTGATTTATTGAATTCTGAAAATTATAAATTGGATATCGGTTCCCGGAGGACTTAAAAATCAATTGGATGAATTTCATATTAGAAAATAGTGTTTGTAAGTATTCTAATACAAGAAAAACGAATTTATTATGTTTAATTGAAGTAATTTAATTTAATATTTATTTTTAAAGGTCCTAGGTACACCTGAAGGTTTTTGATATAGTTGCCTTAACATCAAAGCTCTCCAATAGGCAACTTTGCGTACTAGGAAAGCATACGTCGACCTAGTTATAGAAAGAGCTCTGCTGGGGTAGTTGCAAGCTCCATCGAGCTTCCAATGAATGAAAGAAAATGCAAAGAAAAGAAAGAAATGAAAAAGAACTCAAGAGTTCTCGTATGATGTTCATTCGAGCTTAATTATGCACATTTGTATATTTTTTGAGTCTCTTATATCACTTTCTAAACATCTAAACGTCTAAACTCGCGACTCCCTCTACATATGGAAACAAGAGTGTATCAGGGAAACACGAGCGATAAGGGTGTAAAATTCACGCGTTAGGTGGACGCTTAGGGTGGTATAGTGATATAGTTATAGGCAAGACTAGATAGTCGAACTAGTAATATTCACATTCTAAAAGATTGTGAATATTAATATATCCTCATTAAGCAGACGATATAAATTTTTTAAAACAGATAAATGTATAAAAACTGAGAAATTAGAAATTAAAAGGTTTAAGATTTAAAAAATTGAAAATGAATTAAGTTAATTAGACATATTTGAAATTTTGAAAAGAAATAATTTTAATCAATAATTCAATATTAAGTAAAATAAAATATAAATACTATTATTTAACTTAAGATTAATGTCAGAAATAAATTCCGAAAGTATAAATGTAAGTCAGTTTTTTTATATAAAATAAATTAGAGTTTTCCAACTAAATTTTTGAAATTTACTTCGTCATAGTAAAATTGCATTTGTGCAAAAATTTGTGACAATGTTTAACAAAATAATGCGTCAAATGTTTCGATGATTTCAAGTAGGCCCTCGTCTCGTGAGAAGAAAGTTAAATTTGCCTACAATCAGCGGATATCCAGGTCTCCACTTTGACCTTTCAATTATACGTCTTCGTACCTTGAAAAGGCCGTTTCTTCCAGCCGATCGCTATTTCGATTGCAAACGTGAATTGGTTACAAACATTAACTTGAAACCAATCCCTGAAATCGATTAATAATTTTTTTTTTTTAATTTTGAAAGTTTTAATTTTAAAAAAATATAAATATAAAATATCAATCAACTAGTGTTAATTATTAATTGGTAATTAAAAATCTTGTTGGATAAACTCTTTTTTAAATAAATTTGAGATAAAATACAAAGAGAGTAATTTTTTATTGTTTAAATTAAATTATCAGAGTAAATTATCAGAGTATCCTCTCTCAATGCAGATAAATGAGAAACTGAGCTCCAAGGATATAATTTACCATTATTACCTATGCGAGGAAAGAAAAAGACTATAATTATGTCTTGTGCGAAATTATCTTATGACACTCGCACTTGTCGCACTGAATATTAAAAATATCATTCCAAGAAAATGACTCTATAGAGTAAGAGTTCTTGGTGCTTTCGTAGGAAACATATATGAATAAATGAGCAATAAAATTGCTGAATTGGAGAGAGCGGCTTTGTCCATGGTGTTAGATTGCAGTCTTAGTTTGACTTTCGATAAGGAATGGACTTCTTTGATAATCCTTACTTTCAAATCAATAAATTCTTTCTATCATGCATCGGGCAATGGCCTTATCAAAGTACTGTAAAAAAACATCTCATTCAGTCTATAATTGTTTTTGCACTTCTCTCCTGTTTATTTCCATCGGTAATTCATAAAAAGATAATAAAGAAATGATAAAAAATATATACTATTTATGTATTTATTAATACAAATTATATTTCAAGCAATAATTTTCTTACACTTAATATTTTTATATATTAAAACTAAAATCAAAACGAAAAATACTACAGGTGACTAGTTTATACATAGAATGGGGAAATGTCGATACTATGGTTGAATGTCTTCCACCAATTTTTACTGCTGTTGGATGTTTGGTATACACAGTGGTTTACGTGTGTAAAGAGAAAAAAGTGAGCTAGTCTAATTTTGAGTATTATTTTATTTATTGTATTTAAACTGTAAATTTGTTTTTAATCATTATTCTTTGGAATTATTACTTATTGATTGAAAGCTGAGGAGTCTTCTTGATCAAATTAAAAGTGATTGGAATTCATTATTATCTTCTGAACGCGAATTTGATATTTTGTCTGCATATGCAGAACATGGAAGAACTTACACAATTCTTTACACGGGTAAATCTACACAATTTAATATTTAGTTTAGAATATTTTGATTTATTATGTGAATACTAATAAGAATAATATAATTTGCAGGTTGCATAAGCGGAACAACACTTACTTATGCAGCTATGACACTGACGCCTCAGATTCTCGATATTATTCTACCAATGAATGAAACTCGTGCTAAAAAATTACCTTTTCCAGTCGAATATTTCGTTGACTCTGATAAGTATTTCTACTGGATTTTAATTCATATTTTCACCACAGCAACAGTAGAAATGTGCGTTATTATCGGATCTGAGTCAATTTTGGCAGTATTTACTGAACATGCCTGTGGATTATTTACTATAATTGGGTAAAATTTTATTAAAATTAATTTAAGGGTGTTGGACCCAAATGTTAAGCTCAAAATTCAATTATCCATTTTACTTAACGAAAATTATAGATAAATATTTTTTCGCTCTGTAGCGCTAATCTTTTTTCAAATATAAAACTGCATACAGAGTGAAAAAATATTTAGTTTCGAGAATTTTTGCATAAAACGAAGAATTAAAAATCTGACTTCAAAATGGAATATTTTCATTTCACTTAAAAAATATTTGAATTAGGTATTTTCTCGCTCTGTACACATAATTATAGTTAAAAATTGATTAATTCTACAGAGGGAAAAAATTCCAAATTTAATATTTGTTGAGTAAAATGAAGAAATTGAATTTTTATATTAGAACTTGGCTCCAACACCCTTAAGTGCTAAAAATCAGTTTGGACTTTCATTTTTTAATATTTTGATAGAGTAAAGTAGTTTTTGAACAATTGGGATGCAAAGTTACTTTTCAATTAGAAAGATTAGTGTGAACAATGATTTACGAAAGAAAAATTTGTTTATACAATGTTAAATATAAGGATTAAACGAAATTATATTATACTTATTAAATACTTTTTTTGTTACAGGCATCGGCTGAAAACTCTGAAAATTATAGAATACAATGACAAAACTCAAACAAAAGATGTGGAGGATAAAACGTACAGAGTTATATCTCAATGTATAGAGGAGCATAATCGCGCAATTGAGTTTGTATTTTTCAACAATTTTTAAATTAATTGTATCAATTACAATTAAATGTACATTTTTCCCATTGTATCCTTAAATGAACAGAATTTATTCAATGGTACCAGATTTTGCGATACAATTGAGTCTTGTTTTTGTCTCTGCTTCTTCTTTACGATGGGGCTAAATTCGATACTAATAAGTGCGACGCTTCTTCAAGTACGTATTTTTAATAATAATAATAATAATAATAATAATAATAACATACATACATACATACATCGTTATACTATGAATATAATTTCACAAAATTGTAAATTTCAGGTGGTTTTGAATATGGATAAGTTCAATGATGCAGTGCGATTTGGTGCTTTTTCCAGTGCTTTGATCATCCATCTTTTCTTTAATAGTCTACCTGCACAACGACTGATGGATCGCAGCGCTGTTCTGGCAGATGATATGTACTTTATATTATAAACTTTTATATATTCTTTTTAAATTAATATAATTTAAAACAAAAGATGTTAAAACTCCTGATTGTATTTAGGTATGATGGATCCTGGTACCGAATGCCTCTGAAACCAAAAAAATTGTTATCAATGATCATGCTGAGAACCAAGGTTCCATGTACGTTAACAGCGGGAAAAATGTGCGTTATGTCTTTAAAAAGTTTCTGCGTGGTAAGAATATTGTACTGTTAACATATAATTTTTATACAACTATAAAATTTAACTTTTCTTTATAAGATTCTTCAAACATCCTTCTCTTATTTCACTCTGCTGTCTTCACTCAGGGTCTGACTCTTCCAGTCCAAGCTTACAGAGTTTTTTCAGGAAGTATTATACAATAACATACTTATTATGTAATTTTAGGTATACACTTTCTTAATTTGTTGGAGTTTACACTCAAAAAAATGTAGAGAGTAAGATGTAAATGTAAACATGTCTGTTAACGTTAATAAATACAATTAGGATCACCTCAAAGAAAATAAATTAACTTAAAAATTTGTGCTTGCTTTCTGCTGTGAGCAGACTACTGAATTATTTAAAAGCAGAATGAAGATTGTAGAAGGCAACCAACCTTGGGTGCTCCGAGTCTCAGAACACTCGAGTTATTTGGAAAACATTTACAAATGTTACAAATCTAATATTACCTTCAATCTGCAGTTAATTCAATTGAAATTTACTTTCATATGTGAAAGATTCTCATTTTACAGAAATAATATCAGATACTGTACATACTTGATCAAATTCTTCTTTGAATAATAGAACTTGTTTTACTTTTCATTTATTCTCTCTTTTATAACAAAAAAATACAAATTTTATATCTGAGTATCGAATTAAAATCTCTATCCTTTCCCCATGCCTTATGATAACAGACTGTTTCTCTTCGAGTATATTAAAGTCAATAGACCCGTGCGGTTCAATATTTCCATGAAAGCGAGTATAATTATTACCTACACTCAGATTCAGAAGCTATTATCTTATAATACCCATTTCGTTGGAAAAATTTTATAAAATTTATTATTCGAAGAATATGACAGATGATATAAGAACCGTTCGTCCTTTCAAAGGGCTTGAAGAATTCTGAAATGAATTAATAACTCTATAAACGTAGTTATAGAGAGGCAAACAGAATTTATAGAAGCAGAATTGTTAGTCTTAGTTTGGCTTTCGTCAAGAGAGGAATGGATTTCTTTGACAATCGTTATTTTTGTAACAATAAACTTTTTCTGGCATGCATCGGGCAGTGGCCTTATCACAGCACTTTGCGAAATCGTTTCATCCGATCTGGTTTGATCATTGCTCTTTTGATTTGTTTAGCTACTACGGTAATGTTTAAAAATGTTTTTTAAAAATGTTGCGAATGACAATTTTTAGTTTCGGCACTTTTATAATCTTGTAAATCGGTGTTTCTTAATAATAAAATGTTTCAAAATTTAAAAGCTAATAATTAAAAAGTCCTTGACGCCTAAAAATTTTTTAAGTTTATAGATTTACAATTTTTTAATAATTATAAAATTTCGTGATTGATTTCAAGAAACTCTTCTTCATTTTCAGGAAAATTAATGAATAAGGAGTAAAAAATCCAGATTTTATATATGTATATGAAGAGGATTATTAAGATATTTTTTTCCAGCATATATACCAATATATGAATTATTATTATATGAAATTTTTTTTGTATAGGGTACTGGTTTTTTAAGAGCATGGGGTAATCTAGATGATATGATTGAATGTCTTCCCACAATGTGTACAGTTCTTGGAAGTCTGGCCTACACTATAATATTTGCATCTAAAGAAAAGAAGGTGAGATTTATCATTTTGATATATTTTTTTTTCATTTAAAAAATGATTATTATTCAGTATTTGTATTTTAAAAATCATAATTTTGATTCATAGATGAAGAAGCTTTTCAACGAAATCAGGCATGATTGGCAATTATGGTCTACAGGAGAGGAACATTTAATTCTCTGTAATCACGCAAATCATGGAAGAATTTATACTTTTCTTTACACGGGTAAGCAGTTAAATTAAATGCAGTTTTTTATAGAGATTTTTAAGTATAATTTTTAAAAACATAATTTTTAGGATGTATAACTGGGACAGCAATTACGTACATAATAATGACGATCACGCCACAAATTCTAGACATTATTCAACCCTTGAATGAATCTCGACCAAAAAAATTGCCTTATCAAGTTTACTACTTTGTTAATTATTCTGATGAGTATTTCTACTATGTTATGAATCATATTTTATTCAACGCGATTTTGCAAACATGCATTCTAATCGGTTGTGAATCACTTTTGGCCGTTTTTACTGAACATGCCTGTGGATTGTTTCAAATAATAGGGTAACTACATTTTTTAATTGAATGTATTAATTATTATTATTACTAGTTCATAATCCTTTATAATTGTTTAGTTATCAACTAAAGAATATTGAAAATATTAATGAGGATAAGTGGAGTCCTACAGAGTATAAGGAGTCCTACAAAAGTGTAATTTTTTGCATAGAACAACATAATCGAGTGTTAGAGTTCGTATATAAAAAAAAGTAATTTTCAAGCGAACATGTAATTAGATGTATAAATTGATTTATTTTTATTTGTGAATAGCAATTTGGAAATTGTTTCTTGTGTTTACAATTTTAATCTACATTAGGTTTTGTAACACCATCGAATCTCTCTTCTGCCCTTGTTTCTTCTTCATGATGACATTTAATACCATAATGATAAGTGCTTCTTTAACCGAGGTACTATTGATTTCTCTAATACTATTTATTTAAAAGATTAAATTCCTAATAGAAGTAGGTCTCATTATACGAATGTAGATAAATATTGGAACAATTTAGAATTGTTTCAAGAGTGTTGGAGCCAAGTTCTAATCTAAAAATTCGATTTCTTCATTTTATTTAATAAATATTAAATTTGGAATTTTTTCCCTTTGTAGAGTTAATCACTTTTTAACTAGAATTATGCGTACAGAGCGAGAAAATATCTAGTTCAAATATTTTTTAAGTAAAATGAAAATATTCAATTCTGAAGTTAGATTTTGAATTCTTCATTTTATGCAAAAAGTATCAAACTAAATATTTTTTCGCTCTGTATGCAGTCTTATATTTGAAAAAAGATTAACGCTACTTAAATTTTTTTTTTTGATCTCAGGCTGTAATAAATTTAGAGAAAACCGACACTGTTGTTAAATTTGGTTGTTTTACTGGAGCATCTATCGTTCATCTTTTTCTAAATTCTCTCCCGGCGCAGAGATTAATGGATTTTAGCGTTTGTCTTGGAAATAATATGTAAGTTTAAATAATAATAATTAATTAAAATAACGTATTAATTTTTTGAATTATTAGATACGACGGAATGTGGTACCAGATGCCAATGAAAATAAAAAAGCAATTATTATCAATAATGATGAGAAGCAGTGTCCCATGCAAAGTAACTGCTGGGAAAATGCTGGACTTGTCTTTGAAAAATGTCGGTTCGGTAAGAATTTTGTATGTTTTGAATTTTTAAAAGTATTTTTAACAACTACAAAATTGAACATTTTTAATTTGGTAAATTATCAACATTTAAGGCGCTAATTTCTAGGGAGTATATTAAAATTATTACATGCCTTAAATTTTCAAAAATTATTGATTAGAAAATCATTTTTAAATGTAAAATAATAATATCTAATTTCTTTTCAAGATTCTTCAAGCTTCATTTTCTTATTTCACTCTATTTTCATCAATGAGATCCTGATTATTGTCTTTTAAGGACTACAACAATTTTCGAAAACGGCCAATGTAGATATTTAGTAATTTGTAAATATATTTATGTAAAAAATCTTTAAATATGTAAATTGATCAAAGTATTAAAAAATGTTAAATATGTCTTAAAATGTACTAGAATTTGGAATAAATTTCAAAAAATGCATACGATTTGATTGAAATTAAATTTTCAATGTTTTTCAGATCAAGTATCATGTTGAGTCAAGTTGAAAAACGATATCAGTTAAAAAAACGAAGTAAGTTCCAGTTGATTCAACTACTTCTTTAATGAAAAGCAGACTTCGGTACTCAAACTACCATAAAAATAAGATGACTTTAGATTGTTTTCTAAAATAAAGCCGGGTAAGGTAAAAGTCCCAATATCTGGCCACTGCGAATGGCAGGAGTACAATTACCTTATAGGTATAGTTGTTTATTTAAAAATTTAAAAATTTATTAATTTAAAAAAAATTTTTAAATTGTCTACCCTAAAGGCTTTAGTCATTTGGAAAACATTTAAAAAAATGTTATCTAATGTTACCTTCAGTTTGTAGCTAATAAAATTCAAGTTTACTCTCATATGATCTTTATTTCCGTCTTCATTGATGATAGTATGATACCAGACTGGTTCTCTCCGACTATATTGAAGTCTATAGACCCATGCGATTCAACATTTCCATTAAAGTGAAAATAATTATCTACACGCAGATTCAAAAGCTATTATCTTATGACACCCTTTTCGTTGAAATATGACTGTCTGAAGTTTATTATTCGAAGAATATGACAGTAGATATAAGAATTATTCGTTCTATCGAAGGGCTTCAAAAATTCTGTTATGAATTCATAATTCTATAGTGACATCCATGGAGAGGGAAACATAGTGCAGAGAAGCAGACTTTACAGTCTTGGTTTGGTTTTCGTCAAGGAAGGAATGGACTTCTTTAAAAATCGTTATTTTTATACCAATAAATTTTTTCTGACATGCATCGGGCAGTGGCCTTATCACAACACTTTGCGAAATCGTTTAATCCAATCTGTAATGATTATTGCTCTTTTGATTTGTTTAATGACAACGGTAATGTTTAAAAATGTTTTTGAAAGATTTTTCAACATTATAAAACTTAAACGTTAAAAGTCAAAGTAAAAAATAAATGATTAACAATTTAATTTATAAAGGGTAGATTAGTATTAAAAAATATTTATTACTTACTTTAATATTTTCTTTATTTTAGATTGCTGGGTTTTTAAGAGCATGGGGTGACCTTGATGATATGGTGGAATGTCTTCCTACGATTTTCACTGCTCTTGGATGTCTGGTCTACACTGTCGTTTACGTATCTAAAGAAAAGAAGGTGAGATTTATTATTTTGCTATTATTGCTCGCTTGCCAAACAATTTTCATTTAGAAAATGATTGTTATTTAGTATTTGTACTTAAAAAACAATAATTCTGATTCATAGGTCGAGAAACTTTTCAACCAAATCAAGAGTGATTGGCAATTATGGTCCACAGGACAAGAAAGTTGTATCCTTTCTAATCACGCAAATTATGGGAGAATTTATACTATTCTTTATACCGGTAGGCAATTAATTACCTTTTTTAAATAATTATTTATTGATCTTTTAAAATAATATTTTTTAACACTTTAGGATGTGTAACTGGGACATTAGTTACGTACATGTTAATGGCAGTCGCACCTCAAATTCTGGATATTATTCTTCCCTTGAACGAATCTCGTCCAAGAAAATTGCCTTATCAAGTTTATTATTTTGTTAATTATTCCGATGAATATTTTTACTGGGTTATAAGTCACATTTTATTCAACGCGATTTCGCAAATGTGCGTTCTTATCGGTTCTGAGTCAATTTTGGCCGTTTTTACGGAACACGCGTGTGCGTTGTTTAAAATAATTGGGTAAATACATTTTTTAATATGACTTGATTAATTATTTATCGCTAGTTCATAATAATTTATAATTTTTTAGTTATCAATTAAAGAAAATTAAAAATATTGAAGACGAGAAGGGAAGTCAAAAAGCCTACAGAGCAGTAGTTTTTTGCGTAGAGCAACATAATCGGGCGATTGAGTTCGTATATTCAAAAACCTCATTCTCAAGCAACAATGTAATTAGATATAGAGATATTTTATTTTTTATTTGTGGAGTAGTTTAGAATAAAAATTCCTTTTTTTGTGAATTTTTAATTTTAATCTTTATCAGGTTTTGTAATATTATCGAGTCTCTCTTCTGTCCTTGTTTCTTCTTCATAATGGCGTTAAATGCTATATTGATAAGCGCTTCTTTAGTTCAGGTACTATTATTATTATTATTATTATTATTATTAATTTATTTACATGAACATAGATTTAATTAAAAATTTAGATAAACGTAAGAGGAATTTAGAACTGTTTTAAAATACGATTGGTACTTTTAAAAATCTTTTTTTTAAATTCAGGTTGTTGTGAATCTTGACAAATTCGATATTGCTGTTAGATTTGGTGCTTTTACTGGAGCTTCTATCGCTCATCTTTTCTTGAATTCTCTCCCAGCACAAAGGCTAATGGATTTCAGCGTTTCTCTTGCAGATAATGTGTAAATATTGTTAAATAATGATTTAATAATTTATTAGAATAATGTTGGTATTACTTTTTTTTTAATTTTCAGATACGACGGAACATGGTATCAGATGCCTGTGAAAATAAGAAAGGTATTATTATTAATAATGATGAGAAGTAACATCCCATGCAAATTGACTGCCGGAAAAATGCTCGACTTGACTTTGAAAAATGTTTGTTCGGTAAGAAGTTTATATGAAAAATTGAGATAAGAAAATGTTCAATTTTCTATGAAAGTATTAAAATGAAATGAAAAAAAAAAATCGAAAGACGTTTAAAATTTGTAATTTTTTTAAATTGAACAGAGCTTTTAATTTTGAGACTTTAATTGTTGAAAGCATTTAAAAAAATTAAACATTTTAACTTTAGCAAACCATCAATTTTTAAGACACTTTTTCTAGCCTCTTTAAATTTGAAGTATATGGAATATTCTGTATTATTGATTAATAAATTATTTATGTAAGGATACCGTAAATTAAAATATTAATCAATTTAATTTCTTTGCAAGATTCTTCAGGCATCCTTCTCCTATTTCACTCTGCTTTCATCAATGAGATCTTGATTCAATGTAGATATTTAGTAATTTATAAATATATTTATGTAAAACACCTATAAATATGTAAATTGATCAAAGTATTAAATAATATCAAATATGTCTTAAAATGTAAAAGAATTTGGAATAAATAAAAAGAAAAAAAAATACATAAGATAAAATTGCAATAAGGTGAAATCTTTCTTATAGATATTTAGTAATTTAGAAACATATAGAAATATTCAAATATGTAAATTTATTGTAAAGAATTTAAAAATATTGGAATTCTTGAAATGTACTAGATTTTGGAAATTTTAACAAAAATTTATACCACTTATTATTTTTCCAGGTAAAATTATTCTTGTATTTTCTTTACATCTCTTGTCAAATTCTATATATTTTTCCTACATTTTCTACATTTTCGTGACTTTTTATTTTTCAATTATTTTTATTATTTAAATTCCCTCAGTAAAAGTTTAGAACATTGTTATTTTCTTGATAAATTATTTTAAAAGAAATCTCATATATATTTATTTTCAAGGACAGTTTCAATTCCAGTTTTTAAAGATATATCTATATGTAGCATATGCAACTTACAAGGCGTAAGCGTAGTTCATTTTCTCTTGTTGCACTTCCGGTCTCACGGTAAGTATGCATTCTTTAAATACCGGAAATGCGCTGTGAGCCGGTCTGTGTATTTAATTCAAGATGGCGTCAAGCGTCAGTCACATGGCCACATGACACATCAGATCAGTTCGATTTCGGTGTTCTTCGACTTACGAAGACGATTATTTTCTCCCTTTTAAATATTTTTTAATCACTCCCTAAAGCAGTACGAATTTTATATATAAAATTAAAGGCCTTTTTAAAGCAGACAACAAAACTGGTAATTATAAAAAAAAATCAGTTTATCTTTCACTTTTTGTCTCATAAGTACATAAAAAACATGACAAGTGACAGTTTACTTTCTTTTCTATTACATCCATTTGTTGCTCGTAAGCAATTATTCTACCTGATTTAATTAAAATTTATTTGACTTATTTTTTAATTTTTCTGAAGAAAATTCTCTATAAATAATAGTAACCTTTAGCACTTTGATTTTGGAGTTTGAGGTTATGTTGTCATGTTTTGATATAAAAATGAAAATTATAGTAATAAAAATCTACCGTTTTGTTCACATTGATATTCGAAAATTAAAAGCTAGAAAGTTAATTGTAATGTTATAGAAACTAGAGATTCATTCATTTGTCTAGAAATAATTATATAGATTTTATAATCACTGGGAAAATTATAATAATCTTCAAACCTTTTCCTTCATTTCTTTTTATATTTATAAGAACATCTGTTATTTAAAACCTTTAAAACTTTTCTTTTTCTTAAATTATGCGTTTTTCTTTTCGAGTTTAAGAACTACATGAATTTTAAACTAAATTAATGCATTTGCTTTTGTAGATTATTAATTTTGTTGTGTTGTATATTTAAATTATAAATAGACCAGAAAACTATTAACTAAATATTTCACGTAAAATTTACAGGACCACTTCTTTCTAGATTAACCAATTTTGTCCTATAATGCTCCCGTATTGATGAATCTATTAAAAAAGGGGAATTATGCAACATGCGTTTAGTATACAGGACGTAAAGTTAGGAGATTTAATCAAGAGTGACGTCAATGAAAATCATCTGACGAGTCTCGTCATGATTTTCTGTATAAGAATCGTGCTAACTATCATCACGTAAAGATTGTCTCATCCAACTTATAATTCATTATCGTTTTTGATAATTGCCTGTGACCTAGAAAAATGATGAATTCAGCGAGCTAGATTTGAAGTCGAGGTAAAATTCTTACAATTAATCAAGATCATTGGAATCGATTCCCTTAAACTTAAAAATAAAATTAAAACCGTTCTATTTTAATTGAATTTTTATTTCAATTAATTGAATTTTATATACAATCAAATTCTATTCACTGGCAGTTAACAGCTGGTAGTATATATCACAAATCATGAATTGAATTAATTTCCTTTTGTGCCAGGAATAAAAGCACTCGAGGCTCGCTTTTTAACCGTTCCAGGTTTCTTTTTTCTCGTAATTCTGGTTCTTATAACTGGTGTGTCTTCGGAACTAGAAGAATCTCCAAAAGAATCCACAACGGACTTTGTTTTTCTCTTCGAAACGATACCAGTTGATGGTCCACCTGATCCTCCTTTCCGAAGTTTTTTTCTTGGTTCTGGTTTTTTTGTTTGCGATTTTTGAAGTTTCGATATTCCAAATAATTTCACAGAATCTTCTTTTTCTCTTGGAACTAAATTAGGAAACACGTAAGGAACATTTATACTTGAATTTACAGCCCTCTGTCTTTTTAAACGGCATCTTTTCTTTTTTAAAGGTTTTAGAATTTCTTCCTCGGGTGGATCTTTAATCGGTAGAATATTGATAATACGAGTAGATTTTTTTGGAAATTTCTTTTTTAATTTCTTGGCGTCGGGTTTGTGCACGTAATTCAAAGCCTCTAATTTCTTCGAACAGGATCTGAAAACAGTGAAGTTTGAAAATGTTAGAATTAGGAAGTAATTAGAAAAAAATATCGTAATTTAGAGGATAAAAACTTACTTGAGCAAAGTTTCGCTATCGGTTTGATAGCCTAGAGTCATACTCGATAATCTCCAGCTAATTGGACTTTTCGCTACTGAAATTGAGGATTTTTCAAATCTCACTCCTGTCCATATTTTTTGCCTCAGTGTCGATAATTTAAATGGAATATCGTCTACTCTCGGCAGGATTGGGGATAAATTCCTCAAGTTTCTATCATAAAATAATCAGTAAATTTACAAATCTGTTACAAATATATAAAAGAAATCGAAAAAATTTAAGAAAATAAATATATAACTTACAATATAAAACAACTCATCCACAAACTAAAATTAAAAAAATAAATTATTACTCAATTCCAAATAAAGTGAATCAACAAAAATTTGTAAATAGAAATATGAACTATATTTTTACCTAGGTAATGGATGAAATCGAGAAAAGTATCTCCTCTCTTCAAAAGTTTCTCTAGTAATCAGTTCTTCACCTAAAGATAAACTACGTGGTCGTGCTAATGTTGGTAATGATAATAATTCGTTTGTTTCTTGAAGTTCTTCTTTCTCGGAAAAGTTACTTTTTTCTTTAAAGTCTTTGAAATTGCCTGCAAATTCTAAAAAATATATAAATAAATTATTTTTAAAGTTCAGAAATTATTTATTTTTAATTGTTAAATTTTAAAGAAATTAAAGTGAACTAATTGCCTTTTTCTCTTTCAGGTCTCAATGTGAGGGACTGTAAATAATTTTCATCAGAATCCGTGAAATCACAGAGGTCACTTCCAGGATCGGTGGTTGGCAAATCCATGGCAGTTCTGTTAGCCTGAGTGAAAATACAAATATAAAAGGAATTGGTAATAAAATAAAATTTATATATTATAATAAAATATGTATTTTTACCGAAATTTTTTTTCTCAAAAGAGCCTTTCTTTGAACTTTTTTCCTTTGTCTCCTTAATCTTTCAGTAGTTCTTGGCCACTCATCAAGTGGAGAAGGAGGTGGAACTGACAAGTACTTAAAATTATTATCGCTTTCTGTTTGTTGAACCACATCCATACTCTCCATTATTTCTTCTTCTGATGAACTATCTGAAGTATCGCCTTCATCACTGCTCGATTTGAATGTAAAATTAATTAATAATTAGCCCTTAGGAAAGTTTTTTTTTTAATAGAACCTACCTTGAGTAATCAGTTAGATTTATATTAGTTGGTTCATCCGCGCTAGAACCTTCTTTCAAAAGTCTGGCTATGATTTTGTTCCTGAGTCTTTCCTGTATTAAAACTGGAAATGCAAAAAAGTATTAGAAATATTTTAATTTATTCAAATATTTATATTTTTTTCTTTTCAACTCACCAATTAAAGTCGGAAAGCATTACCAAATATTGATGTAATAAATAAATAGATTTTATTATAAAATTTCGTTTATATGAAAAGTACCACAAGTATTTTTTATAATTATTAATGTTTAAAATACCTTTGTAGGGTCTTCATCAGAAAAATCAAGAAGAGTTTCACAGAAAGATTTTCCAATTTGTTCGTAATCTTGAGTAGAAAAATGGGTTCCAGCTCTGGAACCAATTTGGGATCCCCCCATTGATGCTTCCATCGTATAACTATTTGGAACCCCCATAAGCCAGACGACAACTCTTCCTGTTCCCTCTTTTCCTTTTTCTATGTGGAATTTGCAACTCTCAAACGAAAACTAAAATATAGTATATAATCAATTCTTTTTCCATGGAGGATTTTCTTAGATAGGTTTTTAGTTCTACCTTGTCTGCTGCATTTTTGTGAAGCATTAATGGAAAAACTTGTTCTGTAAGTCTTCCAAAACATCCTGCTCTTTTACTTTCACAACCATAGATAAAAATATTAGGTTTTCGGGAATGAGAGTGTAGATCACAGTACATTGCTATTCCACATTCTTCCATCAATCTTCGAATCATGAGCTTTGTGTGCCAGACTGAAGGATAACTTTCTCGCATAACAGTTCGATATTGTCGGTTTAAATCTTTTCCGGAAAGAGAACATCTATTGTTACCTACAATTACTCCGTCTGGATTCAGCATTGGGACTAGTTTGAAGATAAATCTTTCTCTAAGTTCCTGTAAATTCATTTTAAAATCTAAGTACAGTTAAATTAGAAAATATTTTTTTGGATGTCTATTAAACTAGAAGATTTTCTACTTGGGAAACTTTAGATTGAAAAAAACCTTCGCTTGGTTCGAATCTCCAGTTAGAAAATCGATGATCCCTTTCATCATCCAGCTCGAAGGAGTTTCGCCAGGATGAACACGAGCAGTGATAACAACCCCCTTTTTCTTCCTAGATTCTTCAGTAAATGCTGGTGCTGTGATAGTTAAATAATAAACGCTATTTCCTGCCAAAGTTCGACACAAAAGACGCAGTTTTGTGTATCTCGTTTTTGCAGGATCGTTAGCTATCTCAGATAAATATTCCTGAAATTATTAGAAGGTCGTTATAATTTATTGAAACATGTAGGTATTAGGTTAATCAATTTTTTGATTTACCTGTAAATCTGTATAGGTATATGGATAACAATGAGCTAAATAGACAGTGTCTCTATCATGAGGAAAATAAATATTAAAAGTTAGTGTGTTTCGATCCTTCTCCTCGTCTCTGAAATTTTTCACTTTTTAATTCTTTATCCTAAGTCTAGAATTTCGAGATTCAATACCTGAATTGAAAAATTACTCACGAAGAATCATTTTTGTAATAAGTTATATTCTCTCCACATCTTCGCCACCCGATTGCGTGCAAGCTTGCATCTTTAGTGGAATATAATAAAGGCTTAAGTCCTTCATTGTATAGACTATCTTCCTTGCAAAAATTTACAATGGAGAGTCTAGTAATGAAATAGGA
>CAJFCO010018434.1:608986-621062 GCA_904066015.1 Synergus gifuensis | reverse complement strand
TTAAAATTATTAGAAATCTCATAAAATTCCTTATAATTTCAGGATGACATTTCAAATTCCTTAAAACCTCATAAAACTCTTACAAAGCTTTTAAAATCCCTTAAAATTTCACGAAATATCCTAAAATCCTATATACAATTCTACAAAATCGTTTTAATATCCTAAAAATCCCTTTAATTTCATAAAAATCACTTAAAAATCGTTAAAAATGCACATAAAAACCTTCAAAATCTCTTGAAATCCATATTAAAAATAGTGTAAATCTCTAAAAATTTCTAGCAACCTCTGGAAATTTCTCAACTCTTAAAATCTCTTAAAATCATTAAAGATTTCATCAAATTCCACAAAATCCTTAAAAATATTACAAAATCTTTTATAAATTAGAAATATTTTTTGAAAACCCTTAAAATTTGACGGAAACCTTCGAAATCTTTGTAAATTCTATACAAAATGTTTTAAAAACCATAAGAAGCTTTTGAAATTCCTTATTTAAATTTCACAGAATACATATTTTAAAAGTCATAAAAGTACCTTGAAGTCCGATTGAAATCTGATCAAAGTCGTTAAAAATTCTAAAAATTCCTAGAAACTTCTTGAAATTCTTTAAAATTCTACGATAACATTTAAAATCTCATTATCTCCCATGAAATCTTTAAAAATTCTATAAAATTCCCTTAAAATTCCTAGATTTTCAATGTATTTAGAGTTTAGACTCGTGACAAAATGATTATTAACGAAACCAAATTCAAAATTTCAAATTCAACTCACACGGAATTTACGATTCGGCAAGTATCGATTGTCGAAAATCAATATCGATACTTACACGACGAATCAGGAGTGCGGAATAGGCGTTACCATATTTCGACTTCGACTCAATCATCTTTTTAGAATAGAAAAAAAAGTAACACGTTACTGTTACCTTTACTGAGAAAAGGTAACGTGTTATTTTTCCGTTGATTTTTTATTAAATTTTTTATAAACTGGAAGTCTCCAAGTAAATGTATATAATTTTTATACTCAAAAAAATTTGAAAAACTATTTACAATTCATTAAAGGGATTTAAAAGATTTCAAATGATTTAAAAGAAATTCAAAAAAGGTTCTAGTGAACAGATTAAAATTTTTTATACTTATTTGAAACAACTCGAAAATCTTGAAATTTCTTTGAATTATTTTTAAATTCATTAAAATCTCTTGAAATCCTTTTCCAAATGTCTTGACATAAAACCTCGTGACAATCTCAAAACTATTAAACATTTTCTTTCTAATTTCTAAAAAATTCTTTAAAATCACTTTTGTTGACATTTAAATATTTAATGCAATGCCATAAATGTATTTAAATTTTTTATAAAGTAACGTTTATAAATAACGTGTGTGTAATTTAGCACAATTATTACCAAAAAATTGTAACGCGTTGCCGTTAAACAAAAAAACTAGTATTAATCTGAATGATGCCAATAAAAGTTTTAATCTGAGTGTAAAACACGCATACTAAGTACGTCTCGGTCATTTTTTCAGGTGATCCGTGGTCCGGGATATCTCATTGGTCTCGACACGGTGCGCGGCGAGCAGCCAGGCGTGCTGCGGGCTCTTTCGTGCGTGGAATAGGCTCAAGGCTGCAGCGGTGCAACACTAAGCAACTGCCAGCTTACTGCTTACCGTTTACTGGTTACAGTGCAAAAAGCTCAGTCAATTGCGTTTTATTTTATGAAATCCTCTTTTGGTCAAAATTCCCCTTTCTTACACTGCGAGGCCGTTCAAAAATTACATAATAGGACGAGAGGATAGAGCCTAGATTAAAATCTCTTTAAATCCTTTGAAATGTTGCATATCATATCTTCGTAATATGAAATGCGGATGAAAATATGTACTAAAAAAAAGTAACACTCAACCATAGTGAGCATTGATAATCGAATAAAAATTGTAACATCAATCACTTTAAATTTTTCCACTCTCAACACAATTGTTTACTCTTACATTAAGAGCATTACTGCACTTATTACTATATAAATGAAGGAGCTATTTTAAACCTGCTCTAGCTCATTATTATCTTGACACGCATCCATATTTTCAATAATTGTTTGTTTACTGTGTGAAAAGAATATAATGCTCGTTTGTAATAAAAAGAGATATTTTCCCATATCCTTGAGACGTGGCTGCCCATGAAACGACAGATCGGTCCATATGTAAATAGACCAATAAAGAGAGTTTCAATTATGTACATGTATATCTCAATGCAAGCTCTAAATCTTATAGTCTCTTGTGATTGGTCTGATTCAGTCTGATTCGCGCTTATGCATTGTGTTTTTATGCTTTGTGCATTGTCTTTATGCCTTCTGCATGCTCTGCACCGCAATGGCCTTTAACATTATGACTCATCGCCGGGATCATTCTTTCCATCAGGGTAGGCAGAATTCTGCAATACCGCTGCTCACCACTTGTTTCCGGTTCGCACATTGACGCTATCAAAAGAGATTTCACGCGATAGTGAGACACCATATTGTTGGGAATATCGCGAATATTTCAAAAAGAAAATTAATTTTTTAAGTAAGACGTATAATAAATTGTGGCGATAATTCAATAATATTTTGTGTTCTCTCTCATTTGAATAATTTTAATTTCACTTATACTAATTGAATTGTTCGAAATTAATTGTTTTTCAAACATTAATAATCTTAATCTAATTGTATAAATAATTTATTCATGAAATTTTGGCGAATTTTAAAGTTTCTCGTGAAATTTTATTAAGGGATTTTAAAGAAATTGTTAAGAATTCTAATAGATTTTAAATGTTTTTTGTGGAATTTAAGGGATTTTTCTAGTAATTTTAAGAGATTTTCAGGAGATTTTAATGAAATTTATGAATTAATGTGCACTTAAGCAAAAAGTTTTAAAAAGTCAGATGATTCTCAACTGCATTTTCATTTTTGAATTAAAACGTACGATTTTAATTTTGGTGTAGTGGTTCACCTGTTACCCTAAAAGCACAGAGCGTGTAATGTGTTTCTTGCCATTCGCCGTGCATTAATTGGATGGTTCACAGTGCGTTCTGCGCTCACTTGAATGGACGGAATTCCAGTCTAGTAAACATAGAGCCTATATATGATAGCATCCAATATCATCTTGCACTGCAACTTAAGGGGCACATACGTACACGGAAAAAATAAGTGTTCCAAATAATGGAAAAAGTTTGCGAAATTTTAACAAAATATAATAGCAGTTCACTTTTGGACAGACCCCAATTTTAACAAAATTTCGTATAAATTTATCAAATAGTGGATTAGGTTTACGAATATTTGCAAAAAATTTTACGAATTATTGACATTCATTATGTGAACAGCAATTTTCCAATTTTTATTCCATAGTTTGTCACAATGTCTAAAAAAATTATCAATTTTTTAAAAACAGAATGATCCACTTTTTAAATTGATTGGAATAGAAAATTTCTCAAACACAGAAACGAAAAAGTGAACTGCTAGTCAACGAAAGAGTCTCAAAAAGTTTTACAATTTTTCACAAAGTGTTTTACGCTGACTCACTTCAGCGCTTTTCCGCGTATTTTTCGGTTGTGTTAGTGACAGAATATGGTATCCCGATTGTCTTTATTAGTATTAGTGACCATAGTATAACCACGTGACCACACAACCGACGAACTGAATACTTGAAGAAATAGTCATTCAATATAAAAATATATTAATAACGTTAGTTATTAACAAAATAGTAATAAAATACTAATAAGATTCATAAAATATTCTTAATGAAATACTGATAAAATTAGTAATTTAAAAGAATTTTTAAAGAATTTCAAAAGAATTAAGCGAGTTTCAAGACTTTAAAGTAATTACTAAATTTTTAAAAGTTTATCAAGGGATTTTAATTGATATTAAAGAATTTAAGGGGATTTCAAGCGATTCTAGGTGATTTTAGTGAATTTAAATTAACTTTAAGTGATTTTATGGAGTTTTAATTAATTCAAAGCGATATATAAAGCGATATATAAATATATTATTCAAAGCGATATATAAATATAACTATCTTTTATATTTTCAAAAATTTCAAAATAAATTTCACAAATCTCATCTTTGGATCGGGACCTCGAAAAATTTCGACCCATCACTGATCTGTTTCTCGCAAGTGGTGACCGGTTCATGAATTTAGTATATAAGAGCGATTCGAATAAGCACTCAGCGTGTAGCGTGCATCAGCGAATAGCGTTATATATGTATTAGTTATAGTTATATGTAGGATATTATATGATGTATTTGTGTTCAAAATTAGGCATTATAAGACTTGTGTATGTATATGTATGTATGACCTTCTCAACGTCCACACACATTCAACACGTAAATAAAAACGTATCTATTTTTTTTTCGAATCGGCAACACTCTTTATGAAAATATGAATAACACTTTGTTAAAATTTCACAAACTGCTTTCGGATCTTTGATAAATAACTATTACACTAGATCTTTTCCTTTTTACTCACATTTTCACAAACATTTTTCTAATGACTCGTCAATTTATCTCATATTTTAACAAAATTGCATATCAAACTTTGCAAAGTTAACTCTTCCAATTTCTAACAAATTTTAGCTCTGTCCAAAAGTGAACTGCTATTTTGTTAAAATTTCGCAAAATTTTTCCATTATTTGGAACACTTATTTTTTCCGTGTACGACAAACATTAATTTCAAGAGAAATTCCTATTAATGAAAAAAAAGCTTGCAAGAGAAAAAGCTTTTAGAATTATAATCAGACAAGCAGAAATTTACCTGGAATTTCCAGGGATTTAAAAAATATTTTAAGGAGTAAAAAAACTAAACAATTATAAAAAATTTCAAGGGATGATAAGATATTTACCGATTTTACGAAATTTCAAGATATTTTCAGGGATTATATTTGACTTTAAAAGAAAAGATTAAATACTGTACGGCCTTCGTGGGTCTTAAAGAGGTCGTATGTCGGCTCTATAGAGGACCTAGTCGGGACCTAGATGGGGCCTTCAAAGGCGAGCATGTCAAAACTATGTAGGCCCTCCATAGTTTTCCATCGTGGGGCCAACATAATAAAGGGTTAAACTACGTAGAGCCCCACGGGAGCCAACTAAAAATTTCCATCACACGGGATTATTAAAAGTATTCACAGAAAAGTCAGTTTTTAGTCTTGTTTTAAGATTTCTTAGTCTTAAAACAAGACTAAAAACTGACTTAAACTTAAATTCATCGTAAAAATTTCTTTAAATTAAAGAAATATAATTTTTTATTTGACCTTTATAAAAAATAAAAATAAATCTTATAAGAAAAGATTATTAATTAAGAACATGGATTATTCGTTCATATTTTATGGATATACTTATAAATAATCAATATTTGTAAATTTTAACGCATATATAACCAATAAAAGTTCGCACGCAACACGGGAGGAATTGAACGCACGACCTACGGGACACGAGTCCAGCTACCTAACCATTACCCTAAACTCTCGAGATTATGGTAACATATTTTTTCCACGGTACACTCAACAAATCGTGTGGCGCATTAATAATGTGGATTATAAGAAAACCTTTCTTTGATTCAAAGAAATAATTTGTTTGTTTCAAATTACTGACTCTAAAGAAATAATTTCTTTCATTTAAACTAATAACTTTTTTGAATCAAAAAATTTTGTTTTAAATCAAACAAATCATTTAAACAAATAGTTTATTTAAGTGAAAGAAACTACATGACGTCATTTATTAAAATCAAAGAAATTTTCTTTTAATATAAAAATATTTGTGTGTTGAATCAAAACAACATAGTCAAACAATTGTTTTCTTTAATTTAATAAGAACTTTTTTCTGGGTGTTGAACAGATTCAAAGTGGCGATTAGGAAATGGGAACTTTTGAATTAAAATACGAAGATTTTGCTTAAAAAGTCAGGAAACTTAATGCAAACTTTACAAAATGTGCAGAATAAAGCAGAAAAAAGAACTTAAAAAAAACACTGAAAAAAAAGCTAAAAAAAAGTACGTCCCTTTAATATTATTTCGCTCCTTCCACGAAGTACATTTCTCTAAAAATATTCGAGCCGACTCCCTTTGTGCCTGCAGCCTAAATCTGGTATGTACGCATGAAAAACGCGTCATTAAAGAACAAACAAGGCGTCGCGACGCCGGCATGTTAAAATAAAGGGTTCGCAGTGACAAGACTCGCAATATTGTCGGCAAAAGGAAGAAAAGGGATGTCTGCAATTCTGCACTCTCCCTCACGAGTGCAAGTGTACGAGCGCGTCGTGACGATGGCGTCTGATGGCGTCGGTAACACGGGGGTGGTGGCAGCGGTGGAATTTAAGTGGATGGCGGTAAAGACGTGGAAGTTCCCGGTTTTGAGTGGTGGGTTTACCTTGAGGGCGACGTCGGTAGACGCGTGGGAGGGGAATGGGTGGGGTGCGGCTACAGGGGATTCGCGATACGGGGAGCAAAGGGAAGAAAGAGGTATCGGATGGCGCAAATCCGACGCGTAACAAAGTCGTGGAGAGGATGGGAAGGGTCAGGGTGGTTGAGGGGGCTTAGACGGGGGGAGTAGAGCGCGGTCAAGTGTACTGGGTAACTAGGTCAATGAAAACCGAGTGACGCGCAAGCCCAAGCGCAGTGACTACAAGCGCACAACAACACCACCTTGCCGGGTGCTCTCCTCTCTTGTCTACATGTCTACATACATGCCTATCTATATCTATATGACTACAACCCAACATTCGTGCGTGCCATCCCGAGTCTATTATTATCATTCAAACAACGTAGGCCGGTTGATCGTTCTCGACGCTTGGCGCGTCGCGGGACCGCGGCAATCGGCAAAATACATGCATCCGCGTTTCAGACCTGCTTTAATATTACATATCACATTCATCAAGCTTAAGGCTCTTTTGAATGCACTGCTCAAAATGTGTAAAAGAGGTATAAATTCAAAAATGAGATATAGTTGTTAGTGCATGGTGAAAAGAGTAATGATGGAAGTAGGAAAGCGAATATAGTTCAAGGGAGTAGATAATGCGGTTAATCGTAAATGCACAATGTTGTTATAAGTTAGAGGACATCAAGGCTGTATAGGGAGAGTCGATCTGGTCAACAGGGAAAGACGAGTTAAGCTGAGGTTTACTTTTTTCTCAGTTAAACTATATGTGACAATATATTGTACATAATTTATCTACAGAAATAATCATGACATAAAAAAAGAGGTTGCGATTGTATCGAAAATAGATTCTAGCAATCTTGAAATCTGAAGTTAGATTCTATCTTCAGCTATTGGTTGGATTTGTATTCACCGCCTGCATACTTTAGAATCGAGATCAGAGCTGCCAATTGCCTGATTGCGTGATTCATTTTAAGTGTCTGTTTCACAAGATTTAAAAGATTTTAAGGTATTTTAAGAGATTTTGGGGCATTTTAAGGAAATATTTCGAAATCCTTTTATTTTATATTAATAACAAATGACTGATTCAGGATTTTCAAAGGATTTTTATGAGTTCGTATAGGTATTCGAGGTGTCTATATAATTATATGAATAACAAGGGGGGCTCCGCCCCCCTGCGCGCTTCGCGCGCCTACCCCCTATCAAAATTTTTATGAATTCTATGATTTCTAATTTTGATATTATTATTTAATTTATTGATATTTTGCCAACTTCATTGAATGTATATATTTTATACTTTAATTGTCCTATTGGACAATTTCGAGGGGGTCACATGACCCCATGAGGCGATATATTCTAACCTAATCCTAAACCTTACCTAACCTAAACCTTACTTAACCTAACCCAACCACGGATTTCTAGATTCTAACCTAACCCTAAACCTTACCTAACTTAACCCTAAACCTTACCTAACTTAACCCTAAACCTTACCTAACCCTTACCTTACCCTAAACCTCACCTAACCTTAAACCTAACCTAATACAACCACGGATTCCTGAAAAAGCGGCGGCAGCGAGATCAATAGGGTCACGTGACCCTATGAGGGGATATATTCTAATCTAACCCTAAACCTTAACTAACCTAACCCTGACCTAACCCTAACCCTTACCTAATCTAACCTAACCTAACCCAACCACGGATTCCTGACAGCGGCGGTGGCGGCGGCGAGATCTTTTTATAATCTAGATAGATAACATTTCAATTTTAATTTCTGCTGCTCGCGGTTGGTTTATACTTTTTAAAACAAATAATACCCTGACGTTTTCAGGTTATCTGGCGTAACTGTCTCACCGCAAAACTAAGCGAGTGTTCATATATACGTTTTGAAGCATGTGAACTCCATATGTCAATTATATTAAGAATAGTTTTTAAATCTAACGTGAGGAAATTTCATTGTTAAAAGATCAATCGCTGTAAAACATTAATGCAAATAATTAATAGAGTCTCCAATCATACACGAAGAAAAATGTATATGTATATAATTGATTACTCAACTTATTAAAAGTCTTGAATACTGAACTAATACGTACATGACAGACGTTTAAGATAATCATCCAAGATATTCGTCTATGCGTTTACTTTACGATTAACATGTGTGTAATTCAATTATTTGACTGTCTAGAAACTTTATAGTTTGAACATCCATTTTTCTCCGTGCGTTATAGTCCGCTCTTCAGATTTATTCACCGTCTGCCTGAATCGGTCTTTTACTACTTATACTTCTAATTCAGTGGCGTAGCAACCGGGGGGAAGGAGGGGCAGCTGCCCACCCGTAAATTTGGACGAGGGGGCAATATAGTCATTCCCCCCCCACACAAAAACAATTGGTAGTGATTTTTTTTATTCCCATCGAATTAAATATTATCTCTAAAATTATTTCACATTTTGCGCACATCGCAATTTAACATTTAAAAATTTGAACTATAAAGCTGTTAAAGTAACAAAGATGTTTGTGACGCTTAAATAAAAATGCATTTATATATATGTATATTATGAATTTTTGTCATTTGAGTTTGCCCCCCAACGAAAAATTCTGTTGCTACGCCCCTATTCTAATTTCACTTTGTTCATTCTGCTATAGAGAGTGAATTTAAGTTTAAAGTTTCAACCGCAAGCGAAGAAAACGGGCTTTAATTATCGTGTTTCCGTTTCCAAACCGCAACCGTAAAAACTCGCATTTTTTTATTTCCCTCTTGCATTTGACCCTCCACAACCGCCAGGAAAAATTACTCAAGAGGCTCGAAATAAATTAAAGCGCGTACTTGTATGCACATGTCTTGGTATATACCAGAACGTCTGGATCGGTTGCTTGAAAGTCTACTCTGCCCTACAACGGAAAAAATTATGTAAAAGTGACATTGTCGATTTTGTTGAGTGTATAGCGCTGTACACCAGAATCGAACATATTGACAATATCACTTGCATATTTTTTTTATTTTGAACGACTTCAGTACTGTCTAAGTGCTTCTATAAATGAATCACGAATTCCTATTATAGCGACCCCTGCCTTAATAGAAAACAAACAAATTTGATAATAAAGAAAATAAAATAAAAAAACTTGAAACATTCCGCGATATCAATTTACTTAAGTATTTTGAAATGAATTTAATAAGGACTGAAAACAATATTTTTCTTTTGTTCAATCTCTTTATCTGACTCCAAAAAATAATATACTTTTTTAATGCTTGCACAGTTATTCGACCTTAAGCTATTCCGCTGGAAAATCATTGAGGGGTAGCATGAAACAAAAGGGGTCAACGTAGTCTGACTCTTTTTTCAAGTACGATAAAACGCAAATTTCAGTTAAGTTTTTTCTATCCCCACTTCTATAATCATAACAAGAATCACGATGCAATTTATCAGCACTTACATCTCTGCTTAATAACTACATCGTACCCAATTACTGTGTGTACTCAGCGCTAAAAATGAAGACGTTAAAAGGTGAGAATGGAGTTTACGCATAAAACGCATTGCGAGCAAAGTAGTGGCTTGTGATGTGATTTCGCAAAATAATCACATCCATAAATTAGATCGCCTTACATAAATTAGATCGTGAGAATCGCGGTATTCCCTCATCACGGTTTACCTGTTTTAGCTATGCGAATACACACGCACGCGCAAAAGCAGCGAATGGTATAAACGCGGAATCTAGGCCGATATAAATAGGCCTTGTCGCCGCGGAATAACAGGTAGCTTTAAAAGCTGGACAGGCATTAATTCTAAGCGACGTGTGCAGCGTCTGTGTATCGCACAGTGCAAAGTTATGCCGACACGGTTATTAAAAAACTTTTTCAATTTTTCTAATTCATATTCAATAAGGGAGTGCCATTATAATAGAAAAAGCCCTCTATTTACTTTCAATATATGACCGGAATTGGGAATCAACCTAGAATTCTAAAACTTCTGACAATACGCGGGGAATATTTTTGAAAATATTTTCTCAAACTAAATATATGGTATAAATATATATAAATATATCTAATATATGGTGGGATACATATTACAAAGTTACTGCAATTCATTCAACAAAATAGATGTTTCAATTAATTTCTTGACTTGTCTGGTTTCCAAACATTTTTCAAGGCTATTTAAAATTGTATTATTTCTGATAAGGAGTTAGCAATTGTCCAAAATTGTATTTAAACAATATTGAACAATGCAATCCTTCCAAGTTGAATAAATTCAAATAATGATTTTAAAAAATTCACCTTGAAATACACATTTCATCGTGCTTGGAACCTCCTGGTGTCTTCTTAAATCGTCCCTGAACGCAACTTTACTTTCCATGTAAGCACTAATGAAGAATGATGCTAGATATTATACTTTTCTCAATGTCGATTGATTTTCAGAAACTTCAGTTGATCAACGTTCGCCTACTTTTCCAACTAAAACAATTTCAAAGTTTCCAATATTCAAGAATTAGAATCGTGAGAATTTTTAGATATGCCAATTTTTATATATAAAAAAAAATAAAACAAATAACAAAGAAAACTCGCGTACGTGTTTTTATAACTCTGTATTTCAGTGAAATGAACTGATATTTCACTGACAAAATATCTATAATAACTATATATATATATATATATATATACAAGGGGGGCTTCGCCCCCCTGCGCGCATCGCGCGCCTACCCCCTATCAAAATTTTTATGAATTCTATGATTTCTAATTTTGATATTATTATTTAATTTATTGATATGTTGCCAACTTCATTGAATGTATATATTTTATACTTTAATTGTCCTATTGGACAATTTCGAGGGGGTCACGTGATCGAGGGGGTCAAGTGATCTAAGTGGGTCACATGATCGAGGGGGTCGCGTGACCCCATGAGGCGATATATTCTAACCTAACCCTAAACCTTACTTAACTTAACCCAACTACAGATTTCTAGATTCTAACCTAACCCTAAACCTTACTTAACCTAACCCAACCACGGATTTCTATATTCTAACATAACCCTAAACCTTACCTAACTTAACCTTAAACCTATCCTAATCCAACCACGAATTCCTGACACAGCGGCGGTGGCGGCGGCGGCGAGATCTTTTTATAATATATATGTGTGTGTGTATGTATATATATATATATATATATATATATATATATATATTACTCAATGAAATTAGTATAGAAAATTATCCTAATCCAAATGTAAAAAGGATGGGAGATCGTCAGAATTTTTTATCTTTAAGATTACAGCGAAACATTAACATTACAGTGAACGTGAATCGGATGAACGATTGTGTCTACTGATGGTGCATTGTCCTTGATGGAATTGTAAAAGTGCGCATTTTTTTAAATTTTCCAACGCATACACGTAGACAGGAGGAAAATAAAGAAAAATCATGCACGCATCGGACCCTTCATTCCACCCACCCTCAGTCCTCACCCGAGAACGCACGTTCGCCAAGACAAAGAGTTTCGCTCCGTTGCACACACCCATAGCCACCTTTGTGTGCCTCTGGAGAACAAAAAAGGGCCAGCCACACACAAAGACCACCCGCGAGTCAGTGTTGCCACTGTCCTAATTTCGTGCTTGGAGCATATATTGTGTCACCGCTCGGTATTACGATTTCGATTTATTTCACTTGCATACAAAAGAACATGGCGGAGATATACACTCGAGTCTC
>CAJFCO010018434.1:570002-597968 GCA_904066015.1 Synergus gifuensis | reverse complement strand
TCCGAAAGTCAGCAAATACTGTTTTAAAATCTAAGAAAATAATTTTTTCCGTGTACTCGCTCAACTCCTCAGAAGGTTTTAACAGTGTTGCCCTAAAAATATATACTGAGATCTCAAAAGAGTTTGTTTTGTCGTTGTCAGAAGTAAATAATGCTTTCAGAGAACGGAGATAAGTGGATAAAGGCAGTCATAGTAAGACAAGTACAAAAAAAAGCCCACTGGGAATATGATGAAGATATTTCTGACCATCATCAATGTTTAATAATCCACTTTGACTCAGTCAAGGAAACTATCCAACGAAACATTTGTGTGTTCTACTTACATCCCTAAATATTCACTATTCCTTCTTTTCACAGTAAAAATCGAATGCTTAAAGAACTTTTTAACATTTTCAATACCTTAAGTTGTATAAACATACTCATATATTAAATAATAAATATGATTCTGCCAAGTCATAATTTGCAGTTTATCATAAACGATTGGTCCCATTTCCCAGTGTATATTTAACCGTGGGGAGTAAAAATATCAAAAACTTCCGAGCATATGGTTCAGAAAAAAGTAGTGACCTTTGCTGCTGAAATCTTGCACCACTGTTGCAAGTGCTTTACACATGAAATACGCTCAAGTGCGATAATTCATTAAAACCATGTACAAATACATATAACTGTTGAGAAAGTAGTAACGTCACTTAAATATATCGCCTGGATGCTTAATGACTGATATATCTTAATGGTCTTAATATTCCCGGAGCTTGATTTCAAAGATATTCTGTTTTACAATAAATTTATTCTATAAAATGATTGTGAAATACGAATATTATGCTTTTGACTATAAGTGAGTGTAATATGTTATAAGGAACCTTTTTTAAAAGCCACATCTAACGGAGATGCTATAAATATTTTCTATAAACATGATGATCCAAACATTTTCTTGATTTAAAAACACTTTTCAACATCTGCGAATCTCGGTTTCTGTATATTTTCCAATAATGAGTATAAACAGTACCTTCCAGCGAGCATAACCCTCGGTTTTTTTTACGGGGTGCATACATAGATATAATTACGAATGTTACACGTAAAATATATACCTGCACTATAGGCCTGGTGTAATTTTGAAATTACGAACTCTCTTTGGCGTGAGAAATCGTAGATTCGCCAGAACATTTATGGTTAAGCATCCTAGACCACGTGTGATGACTCAACCGACTCAACGTTAAAAAGATTGGGATAGAGAACTAGAAAAGAATCAGGAAAGGAGACGTGGGATTCTGAATTATTGTGAAACTCCTCAAAAATTAGAGGACAGCTTAATAGATCCGATATTATCTCTTCTTAAACTGAATATATATGTTCAACAACTGTACTTTAGGGATTTTTAATAACTCTTATGGAGTTGTAAAAATATAAAGCTAAAGAATTTCAATGCAAAGCGACTTCCGTGAGAGCACTTTTACTGACCGACGTTAATTGAATAAGTTATTCGTATGCGTATACAAGTGAAAATGAGATTCAATCAGTCAAACCTCCAACCGTCTACCAAGCGTGACCATTTTATGGAGGTCACTCACGGAATGACCTGTACGGTCAGACGGAATCAAGATACCAGTCTTGGAAATTTCTCGAGAATTCAATCACTGATTAATCCTTGAAAATGTATTCTTCATCCGAACTAAAATATATAAAAGTAACCTACTAAATTTCAAATCGATGCTAGCACCTCTAAATATCATCCAATTATTGAGTTAAAACTTTGTAAATATCTTCATCTCGTCATACCTCAAGCAATTCTAAAGTGGTAATATAAAATTATCGAGAAAAATGAACAAATCACAGTAAACTCCAGTTCATCAATTTGATCTCGAAATTGGATCAAAATGATATGCAACGCTTTGATATCTATTTCAGGATTTTTTCATCGATCCGACAATTGGGGTCAAAATGATCCGATTTTGAAGACCAATTACCTACCAAAACTACTAATTTCAGAGGGTACGGACTCTGAATTAGTAACGTTAGTAACTGTGATATTTAGCAATCGGACTTAGGGTAAGTGCAACCCTAACGAAAGCTTCGGATTGAAATTCATTCCGAATCAATCCGAAATTTTCAGAATCATTCCGGAATTTGATCCGAACCAAAAAGTTTCATTCCGATTTAATCCGAAGGAAGTTTTCAATCGAAGTGAATCCGAAACCTATTCAAAAGCAATCCGAACCTTTAATCCGAATGAATCCACTAATCCGAAATAATCAGAATTAATCCGAACTTTGATGAAGTTCACCTAATATGAAATATTTGAGATTATGTTTACGTTTTTTAGCGGCAGTGGATATTTCTCCACAAAAAACATTGAATAATGATGAAGTTCACCTCATTTGAAACCTTTGAGGTTATGTTTGACTTTTTTCAACGGAAATGTATATATCTTTACAAAAAACATCAAATACTGATGAAGTTCAACAAATTTAATATATTTGAGGTTATGTTTGGGTTTTCACAGCGGATATTGATATTTCTGTAGAAAAATCAGCAGATAATGTTAAAGGCTATCTACTTAGAAATATTTAATGTTTTTTGTAGAGAAATATTCATTTTCGCTGTGAAAACACAAAAATAACTTCAAAAATTTGAAATTTGTTAAACTTTATAAATATTTGATGTATTTTTAATATAAATATTCATTTCCGTTGTGAAAACCCAAACATAACCTCAAATATTTCAAATTAGGTGAACTTCATTATTATTTGATGTTTTTTTTTTGTAGAGAAATATCCATTTCCGCTGAGAAAACCCAAACATAACCTCAATATTTGAACTTTGTTGAACTTCATCAAAATTTCATGTTTTTTGTATAGAAATATCCATTTCCGTTGATAAAATACAAACATATCCTCAAATATTTGAAATTTGTTGAACTTCATAAATATTTCATGTTTTTTTAGATAAATATCCATTTCCGCTGAGAAAGCACAAATATAACCTCAAATATATGAAATTTGTTGAACTTCATCAATGCCTGATGTTTTTTGTTTTTATAGAAATATCCATTTCAGCTGAGAAAACCCAAAGATAACCTCAATATTTGAAATTTGTTGAACTTCATCAATATTTGATGTTTTTTGTAAATAAATATCCATTTCCGCTGAGAAAGAACAAATATAACCTCAAATATTTGAAATTTGTTGAACTTTATCAATATTTGATGTTTTTTGTATAGAAACATATCCATTTCAGCTGAGAAAACCCAAACATAACCTCAATATTTGAAATTTGTTGAACTTCATCAAAATCTGATGTTTTTTGTATTGAAATATCCAGAAAATTCGGATAAATTCCGATTCATTCGGATTGAGTGTTATTCGGATTGACCGGATTAATTCTGATTGATTCGTATTGCCCGGAATCATTCAGATTGAAAGTTCAGATTAATTCTGATGATGCGAATGAAGTTGTACAAATATTATTGATTTGATCCGCAAAAGTGGATCATTTTGATCTCAATTTCATAATCAAAGTGATCTGCAACGATTTAATACCCAGGGGTTTACTGTGATAATAATGTACATCTATAATCATGTGGTATCAAAAATTCAATTTGGCTCTTTTGTATTCGAGATAGCAACAAGTTGAGGGCGCGGGGCCCAGATTACACAATATGATTAGCGGACTTGGACTGATTCGTTGCGTTATGATAATTTTATCGTAATATATACGACAAAGGAGAGACAAAGAGTGAGAGTATAAGAGGGGGGCTGATTTCAGAATTCAGAAACGCGTCGGAACGAAACTCTTCGTAATTTGGCGTGAAGCTCGGCCACGAAATGCGCATTTCACATAGACGGGCCTCTGTGCAGGTAAACTTCGCCGGTACTTTCATCGCGTTTCGTTTCGACTCGTCACGGACCGGCGCCCTGTTGGTTCTGCCCTTGACACAGTTTCTTCCACGAGCGAAGTGCGGTTTTCATGTGTGTGCAACTGTGCATGCTTCCATCAATACATTTGTGTGCCTGTAACTGTGTGTGTGTATTTGTTTGTGTGGGTTTTGCATTTACAAGCTTATACACATAAGTATGCAATGAATTATGTACGTGCCTCTATTTGTGTATGTATAATTTCCATCTAAAGTATAGTGGTTGGCATGTGCGTATATTTCTGTACACGCATACTTTTTCATGTGTGTGTTTTTTATTGTATGAGTGATGCAAACGGAGATTCTCGGTGTGTTCATGTGTGTGTGTGTTGCGCACACAGAACTCGCATGGCATTTTCACTGTCTCACGATGAAACACCGCGAGTGAAGAAATAAAGATGGAAGTGTGGCTCTTGGCGCGCAAAATTTGTTTGAGAAACAAAGATGTCAACTGCACACTAATTTTAGAATGAAACTGATGACATAAATAAGTAGTCAAATAAATATTATAAAATCGTCCTTTTGGACGACTTTAATCTCTAATGTACACAGTACATATTTTTGCTATAAGAAAAATATGAAGATATACAAGTTTGTATGCGAGTTTCGTACAATTTGCTCCTGATTAATTGGTCTTTTCGCAATAATGCACACGGGCGTTTCAATCATGTAACTGGTACGGAATAAATTATTCCCAGTAGGATTAAAAAAAAAGGAGAGGAGAAGCATTACAGTCGTTAATCTGCGCGGCGGTGGCTGTTGCCCAATCACTATTGTAATTATCGCACGGTTTATCCGCATTGTCGAAAAGAAACTACAGTCTTCAAGGCGAGGCCGGAAAGGACGCGAACGCGAATCTGCAGGAGAGGGGCAAATAATGATTGTCCAGTAAAAAATGTAAAAAAGAGAGAAAACTGAAGTGTTGCTTTCAGGGACAACATTAAAGTATTTTCGGAAATATAGACAGGAAGTAGAATGGATTCGTGGATCTTGACACCTGTTGCTAAGATTGCTAAAGTCATTCCGTATAAAGAAACCAGGATATTATGTCATTCTTTAATAATTTAGTATTCATTGACTAGAGGAAATAATTTATTACCTTAGAGACTTTAATAGAGAAAAAGGGTCAGGTTACTAATCATCAAATAGAAACGAAATCTTTAATTTTTCATAAATAAAATCGTAGATTTTAAATGAATAATTAGTTAGATTGATTGTGAAGGTTATCGCTTTGAAAATAAAATGTTTTTTCTATATTGTATATAACTCTACTGATGCCATAATCCATGGCGTCATGAATTAATGTATTCCAATTTGTGTTACATGAAGTAACATCGAAAAATATCTAATTATGTAAATATAAAGAGATTTGTCAATTTTGTGATTATTTAAAACCGAAAATAAACGCTTACGCTCATTAATTGGTAGCACTGCTCGGTATTCATAGGTCTTCTTTGAGTTGATTGTGGGTGTAGGTGGAAGGTGAGCTAGCTAGCTAGCTAGCTTCTAGATAGGAATGAAGGAAGGAAGGCGCACAAGCCGGCAAGAATGAGGTCAAGTTGAAACTGGGCCAGGTTTACTCGGCAAGCGTGTCACCATTATTGATCTTCCACTTACCCGCAACCCCCTGCGGTAGCATTTATCGTTCGCAGCCCTATACGCGAAGCAAACTGTTGCTATACGTTATTTTTCCACTCCTATCCCTATACCTGATATCTCTATCCATTTCCTATCCACCCATTATCGCACTCTCATTCGAAATTTATTACTCGGTTTTCTTAACTTAAGCTAAAGCATCACTCGAAAAAGCTTCTATTAAATCTACTGCAACCCATCGAGAGACCGTAAACATCTCAGGCTCACCACACGCCCTCTATTACCCCTTGTGGCGTCAGCTATTGTATAGTTTATAGACTAAGAAATTTAACCAGTGTTACCCGAAATTTTGAGATATTTCTAGTCACTTTAAGGAATTTCAAGATATTTCGAGGAACTTTTGAAGTAAAACACGAAGATTTTATTCGAAGCAAACAATTTTATGTCTCAAAAGTGCTTTTCAGACTAAACTGACTTCAAAAATTATTTTCGATATCCCGTGTATTGTAATTACTTTAAATATATATAATATAAAATGTACTTATGTAGTATTTTGGATTTTCAAGAGATTTTACAAGATTTCAAGACATCTTAAAGACTTTCGTGAGATTACTGGCGTATTTATCTTATATTTAAAAAATCCACAGATTCAGAGAAAGTGTCCAAAAAATAACTCAGGAAAATTAGCGAATCTTATAAGAAAAGAATTTTAGATGTTTAAGGATTTGAAAATTGAAGATAAGTACAAAAATAAATTGCTTTCTGTAGACATATTACAAAAGAGTTTTACACTTTCTAATGTCTGTAAGATGTAAGGTAATGGGGGAATTGATATGGTGCCGAATCTTATTTCAATAGAAACTAAAAGTGAAACTCTTTCGAACTATAATTTTGTTTCTCAATTCAAGAAAAAATGCTCACTTAAGTTTAACATTTAAAACGTCATCTATAATTAAATAATTTCATGTCATTAATTTTCCAAGTTACTTTTGCTCGCTTTTAATGAGTATTAAGTTTCAAACGATTGAATAACTTGTACTAGACTGACAGCCGATTGAAAAATGGAGAAGAGTATATAGACGAAAGGATGCGTTACATAATCTCTCGCTTGGCATATAAAATTCAGTCAATTAATTTACATTACGACCTTCAACCCTTCTCGGAAAGTTCATCCCTCTTTCTCTTGTCGTAATTTCAATTTTTATGTCTGGTGAGGATAAAGCGACATCTGCAACGACTGTTTTCATTTGTTGCGATCTCTAAAATGGACGCGCTCGTGGCGCTCGATTAACACTTTTGTACTGTATTTGAGGCAGGTCGGCAACGTCAATGGCAGTTTATGTCGTATAATCGCAACGCGTAATGCTTTTGATACAACAGCTCGATAACAAACTGCATTTCCTTCAGGTCCGTAACATATAAGCAAGAAAGGTCGCTGGATATCAACTCAATCAAGATTGCTATTTCTTTTAAAATCAGTATGTATTGAAAACGCATAAAATTTTCCGCCTCCGAAGGCTAAACCTGATTGTTTTCAATTCTTATTTCAGAAAAAAAAGAACTTGTATTCTTCCCTATAGTAATCAATTATTTTACAACATTATTTTACATTTTTCCTCATTGCAGTATCAACTCAAACGATGGAATGTAAGTAGGTACAGTCCTGATTTTCACTGACGCGGCCGGAGTTTAAAAATCTTTTTTTTTTCCTTCGCAGCCGACTGACCGACGGCGAGACTAGGGCAAGGCGAACGAGACGTTCGCCTTGGATGCATCTTGAACAAAAGTAAATAAATAAAAAAGAATTAACGAGGTCGAAATTTTGTGTGAAAAATCACTCCTCGAGATATAATGAATTGTTTTGCAAATTGTGAACCTCTTGTAATTAAAACCAGGCACAAAAAAATAAAATGGTGCTTCCTCTTATACAGATTACAGGACTGATATAATACGAAAGATAGACATAAATGGACATAAAATTTAGACCTGCACTTTCCCCTCTTAAAAGTAGCGTCACTATCATCTTTATCTAGATGGTTTTTAACATCACCTTGCACAACTTTGATCCCTGTATATTATTCGTACAGCAGTACTAGTACTAAGACACGAAGTCCAAGTTTGCCTCAGGCAGTGCGTGAGCAATTGAGCATGGATGTGTTTTAAACATACATAAATTTATATACATATACATTATGTGCGTATTTGGATGTAGCACATAAGTATGCAGGTATCGTAAGTATTAAGTATGTAAGTATGGGATAGAAGTCGTCCCGAACAAAGCGGGACAAAGTGAGAACGAGTGGAGAACGGGCTCTGTAGCTTTCGTTTTCACCCAGCCTACTTGTTAATCCGGTGAGTCAATAGTTGTATAACTCTGGAATTGCATTGCGTAATCAACCCGCCGGTTTCCCTCGCGACCTACTTACCCACTAAACTAGACATACATTCTTATCCAGCGACGATATAACAATTCGTCCCTGTGCCGAGAGCGATCGCCGTCCGCGAAACTACCACGATGGATCGGTACCATGGTACAACACCATGTTGCCATAAGCATCAGGCATAGTAATCAGCCATCTCATCTCTCCAGCTCGGCCAATCACACGCTGGTTTCACTTTCGACTGAAACGATATCGAAAACGATGTCGACTGGGACCATGGGACAAAAAAATAGCACACTGGATTTAATATTGTCCTATTTCACGTACACACGTGCAATTTTGGAATATTCACGTTTTTGTTACTTTTACCTTGACTTTTTCAATACTCTCTAAACCTGAATTAACGAGAACAACAACTTATTACAAATCTATTTAGTAGTTTTACTTACTAACTGAATTGTTCGAATTTTTTGGGATTGCAAAGAGTTTCAAAAGATCCTAAGAGATGTGAACTGTGGAGAGATTTTTTTCCACGAAATAAATTTCTTTTTACGGAAGTTCCAAATATATTCTCTTTCAAACGTGTGTAAGGTAATTTTAACATATTTGAAATTCGAATTAAGACAACGTAGAAAATGAAAAGAACGAAGAACTGTAATACATATGTGCTAAGTGATTTCTTGTCAGTTCTGGAATAACAAAAAAAGCGTTGTCTAGTCCTAATAGCTGGTTCTTTTTACGTCCAATATAGTGGTATCTGCTGTTTTGTAACTTTGTCGTTAAGTTCGCGCGATTATTCGTGAACGCGCAATATCTCCGAAACGGATTGAAGAATTGAGCTCAAGGTCGCCAGACCGATCCCAAAAGATTTGTAATACCTGTACCTATAATCGATGGTCGTTAGTTGGTGTAACTTTTAACAAACTACTCGAGCGATTTGACAGAACATTTTTATTCCATCCAGACAATTTTAATTTTTATTCAAAAATGATGCGAAAAATACTAAAAAAAACATTTCAATAACTGCAGATTTTTTAAGTATAAAATAACTATGTGTACTAGAATATAAGTTTTCTATTATTCACCTTTATGTCTTACCAAGCAGTCTGCAATGTCTGCAGGTGCCATGATGCGTAAAAAACACTTTTCCCTAACTTTAGCAAAAATTAACGCTCTAAAAGCATTTTCAATAATTTTTTTTTTAAAATAACCTACTGTAATTTCCTATTAAAATTAAAATGCTATTGATATATATTTTTTTAATCTTTTGGAATATCACATTAAATCTTTGGAAATCACTATAAATTCTACGGAATCTCTTAAAAATCATAAAAATCTTTTGAAACACCTTTAAATTACACGAAAAACTTTAAAATATCAAGAAATTCTTTAAAATCCTTGGAAATCTTTGGAAATATAAACTTTGTTAAATGAACTGTAAAAGCTATATATGTAATATGACAAAAAAAAATACTGTATAAATTTCAAACTGACACCCGTGCAGAAATTGTCGCAATTAACCCTATTTTTAATAGGGTTTTAACGAGGCCCTGATTGGCATTTCTATTTTCGATAGATATTTTAATATTATTGAGCATTTTTTTTATACAGTAGTAATATCTAATTAAAACCAATTTATTGATAATGAAACAGGGCATTGAAGAGTTTTTCACGTTGAAACCAAACATCGGGTAAAAATAGGGGAATCCCAACATTTTTCACACTTGATTATTTATGCAAAACTTGGAGATAAAAAAAGGAAAAAAAATAAGTAAATAAATATAAATATTTTAAAATATTTTTTTTATAAAAATCTTATAAAAAAACATATTGGAAAATTTAATAATTTGTATATCTAAATCTGAATTAGTGAAAAGTAGGTCACTAATTTAATTTAGTGAAAATTTTTACTAATTATTAGTTGTATTTCACTATTTCAATTTGCAGTTTTCAACTTTTCACTAAAGTTTTAGTCAAAAATGACTAACAATTAGTAGAATTTTTCATTAAAGTAAATTAGTGATCTACTTTTCACTAATTCAGATTTAGAGAATATTGTTCATAAACACGGAAAAATATATTTCTAGGAATTTTAAAAAGGTTTTCATGAAAATTATTATTAAACTACATTTTATGATTATATTATTTTCATAATTTTTAATAACTAGAGATTTAAAGAGATTGTAAAGATTACAAGAGTTTTTAGTAATTTCAGTCAATTTCAAGAGGTTTAACAAATTTTAAAGAATACTAAACTATTCTTTTATTGCCAAATTCTTTAATTTTTTCATATTCTTTTAAAATCTTTTGACATTTATGAACTTCATTAAAAATCCCTTACAATATTTACAAATATTTTTAAATAATTGAAAGTCCTGAAAGAATTATGATTTTTTTCGGAATTCCTTAAAGACTTTTAAGATCACTTGAAATCTCTCGAAATCGCTTTGAATTTCCTATAAAACCTTTTGAAATCTCTTAAAATCCTTTAGGAAATCTTGATATCTTTAGAATTTTGTAAAATCTCTTGAAATATCTTTAAATTCCCTAAAATCATAAAATCTTATTGTGAAAATTCTTGAAAATCTTTAAATGCTTGAAAGTTTTTTTACAATCATTTAAAATCCTTTTAAATTCCCTAGAATTACTTAAAATTTCTTGAAACCCTCTCAAATTCCTTAAAATCACTCGAAATCTCTTAAAATTCACTAAAATCTCTTAAAGTCCTTTACGATATCATATAATTTTTAAATATATTAAGTTCTCGAAAATGCTTATATTCTGTGGAAATCCTTTTAAATTCCCCAGAACCACTTAAAATTTCTTAAAATTTACTTAAATTCCTTAAAATCACTTGAAATATCTTTAAAATCCTTTAAAATTCTTTAATATCATTTTAAATCCCTTCAAATACATAAAAGAAATTTTTAATAATCTAAAATCTTGAAACTCCTGAGAATTATTTTGAAATTAAAAAAGAATTTTTTAAATCACTTATTGTTTCTATATAATTAATACCTCTTTTTTACAATAGGAAAATAAAATAAAATAAAATAAAATAGTTAAATAATCAAATATCGTGAATAATAAATATGCAGAATAGTTTTTGGTGTATTGACCAGTTTTTCTTGGTGGGGTATTTAATAGGGCATTTTTGGGGAAAACTGACAAGGCCCTGGCCAGTTTTCCTTAAGTAGGGCAATATTCTGCCAAAGCGTTACAAGCCTTGTGTGGGCCTTGCCAGTTAACCTGATTAGGGCCACATCAGAAGTAGGGAAAACTGACCAGGACCCTGTCAGAACCCCATCAAATTTTCTGCACGAGCATAATTACGAACAAAAAGTCACATTGATAAAAAAAATTGCAAGATAAAGTTACGAAACAAATGATTTATATATTTATATATAATAATAATATATATATATTTTTTTATATTTATATATCAATCTATATTGTCTCTAACAGCTACTCGTTTCTCCTTGACATTTCCCTGTTTTCCTTGAAAAATTTTTTCTACCTTGAAATTTCCTCGACTTCCCTGTATATGTTCCGTCTTGATTGAATTGTTTTAGACGGGGTTGTGTTACACTGGAGTCTCAATTTTGTCTCATTTTCTATGGCCTGCAAACTATACCAAATGAAAGACAAAGTCGAGACTCCCGTGTATTTCATTATAAATAATAACAAATTTTGAATTAGTCAGATGAAAATAAGAGAATTGTAAAAAGAAGAGCCATAAATAAATGTCAACTGTGAATAATTGCCTGAAAAAGGGATATTTTCTATGATACGAAAAAAAAATATCTTGCAAAGGTCGTTTTTTTAATCTGTCGACGGTCTGATGGGATTGCGATTCATCGCGGCGTTTATTAATGCCGGTATTGAGTTTAAGTTTATTCAATAGCGGGTATGCCATGACATACTAACCAAGTGCTCGAGACCCACTTATGCTACCGGGTGACCTCCATAGAAATGGAATGGATAGGGTGATAGTGCATGGTGTAGGTATTTTAAGCGACGCACGCAACGTTCGAAACCGTTTCCATCTCAAGGACGCTGCCGCGATCGTCCTTCGATTTTCAGCGGGAGGACCTTTAAAGGTGCTTTCTCATTATCTCAACTATAACGACTATACCTATGTGCAACATTTTGCTCATTTTGCTAGCCGGTACCCACATGCGACACCTGACGCGCGACTCTCAAGGAATCATCATCACATGATCACATGGGGGCATCTAAACCTGATGCATACCTTTCACGGACGACAACCGAGGACTTTTCGTATTATTAGATATCTAATTTACAATCAACATCACTTCTCGACACTTCATGAATAATATCGCAGGAAAATAAATGAAAACTTCCAAGGGTCAAGGATCATTTCTTAATTACAGTCTTTGATCTGAAAACGAAATAATCTATGAGACAAAAAAAAAGTTATTTCCCCTTTTCGTGTTTCAAATTGTTAAATAGCTGTTTAATTAACATTTGTGTAACTCAGTCAACTTCTAAATAAATTTTGGCTTCCAATTATTTACTCAAGAAGTAGTTTACTTTTTTCTTAGAAAATATGACTAAGTTTGACGTCAAACGGTTGCAAATATCACTGTCGTCACAAACACCTCACTGAGAAAACAGTTTGGATTGACCAATAAAAATTTCGTTGTTATTTGTGCAACCAAACTATTTTTTTGAGCTAAGAAAATTTTTTTGTTGAGTCATTTGGTTGGCCTAACAAAACAATTTTGTTGGCCTAAAAAAATTATTTTGTTGACACAAGGTATATAAAATTTAATGTACTGTTTTACCTCATTTTTAAATTATTTTTACATTATTTATACTTAAATTATATATATTTGTATTATCGCATGCTTTTTACGCTATGAAAAATCGGAAAGAAGTTTTTCGGCGACCGGGATTCGAACTACCTAAATACTTGTATCTAACGATATCGAACGCCACTTAAACCACACGGCTAACATCGCACATGGAATATTTTATAAAAATCGAGTTGGTCTAACGAAACATTTGTGTTGGCTTAACAAAACTTTCAGGGTGTCTAGTGATCAGGGAATTGGAAATTCTCGGGTTTTTCCCGGTTTTCTTCCGGTCTTTTCCAGTCTTTTTCCGGTCAAAGTTTTTTCCTTCCGACCAATTTATGCCTTTTTTGAATTTGGCCTTTTTGTGATTTTTGAAAAGAACATAAAAAAATGTTGACATACCTCAATAAAATACCCTGAAAAATTTTTTAATCTTTTAAATCCCATAAAATATTTTAAAAGTCATAAAAGTTTCTTGAAATCAGTTCAAATTCGTGAAAACCTCGTAAATACCCAGAAACTTGTTCAAATTCTTTAAAATTCTACGATAACATTTAAAAATCCTTTAAATCCTTTAAATATTTAAAAGTATTAGAAACCTCGTCAGATTCCATAAAATTCTTTAAAATTGCATAAAATCTTTTAAAAACCAGAAAACTTTCTTGAAATTCCTTAAAATAATTAGAAATCTCATAAAATTTTATAAAATCCTTAAAACTGACAATAAAGTCTTTTAAAAGTCATTAACGTCTCTTAATTCTCATAAAATTCTTAGAAATTCCATGACATTTAAATTCCCTTAAAATTCTCAGAAAAAATATTTCGAAAATCCTCGAAATTACACAAGACTTAAAATCCCTTAAAATCCCAGAAACCTTTCTAAATCTCTTAAAGTTTGAGAAAATCTCTTAGAATTACCAGAAACTTCTTGAAATTCTTGCAAACTCTATGATAACAATTAAAATACCTTTTTAACCTTTAAAATATATTAAAAATATTAGAAATATCAATAAATTCCATGAAATCCTTAAAAATTACACAAAATCTTTTAAAAATCATTAAAAATCTCTTGAGTTTTCTTAAAATTCCTCAAAGTTTCATAAAAACATTTAAAATCCCTTAAAATTCCTTAGAATTCTTAAAAAAACTTTTGAATGACTTGAAGTTATAAGACGTAAAAAAAATAATCGCGTGTTGGTTTTCTAATAGAATAAAAAGAAAATAAAACAGAAAAACGTCGATTTTTCAATTTAATAAAAAAAATTCTTGGTTCTTAATGAAATTCCCGGGTTTTTCCAGGTTTTTCCCTGTCAAGTAAAATTCCCGGAGTTTTCCCGGTTTCCCGGTCTGCTAGACACCCTGACTTTCTTTAGGCCAACAAAACAGACTCAACAGAAAAATTTTGTGTTACCAACAAAATATTTTGTTGGACCAACAAAATAATTTTGTGTTAGGAACCAAAATTTTGCTGAGGCAACAAAACATGTTCAACAAAACGTTTTTGTTGTGATGACAAAAATTTTTTTTCAGTGCTCGTGCAAAACAAAAATACAATTTGTCATACAATTTATAACGTTTTTAATCTCTAACAATACAGAAATCGAAGTTTCACGATAACTAAAGAAATATACTACTCTCTCTCTCTCTCTATCTGAATTAGATAAATCTTACTAATTAATAGTAGTTTATTATACTAGTTAAAATAGTGAGAAGTCGTTTATTATAAATTAATAAAAAGTTACTAATTTAATTTACAATTTTTCAAAATCACGTGATGATACTTAATACGGATAATTATTTTTGCAGCGACTGAAGAAGACGCTGAAAATTGAAATTGGGCAAATATTGGATTGGCGGGCGGGACATTTAAACGAGAAAGTTTCGGACGTTTCAACACTTGTTACAGTTGAACCCCCGGCGAGCGAAGAAGGCGAAGATTGTGACATCGTGTGCACAAGAAGAGAGGCACGAGAGGTGTCTTTTGAAACCACCATATACAACTTTCAATATCGATATGTATTCTCAAATCTGGGGTACCATCGTTAATTATTTGAAAATCCCCATTTATCTCGAAAAAAATGTTATAATAAATTGACTTAAATATTTTATAGAAACGAGTAAAAATTTAACAGCGAGAACTTTTCTTTTTGGTGAAGTGTTCCAATAATCGGCAGGTATTGCGAGCAGAACAGTCAAAAGCCAATCGCCGAAAAAAATGCTCTTGATCAATAATAACTACTGTTTTTACCACAGATCAATTCAAGTGAGGAAAATTTAATCCAATTTAAGAATAAAATCTATTTGCGTAAAGAAACCGAAAGAGCGCTTAAGTGGGAATAACCATAAAGAAAATTATCTCATGTTGTAATACATAATTACAATGAAATAGACGAGAATAGACGCTATAAAACAAAGCAATCTTCTTTGTGAAATCGCTTTTTTTATGAAGACGATATTTAGGTCGTGACCTCAATAAAAATATAAATGTCTCTTTATATGCACACAAAATTACATTTAATAAGATTTTTTTTTGTACACCTAAAACACTACTATTCTGTATTCAATACAAGAACTGGAAGATAGTTTTTTTTTGAGAGAGATATTTGATTCGATTTTTGAAAATTAAATTTCAATGAATAAGTGCAACATGAAGATGTTGAAGATGCCCTTCAGAAATTTTAGAATAAAAAAGGCATAAAGAAATGGAGATGAAATTAGTGATGATATTTAAGATCATTTATACCTATCGCATTAGCTAACCGAATACGTGTAGTATATGTTCTTACGCAAAACTAGCGAAAGTAGGCGGTCGGCGTCAGTAGGATGAAATAATACGTGAGCACGCGTGTGTTCGTTTGCTCCCTCACTCACACTCAGTCACACTCACAATCACTTACATTCACTTATCCTTACTTCCATTGACTCATACTCACTCAGGCTTTCTCACTAGGCTCTTTCCGTCGCGTCGCGTCGGTAGGTTGAGAAAATGTTGTGAAATCGTCCCGAACCTTTATGCCGAAAGCGAGAGTGAGTCTGGCCAGGCTTGAAATCACGCTGGAAGCGAGGGAAGCAATATCTGGGCCAGTAGTGTTGCCAGATTAGGGGCAGGGTTGACGAAAAGTCGAAACTCGATCAAACTCTCTTAATCTGAATTAGTTAAATCTTACTAATTATAAGTAGTTTATTACTAATTCAAATAGTGAGAAGTCGTTTAGCATAAATTAGATTTCAAAAGATTTCAAGTCACTTTTAGTGATTTTAAAGAATGTCAAGAGAGTTATTTAAAAGTTATTTTAAAAGATTTGAATGAATATGAAGGGGATTTTTAAAAAATTTAGAAGAGACGGGATTTTAAAGTTTAATTCTTTGCAAAGGATTTTATAATAATTCAAAAGATTTCAAGAGATTCTGATTAAGGGAGAATTACTATACTTTCATGAACTCATATTAGTTTATAATTTACAGAAAAGAAACTATTAACAAGTGTAATCTTTATCCGGATTTCAGGATAAAGATGTTAAATTTTAAAAACTGTATAAAAGCACCATTTGTAAAAAGGATATCAATTTTATTAAATTATTCGCAACTTGTCAATCAATGTTTTGAATCCGGTAAATAGAATAGGGTCCACAGTGTCATAATGTTAGAAGCAAGCCAAGTAGTAATGGACGATCTCAGTCAGACGTGAAAAAATATCGGGGTCGATTGAAATACTAATTTTAGAGTATATACTACGATTTCTGAACTGCATAAAGTATTAAAGTTGGAACTATTGATATTTATATTTCTACCTGTGTAAAAAAACTCGAATTTGAGTATAATATGTTTTATATCTGAATGTGATGCAAATCCAGGATATTAACTTCTCATTTGTATTTTTAGTTCTTGCTCTTTTCAATATATTCTTAATTGCAGATCTAACGAGCGTGCATATCTTGAAAGCGATATTTTCCTACACCTTGACAAAGCAAGGTCGCAAGAAGAGAGAGTTTTTAAAACTTGTAGCAGAGGCGATAAAAAGCAATTATACTATTATGAAATCCTTGTCACGGAATTATCAAACTGTTTTTGTGGCTACCATCGTAATCGCGAATAGAAAATGGTTACACGATTTGTATCAGATTACAAAGATCAATGATTAATAAGTAGAAAAAAGGTCTTAATTCGATTTTAATTGATTTGAATTAAAGATTCTAAAGCCAAATTAATGAAAAGTTTGCCACTATAATTTATCTTTAGTAACATTTTTCACTGAAAATTATAGTGAAATATTCAAGAAGGGCCAATTTAAAAGATAAGATATTAATAGTACAATTGAGTTTTGCTCTGTAGCTTTCTTTTTGCGGAGAGACAGAGCCTTGAGTGAAATATAATTATTGTAGTCGGCCTTTGTACAGCAAAAAATCAAAATCGCTTAACGAAGGTCTCGAATCCGTTGCGCATTCGTTTCGTGCATATAATGTTGCAAGTGAAAATGGTCTTCGATAGACGTTTCCATCCTTATTATATTATCTGCTACTCAACAAATTAATTTTTAATCCATTTTTTCAAAATTATATTCAAGATTGTAAAACATCCTAATAAAAAAAAGAGCTTGCGATTATATCCGAAATCGATTCTCGTAATTTCGAAATTTGCACATTCTCTCTTTATATTTACTGTGATATTTTCAGTGATATTAAGGAATTTAAAGAGATTTCAAGATATTTTAAGTGATTTATATATAATCCCGATTGATATCTGTCCTTGATCTCTAAATATGAAGTCCACTTTCTTTATTACAGAGGATTTTTATCTAATCTTATATATGTACAAAGACCGTTCGTTGAGATTGAGACCTCTTCACATTTCCTATTGAGGACCCTGTTAATACTGACATAAACTCTTTAATGGTCCGGACGAAGCCGATTTAGCGTTCCTTTGCGGGTTCTCACATTCAACCAATGAAAAGACAATCGCACATCCGGACCTTTTGAGGAAGCGCATCTAAACCAAATGACGTCAAGACGGTACCAAAATTGATTATTCTGACAGAACTTTCGAAAAAATCTAACTAGATTCTTAAGTTTAAGGCATCCAAGTTTAAAACTATCCATGAATGATTATTATTATTATTATTATTATTATTATTTTACCGCAGTCCATAGGACTGCGGTAAAACCTATTGTACTATGTCCATTCCATTAAACATCGCCTAATAGTGAAGTTTTCGCCATGAATGCTAATATTGCTCCATAAGAGATGTCATCAAATTCTTCCGGACTTAGAAAGTACACGGAGAAAAATGGATATTCAAGCTTAATGACTTGGATACTGAACTATGTGACAGCCATCTAGATATTCAGTTTAAGTATCTGGATATTCAGCCTCAATATCTTAGATACTCAAATAGGTGACTAAGTATCTAAGATATTGAGTATAGGTGACCAACTATCTAAGATATTCAACAGGATGAATATCTGGATATTTAGGACGAATATCTAGATATTTAGGATGAATATATTTGTAATTTAATTTTTTGACTATCTAGATATTAAGTTTGAATATCCATTTTTCTCTGCGTAGTTCCCAAGATATCTTTCTCTAAGTATAGCAAGCGCATCAAATTCACATAGTATGTGATGCGCTGTTTCCTCAAAGTATCCCCATCTACGACAACGAGGTTCGACTTCAAATCCCATTGTGTGTAGGTGTTTATTCAGGTGACAGTGTCCAGTTAATACCTCCACCACGATCTTCACCTGCCTCCTTTCCATATTCAACAGGTATTTTGATCTCCTTGAATATGATGTGTTGATATACTTCTTCGAATGCACTAGCTCCTTTGTTTCGTTCATCCATGAATGATATATATGGACCAGTTGAGTTTCTAATCGTTCCTAAAGATCAAAGAAAAAAATCGATCCAACCAATTAATTAACAAGCCAAAAGTACCAGTACATCAAACTGAGTTAGTTTCACATACTCTATTTCACCAGTCATTTTTCACTATATGTAATTCAGATCGAGGGACTCTATCAATTTCCATCTATAAAATCGGTTTTTCTTTTTTCCCTCTCGCTGATAACTCCACTTGCGAGTATTCTTAATCGACATATGGTGAATGCATAGTACAGAATGCAGAATACAAATACAGATCCGGCATGTGTACAAGTGAACAAGTGTATTACAAGTCTCGTGTCGTCTTACTCTTCCTAGAGGAATAGTTAGTTAGGAGTGAGGTAGTGGCGAGGGGGAGGCGGTAGAAGGCTAAGTGAGACTCGCGGGCGTCGCGTAGATCGACTGAGAGGGGGAGGTGCGGGAAGAATTGGTGTCATTGTCAGTGGGTAATCAGGTCAGTGGGCTAGTGGGACAACCACTTTCGATTTCAGTCCTTCTGTTGGCCGTGCAACTCCGGCGGCGCGTCGCGTTATCTCAGCTCGTTGTGAGGGCGTCGAGTGGGGTGCCGGTGTGAAACCATGGCAAAAGGTGGGGTTCATGAGGGGTAGTGGGGAGGCGTGGGATTGCAAAAGAGGGGCGGGTGGCGTAATATAGGGGTGGGGGATGATTTGTGGGGCGAGGCGCGAGGGGCGCCGGACACGCGCCAACCACGTCGTCCACGTCACGCTTCTTCACTCAGTTTGCGAGAGAGAAAGAGAGAAACAGAGAGAGCGAAAGAGAGAGAGCGAAAGAGAGAGAGAGATCACAGAATCATGAGCGCTCGCTTGCAGTCGAGATAGCGAAAAGTAGGACGCGTATTAAAAACCACAGACCGTATCCCGTGGCGTCACACACGCGTAGCTACCTTCTCGCGGTTCTCGCGGGCCGATTACCCAATCGAATTCATCATAACTAGCACTAAATCTGCGGTAGTGGCGTTGCTGTCGTGCCGGGCATTCATAACAACTCGGGCGGTTAAACCAAGGGGCGTTGATTAGGGAGAGTTGAGACCCGCGTATGCTTTGATCGATTTTAATTGCTATATTCTAAACAGGAAGCGGAAGTTCCGTTTCTTCAAACTATTTTTATAGTACTTTCTTATAAACAATTTTCTTTAATTTATAGCATGGACTCGTTTTTCAAATGGAAATATGGATACAATGAAAATAAATGCAATTTTTAATCTTCTATTTGATTATCGCGTTATATAATCTTATTAATTTGAGAATAAGTTACTAGATGATATCTTAAAGTTTTTAGGAACAATTCCGGACTTTTTTAAAAACAGTTTAAATTCAAGATTTCGACGAATTATTATTATTATTATTATTATTATTATTATTATTAATTTTGTAATTATTGAGGTGCCGACTATATTCTGATCGCTTCTAGTTTGAATAAGTTCAAACTTGAATCCTGTTACTTTAAAGACTTGTAAAGTTAATTGTTTCTCTAGCATGAAGGCCTTCATACTCCATTGCTATACTAGTATGTAGTAAATTAGAGCCGTTTAAAAACTTCATTCTTTTTAGTTTAATACATTGCGATTCCGAACTATATATAAAAAAATATCAGTCTTATGATGACTTAAAAGTTTCTGCAGAATTTTAAAAGATTAAAAAAAAATCAATAAATTTCACTTAGTAATGAATTCATTTAATCAGTCCTTGTTTCTAATTGAATTAGTAACTTTTTATTAATTTATATACACGGAAAAAATTAGTTATCGAAACTTTCCTTGACTGTTATCGACTTTAGGATTCAATTGCTTAGCTTATCTACTTTTTTGGTTGCGCTGACCAAGCTATGGTTGCCCCATATTTTTCAATATTTATGGTTGGCCCAACCATATCTTTTCTCTCCGTGATGTGTTACGTGTTTCCATGCTGAATTAACCTGTTCCAATTTTTAACTGAGAATAAAGTGATTAACCACTCTATTTGTATAAAATTATATATATATATATTTATGAATGATTTCTTCTAAAACAGTGAAACGACTCTATTTAAGCGATAAAGTCTCTTAAATTAAAAAAAAAAATAGAAAAAAAAAATGAAGAGTGCTTAATAAAAAGCTCACGCATGGGATTGAAATAAACCAATAATCAAAGGAAATACGACTGCAGGAGCCATCTATTGTAGAAATTAAGTATCATTGATCTTTTACCACATCACCCTTTAAAAAAAGCTTCTCTTATACAGTAACCCTGATTCTCGAATAGAACTGCAATTTTAATCGGCCGTGCTAATTAGCTCGGGTTTAATGTTTTTTTGGGGGCTTATAAATACATTTTTACAACGCTTATCCGTCACAAAACACGCATGTGCCCGTTTACGCGACCCACTTCGGTGCTATCGGAGCCCCAGTATCCATTTAGAGTATTTATTAAACACGAAGAAAGACTCCTTTGGAGTTGCATGCTCTCGCACTTATTATAATCGCAAAAGCATAAAAATCTAGGACAATATACCCTTACAATATCTCGTATCATTTTCCTTCTTTTTATCAGTCGGGCATGTTAAAAGTTCTTTCATTTTCTTATTAATTAATGCAAAAGAAGAATGCGTGAAAAAACTCCACAAACTTGTTAACTTGAAATAATGTAGCGCGGTGGTAATTTCCCCCGGGCTCAATTTTTCATTTTCATGTACATATTATATCTGTCCAGTGCGGCCAATAAAACATGAGACAAAGATTCCCGATTTTTCCTTCTAAGTAAAATTTTAACATTTAAATTAAAAAATAAAAAGCCGAGACTCTCAAGGATAAGAATATTGAAAGTGCTACACGTATCCTATACTGAAAAGCACGAAGAACTGATAGGAATTGGAGAGCAAAGTAAAAAAAAAGATAGTACAACTATATGTATATAAAGAAACATAGGTCCATGAGTGATGAATCGGGGTGAAACGGGTTAGGTAAGATTCTCAAGATATAATAGCTTTTTTCGCGTGAAAATGGGTCATGGTGCAAAATTCTATAGTGAAGATGCATCCCTATATTGAACGTTTTCCGTAAAACAAATGATTTCAAGGAAAACTGATTGCGCTAATGCGACACAGTATGCAAATGAAATACTACGTTAAAAAGTTCACATGTCATGCTTTAGTTCAGTTCAGAGTCCATTAGTATAACTAGCTACTGTACATAATGTGTCTACCATTGGTAAAATCTTCACCGATGTTAAAAAGTAATTTTGAACGATTTTGAAAAACGTTTAGCCTAAAGGTTAGACAAATCGATAATTGATTAAAAAATCAAACCATTGCGAAGGGCCATTCACTGGAGGAATCAATTAATGATTTTCCACACTTGTAATTGATTCAAAATATCAGTAGAATCAGAATCAGTAGAATCACGAAGAAAATCGATTTTCGAGTGAACTGTCCCTCCAACCATTGTCTAGTCAATTATTTCTGTTTGGTTTCAACCAGATTCTTTTGACATTGATAGGAGCGAAGCTAGAAAAAATTGTAGCTTAAGCTATAATACAACAACACGCGGCGATTTAATAATGTTGACTACAATAAATCAACTAGCAGATAATAGTGTAAGTCGGGTAAGAAATGTTGAATAATAATTATTGCTGGCTTGGTGTGTTATTGAGTTATTCCAATGCGAGTTTATCAAAGTGGGTCAAGCGATTCAATAGGCGGCCGCTGCAGAGGAGAGAAAATCGAGCAAACGCAGACTGTATATTTAACTCGTGGGAGTACAATTCAGTAATGTTCTATTATATGTATCAACACAACCCAAAGTACGCATTAATATCGACCAAAAGCCAACGAGGAAGGGCATCGAAATTTCGTCCTCTGATTATCATACAATGGATGCCGGGCTACATTTCAGAAACTATAAAAGGAACGCAGATTGCAATAATTCAGCAGTATCTATGGTAACTTCAGCCTCGACTTCACCGGCACTCTCTCTCCCATCAGCCATTAATCTTAATTTATCTTTTCCTTTTAATTTTGCGGAGCAATTCATTTCATTTAAATCATTCTCAGTGCGATATTTCTTTCGGGAAAATCTTCCTTTTCCTTTCTCTCGCAAAATTTTTTATTTGAATATATGCAATGCAATAGAATCAGGTTGGCCACAAAATACTATTTCCAGACTTTTCCTTAACTTTTTGAAAAATTTCTCTGACAGAAATGTATTAAAAATACGAATAATTTTTTAAAATATTTTACTACAATTATAAGAGCGGAAATCTGTTCAATTTTTACAAAATCTAAAGTATTAAAACAGGGTGGCCACAAGATACAATTTTTAAAATTTCACTGACATTTCCCTGACTTTTCCCTGACTTTCAAACAAATTTCCCTCACAGAAAAGTATTAAAAATACGTATAAATTTTCAACAATAATACTATTGAAATTTTTCAAAAATTTCGTATAATATCACTGTATATATTTTGAAATTTAATATCACTACACAATATTTAACATTCGTAAAAATTTCTCGAATATACAAGAACTTTTGAAAAGATCTCTTAAAATTCATTGAAATTTCTTGAAATTCTTAGAAACATCTTAAAATTCCACGAAATCCCTTCAAATTTGTTAATATTTCATGAGATTCCTTCAATTTTCACTAATCTTTTTAAAATTCCTCAAAATCCTTTGAAATATGTACATTAAATTCCTCAAAAAAACTTCACAATCTTTTAAAATTCGTAAAATTTTTTTTTAAATTTCCAGTAATCCTTTAAAATTCCATAAAACACTTTCAAAATCTCGTGAAATACTTTTAAATTCCCTAAAGTGCATTAAGATCTTTAAAAAAAACTCTTAAAATAAAAAATCTCACAAAATCTTTTAAAAATCAAAAATGACTTGAAATTTTTTAAAATTCTATGAGGACTATTAAAATTCCTTAAAATCATCTTTAAAAAGTCAAAATTACTTACTATTTTTACAAGCTTCTTAAATTTCTTTAGAATTCCACGAAAAACTTTTAAATCCCTTAAAATACGTAAAAAAAACTTATAATTTTTGAAAACTTTTCAAAATTCAATAAAATTCAACAAAATCTTTAGAAAATCATAAAAAGTCTCGTGAAAACCTTTAAAATTTCTCAAGTAACTTTAAAGTTCTTAAAATTCTTAAAATTCCGTAAATTTCCTTAAAAATATCTTAAAATTTCATGAAATCCTTTTAAAATTCAATTAAGTCTTTTAAATATTATACAAATCTCTTGTAATCCTTTAAAATTCCTAAAAAACCGCTTAAAAATTTTTTTAAATTCTATGAGGACTATTAAAATTCCTTAAAATCATTTTTAACTTATCAAAATTACTTACTATTTTTATAAGCTTCTCAAAATCCTTTAGAATTCCACGAAAAACCTTAAAATACGTTAAGATTTCTTAAAATTCTTGAAAGCCTTATGAAATTTCTTAAACTTCTACAAAATCTTTTATAAGTCATAAAAATTTTTTGAAATCCTTTAAAATTGCAGGAAGAAAATTTATATTCTTTAAAACCACTTTAAAGTAATTAAAATTTCTTAAAATTCTTACAAGCTTTTTAAAATCCTTTTAAATTTCACGAGAATATTTATAATTCCTTAAAATCTCTTAAAATTCTTACAAGTTTCTTAAATTCCTTTATAATTCCACGAAAAAATTTTAAATCTCTTAAAATACGTAAAAAAAAAAACATTTATAATTTTTGAAAATTTTTCAAAATTCTCTAAAATTCCACAAAATCTTCAGAAAATCATAAAAATCTCGTGAAATCCTTTAAAATTTCTCAAAGAACTTTAAAATTCCCTAAAATTCTTTAAATTCAATAAACTTAATTAAAAATCTCTTAAAATTTCATTAAGACCTTTTAAAATTCAACTAAATCTTTTAAATATTATACAAATCTCTTGTAATAATTTAAAATTCCTAGAAACCGCTTAAAAATTTTATAAATTATTGAAAATCTCTTGGAATCATTAGAAACCTAGAGAATCTCAAAGAATACCTGGAAATTATTGATAATCCTTCGAAATCTTTGGATAGTTTCTAAAATTTGTTAAATAAAGTATAAAAATTATATATGTAATACGACAAAAATAACATAGTTAACGTAAATGTTAATTTCTATTTTCCCTGACAACTACTCGCATTTCCCTGACTTCCCTGACAAACTTTTTTTTCCCTGACTTCCCTGACATGTGGCCACCCTGAAAAAGATAATTGGTAAATATTATAAACAGTAGCAAAAATTAACGTGCTAAACGCACTTTCAATGACCTTTTTTTTAACCCTTAAAGTACACACTAGGATCACATGATCATATGCAAACCCCAGTTTTTCCAATTTTAAGTACCTAAAAGTAGAGAAGGCTGATTTAGTTTAACTTTAGTTATTTTTTTTTTAATTTTTTTTTTTAACTTATTTTTAATTATATAACTTATACTACTCTAAAAATTATACTTTCAAGAAGTTTAAAAAAAAATCAAATCAAAATATCAAATAGTTTAGATTTTATAAAGGTTTTTCCCAGGAGTTCAAATCTCAAATGAGACTTATGACTATCAAACTCGCTCTCAAAACAAGTATGTACTTTAAGGCTTAATAACCTACTTTGATAAGTGTAACTTCCTATTAAAATTAAAAGGCTATATTGATAATTTTCATAATCTCTTATAATATTACATATTAAAACTTTTGAAATTACTTTAAATTCTAAAGAATCTTTTAAATATCATAAAAATGTCTTGAAACCCCTTCAAATTCCTCGAAGAAACTTATAAATTCTGCTCAAGCAGTAGCAACATCACCAGCAGACGTATACTACATTGTTGAAATAAATATATGATTCAGAGAAAGGAAGTCTCAAACTTTCCCGAAAAATAATCAAGCCTTACTTAATACCGAGGTAGGTACATAAGTAGGTTCCATTTATTTGAGCGTAGCACGTGATGAGCCTTAATTTCTGATTCTCTCTGCGACAAAGACAAAAGCTGACAAAGGAAGTAGTGTACAAAGAATATGATTTCAACGCGAGTGTTTTCATTTACGACATTATGAGCAGTTCTTTCCTTTTTCATTGTATACAACAGTAAACCGTGTGTCTCGTACAGTCATAAATATCGATCTTTATGGTAAGGAAGAGAGCTCTTCTCTCCCGGTGAGAGTTGGGACAACACAATGTCAATAACTGCCAAAGCTGCGACGAGCCAGAGAGGTACGTGCGTATAATTTACCTTACACGAAGTCGGCTTGAAATGAGGTAATAAACAAGCCGTGAACTGTAAACGGAGACGTTTTTCCATTGTAATAGCCATGGCATTGCGATAGGCGCGCCCAGAGCGAATCACCAATGGTAGGAAAGAAAGTGAATCAAGAAAAAGAGAAAAAAAGAAAAATATGAATATAGAAGGAGGAGAAAAAGGGAATCAGAAAGAAGGGTCAAAGGGCTTCCACCATTACTTATTTCTAAAAACGGAAAACATCAATTAACGCAAGCTCAAACGAAAGCGAAAGTAGGTTGATGTGAACTCGTAAATATGGATTCAGTATATATACAACTAACATCCCTTATGGCTATGTGGGTTCCAACCCTCATCTTTAACCCCAAAATCGAGAACTCTTTCGGACTTTATTAGTTTTGTTTCCGGGTTCAGCTTCACGCAATCTCTCTTCAGTTTAGTCTAAGCTAGAAACGATTCTTTGTAAATAGCCTCTATTATTGAATTTGGAAGAGAAAATATCTCCTAATCTATAACTCAATTCTTTTTTTTTTTTGTTGAACAATTCTCTACAATTTCTGAAGGAATAAGCTTTATTAAGGTCATAAATGACCCTATTCAGTGAAATATACACAAGCAAGAGTTTACAGTTACTTGTACTTAGAAAAAAAAAAGAAATTGGTATTTCGGCTTTTAAATACAGACCTGAATGCTTTTATGACAAATAATGTAAAACATATAATTTGTAAAAATGAACGTCACAAGAAATATGCTACCAACTTTAAACGGATTCCTGTCAAGAAAGGCATGTGCACCAATGAAATAAACCTAATTGACAACTCATGTGTGTTAAGTGTAAAGTGTGTAAACGATAACGGAAAGTTATATAGAAAAAACGACGAAGGCAAATTTCTTGAATAAATAAACAATAAATATATTGTTTGAAAATGAGAACTGAAATAAAATTGCATGAAAATTGAAGCATTCGTGAACGGAAATGAAGAATAGGTAAATATTTTGAAAACTGAAAGAGATCTCTCAGAGCGAAACTAATCCGAAATGTCGGCAGGGCTTTGAGAAAATTAAGATCGCTCAGTCAGGCTAAGAGGTAAAATATTTTCACGAAAGCAGATCCGCGAACAAACAGAGTGAAAAGACCTTTCGTAAATTTGTAACTTTCGGTTCAAAACGGAAACAGAAGCAATGGTTCCTGCTGACCTGTTTTTACGCCGGCCCTTCCTGCCTGAGGGCTAATCTTGATTTACTGCACCTCTGTCAAGTTGAATTTAATGCGTTACTAATGCAACAATGGAAGAAGCAGCAGGTAGATGTTTTCCAAGCAATTTAAACCTTTGTCACCAAACAAGCACAGCAGGGAAAATTGCCCTAGCTGTCCCAACAGTTTTCCAGAATAAGTCACATCACGCCCGGCACGCGTTGCCACGCTTACAGAACTATTGTAAATAGATATTACATCAGTCCAGAGTATTTGTTGTTAGGCCCTTTACTTGCCCGAAAACTTTCGTAGGAAATCGAATTTACAAGCCAAGCTCTTAAAGAGAAACCGAAGACATAAATTATATTTAACGGCTGTACTTTTTCAAACGAATTTATGATCGACTAGAATTTTTAAAGAAACGGATTCTTTAAAAAAAACTTTTTTGTATTATTTCAGATAGCACTAGGTGACAACAGATTGAAATCTACACGGAAAAAATAACTGATTCAAAAAATGGAAAAAGTTTGCGAAATTTTAATAAACTAGAATGTCACTTTTGGACAGAGCTAAAATTTGTCAGAAATTGGAAAGCACTTCATGAAATTTTTACAAATTGTTTATTCACATTTTCGTAAAGAGTGTTGCCGATTCGAAAAAAAAAATTGATACGTTTTTGTTTACATCTTGAATGTGTGTTAGAAGGTCATACATATAAATATATAAGTACCTATACACAAATCTTATAATGCCTAATCTCGAACACAACATACACATATAATATCCCACATATAACTATAACTAATACATATATAACGCTATTCGCTTACGCAAACTGACGCACGCTATACGCTGAGTCTACTTGTTCGAATCGCTCTTATATACTAACTTCATGAACCGATCACAACTTGCGAGAAACAGATCAGTGATGGGTCG
>CAJFCO010018434.1:551977-569602 GCA_904066015.1 Synergus gifuensis | reverse complement strand
TATATGATTAATGCATTTCGTTAAAAAATAAGGATGTTATGGTTAATTGTATTTTCAAAAATTAATTTTTCGACTATAACTTTTCAAATAATCAAAATATTGACTTGACGTAAGGAAAATAAATGTTCCTTGCATCGAGACGAATCGATTGGTCTATAATGTTATTTCATTTCATTGAAAAATAACAAAGTTATGGTTCTATTTAATTTTTAAAAATTAGTTTTTCAACTATAACTTCTCTAATATTCAAAATTCGAAGCTGACGTAATTCAAAGGCGTATGCAATTAATAAAAATACTAAAAATATATGTTAATTTTAGCCCGCATTTAATCCGGCTCTGACTTCAATCATATATGTATCAAAAAGTGACAACTGTATACAATAATAAATTAAAATATGATTTTTGAAGAGATTATATATTTTCTTGAACCCTAAAGTATCCGGCATTTCCTTGTCCTTTAGTTTCCAAGTTCGTGCGAGATGATATTACCAAATTGGTAACTTGATATTGGCATAACAATCTGGCTTAAAAGGCAGCCATATGGCAAGCCTGAGCGCCGCAACTTTCCCGGATAAAATGATTATATTCGCGCTTTTACGTTGGTAGGGCACTGACAGATAATAGTCGATAGAAAGCATTGATTATAGTACCATGGATTTTGCTTCGGATTTTGCTCACGCCATAGATGGGAAATAAAGATAGCTGTGTTATATTCTCATCGGGTTTCAATAAATCACCTTTATAATCTTTGATCAGCATCTGAATATTGACGAATTAAATTATTAGCATTCTCATGAACTTTGAATGATAATTTACTGGAATGGAATACTTCCTCGTAAGAATGCGAGAATAATAGAAATAAAAAAAAGACCATCATCTAACGAAGAAAAATCTTCATTCAAAATGAAACAAAACAAGTATACGATTAAACAAGCATACAATTCTAAACTTTTTCTTTATGAAGGCAAAAAATTATACACAGCAATTAATATACTTCCGTCCGCCCAGTTCACTATAATAGTTTCCAATGTTATCTGTATAAATAATATATGATTATATATATTGTACCGTGTAGCTGTATACGATAATTCCGAATCAGTAATACGGTCGTTATCTGTCGGCCACTTTTAATTATAATCAAACGTATAAACAAAATATAAACATGATAGAGGTGCATAATGCATTGGTATAGCTCACACATAACTTTTAATTTCACTATTCGTCGATACCCGTGCAGAAATTTCCCTATTTGTGACAGATTACCGATCTGGCCCAGATCGGTTTTAAGCGGTCTGGCCCGGGTCGGGGATAATTGCGTGGCCCAGAGCCGTGCCAGACCGGGCTCGAGTTACTTATTGCAACGCTCGAGGCGCCACCGCAGCATTATTTTGGAAAATACAATTTCTCAATTTTGTAAACACTTTCTGAGTCAATTTTCATTGTGAAAATGCTGATGAAGGTTATATTATGATTTAAATTGAAAATAGTTGACAGAAGACAATGCCTTAAAAGAGCACACTAAGAATTCGGAAACACCGTGCGATTCCACCCGACCTACGAAATGTAAATGAAGGTAAGTTATTCATTCAGTGTTTATAATATTTATGGTGCGTCGAAAATTAACCTCAAAATTATAATATAAATTATTATTATATCTTATATAATATATCTTATATAATATAAATTATTATTATATCTCAATGTTTATATTTCTAATTGATATTTAAATAAATATATTAAATTGATATTTAAATTTCTTAGTATTTGCATTTTTTACTAAATATTAAAATGATATGTGACATTAATAGGGCACAGGTCTGGCCTCGGGTTGGGCACTGACCAGGCACCGATCGGGCTTTTGAGTTCGGCCCCGGTCGGGGCGTGTGTTTCATCAGCGGTCTGGCACAGACAAGGTTCCCCGATCTGGGCCCGATTTGGCCAGATCTGGACCGGATCGGGCCCATGGTAAAATTTCTTCACGGGTAAAAGGATCAAGGATGAAGTTAAGAATAAGAAAAATCAATTTATGACAATTCCCATGATTTTTTCCAATTCCCAGACAAATTCACAAATTATTTTAAATTCCCACAAAGTAGACACCTGTTATTGTTATTCCCTATTATTTTTCATAAAAAATAATTCTTTTAATGACCGGGATTGACCGGAAACATTTTTTCTCTGATTAAAATGTTCACCTTAATATGCGGATAATGAAATAAATTATCATATAACCAAATTTTTTGTAGGAGGGTCAACATTAATGACACGCATAATAATTGACATTACAGTCAAAATATTCGTGAATATTTAGGAATGCTTCGGAATATGTCGGAATATTTTGGAATCTCAATACTTTTTGGGAATATAGGGAATACCAAGAATATCAAGAATTATACCAAGAATATCTGGGAATATTGACAGAAAATATGGAAATATTTAGTGAGTGATGTACCAGGAATATCGAATTGATCGACCCCTCCAGTTTTGTCAATGATAATAATGGTATCTTGGCAATGTCTGCACAAAATAAATGATATAAGAGACAGGTGTTTCGGCAGTAATTCCGCGGTGTCTGTGTCTTTTTTAGGGGGTCTACAGGTTACGTAATTCGGCGACAGATGTCTCGAGTATCCGGGCGGAAAAGAAGAGCAAGGGGAAACCCCAGACCCAGACACAAATCGTGCAAACTTAACTGCATCGTGTCTGAAACTCTGAACGATGATTAACTATATATTCTCCACAGCTGTACACATATTATATTAATATATATATTTATTATATACATGTACAACATCATATATAATACCCATAAACAATCAGGGTGGCCACAAGATTCAATTATTCAATTTCCCTGACATTTCCCTGACTTTCAAACAAATTTCACTGACAGAAAAGTATTAAAAATACGTATAAATTTTCAATAATAATACTATTGAAATTTTTCAAAAATTTCGTATAATATCACTGTATATATTTTGAAATTTAATATCACTACACAATATTTAACATTCGTCAAAATTTCTCGAATATACAAGAACTTTTGAAAAGATCTCTTAAAATTCATTAAAATTTCTTGAAATTCCTAGAACTCTCTTAAAATTCCACGAAATCCCTTCAAATTTGTTAATATTTCATGACATTCCTTCAATTTGTACTAATCTTTTTAAAATTCCCCAAAATCCTTTGAAATATGTACTTTAAATTCCTCAAAAAAACTTCAAAATCTTTTGAAATTCCTAAAAATCTCTTAAAATTTCCAGTAATTCTTTAAAATTCCATAAAAACTTTTTCAGAATCTTGTGAAATTCGTTAAAATTCCCTAAAGTGCATTAAAATCTATTAAAAAAAACTCTTGAAATAAAAAATCTCACCAAATCTTTTAAAAATCAAAAATGACTTGACATTTTTTCAAATTCTATGAGGACTATTAAAATTCCTTAAAATCATTTTTAAAATGTCAAAAGTACTTAATATTTTTACAAACTTCTTAAGTTCCTTTAGAATTCCACGAAAAACTTCAAAATCCCTTAAAATACGTAATGATTTCTTAAAATTCTTGAAAGCCTTTTGAAATTTCTTAAACTTCTACAAAATCTTTTATAAATCATAAAAATTTTGTGAAATCCTTTAAAATTCCATGAGGAAAATTCAAATTCTTTAAAATCACTTTAAAGTAATTAAAATTTTTTAAAATTCTTATAAGCTTTTTACAATCCTTTCAAATTCCATGAGAAAATTTATAATTCCTTAAAATCTCTTAAAATTCTTACAAGTTTCTTAAATTCCTTTATAATTCCACGAAAAACTTTTAAATCCCTTAAAATACGTAAAAAGCATTTATAATTTTTGAAAACTTTCCAAAATTTTCTAAAATTCCACAAAATTTTTAGAAAATCATAAAAATCTCGTGAAATCCTTTAAAATTTCTCAAGAAACTTTCAAATTCCTTAAAATTCTTTAAATTCCCTAAACTTTCTTGAAAATCTCTTAAAAATTTCATGAAGTCTTTTTAAAATTCAACTAAATCTTTTAAATATTATACAAATCTATTGTAATCCTTTAAAATTCCTAAAAACCGCTTAAAATTTTTATAAAATTCTATGAGGACTATTAAAATTTCTTAAAATCATTTTTAAAACGTCAAAATTACTTACAATTTTTACAAGCTTCTTAAAATCCTTTAGAATTCCACGAAAAAATTTTAAATCCCTAAAAATACGTAAAGATTTCTTAAAATTCTTGAAAGCCTCATGAAATTCCTGAAACTTCTACAAAATCTTTTATAAATCATAAAAATTTTGTGAAATCCTTTAAAATTCCATGATGAACATTTAAATTCTTTAAAATCAATTAACGTAATTAAAATTTCTTAAAATTCTTACAAGCTTTTTGAAATCTTTTTAAATTTCACGAGAATATTTATAATTCCTTAAAATCTCTTAAAATTCTTACAAGTTTCTTAAATTCCTTTATAATTCCACGAAAAACTTTTAAATCCCTTAAAATACGTACAAAACATTTATAATTTTTGAAAATTTTTCAAAATTCTCTGAAATTCCACAAAATCTTTAGAAAATCATAAAAAGTCTCGTGAAATCTTTTAAAATTTCTCAAGGAACTTTAAAAATCCTTAAAATTCTTTAAATTCCCTAAACTTCCTTAAAAATCTCTTAAAAATTTCATGAAGTCATTTAAAATTCAACTAAATCTTTTAAATATTATACAAATCTCTTGTAATCCTTTAAAATTCCTAAAAACCGCCTAAAAATTTTTTTAAATTCTATGAGGACTATTAAATTTCGTTAAAATCATTTTTAAAATGTCAAAATTACTTACAATTTTTACAAGCTTCTTAAAATCCTTTATAATTCCACGAAAAACTTTAAAATCTCTTAAAATACGTAAATATTTCTTAAAATTCGTGAAAGCCTCTTGAAATTTTTTAAACTTCTACAAAATCTTTTATAAATCATAAAAATTTTGTGAAATCCTTTAAAATTCCATGAGAAAAATTTAAATTCTTTAAAATCACTTTAAGGGCATGTAATATTTTACCATAAGAGCAATTTAGTTTACCCAATCATACATGCATAATAATAAATATTTTTAGCTAATAAGAGTCAATAAACCTTTGTCTATATGAGGCGAAGGTTTATTGACTCTTATTAGCTAAAAATATTTATTATTATGAATGTATAATGAGGTAAACTAAATTGCTCTTATAGTAAAATATTACATGCCCTTAAAGTAATTAAAATTTCTTAAAATTCTTACAAGCTTTTTAAAATTCTTTTAAATTTCACGAGAATATTTATAATTCCTTAAAATCTCTTAAAATTCTTACAAGTTTCTTAAATTCCCTCATAATTCCACGAAAAACTTTTAAATCCCTTAAAATACGTAAAATACTTTTATAATTTTTGAAAACTTTTCAAAATTCCCTAAAAGTCCACAAAATCTTTAGAAAATCATAAAAAGTCTCGTGAAATCCTTTAAAATTACACAAAGAACTTTAAAGTTCCTTAAAATTCTTTAAATTCCCTAAATTTCCTTAAAAAGCTCTTAAAATTTCAAGAAGTCCTTTTAAAATTCAATTAAATCTTTTAAATATTATACAAATCTCTTGTAATAATTTAAAATTCCTAGAAACCGCTTAAAAATTTCATAAATTATTGAAAATCTCTTAGAATCATTAGAAACCTAAAGAATCTCATAGAATACCTTGAAATTATTTATAATCCATCGAAATCTTTGGATAGTTTCTAAAATTTGTTAAATAAATTATAAAAATTATATATGTAATACGACAAAAATAACATAGTTAACGTAAATGTCAATTTATATTTTCCCTGACAACTACTCGCATTTCCCTGACTTCCCTGACAAACTTTTTTTTCCCTGACATTTCCCCGACTTCCCTGACTTCCCTTACAAGTGCGAGAGAAAAAGAGGTGGCGTGAAAGGGCAAAGGGGAAGAGAAGGAAAGCTATAGTTCTATAGTTGTAGATATAGCAGGCACTATAGACTTGTATTATAGAACTTAATGAGAGAAAGAGAAAGAGCGAGAGCGAGAAAAGGAGAGAGAGGTGAGTAGGGGGAGGTGTTACGTCACAAAAGCACCTGTGGGACCTACAGATTCCTGAGTATACTCTATAGCCTGTTCGATAAAGCTATAAGAGCACGCCGCAGCAGGCAGCAACAGTCAGGTTACTTTTATTCCAATGAGTATTTTTATTCGTTCCGTATCGTATATTTTTATCAATTTTTTTCCGTACCGGATCCAGAGAACGAACCAGGTCTTTGCAAAAGCCGTTATGCCTCAATGAATTCGTGGTACAGCGAATCATACCAAACAAGTTCGTACTCTAGTCATATATGAGGCGCACCTCGATTCAAGATTTCAAGGTGAAAGGAGGGTAATTTCTGCCCTAAAATTAACAGAAGATGTTTAATTGTTTACTTGGACACTAACATGATCCCCTTCAAACAGTTCTTTCCAAAAAAATTTCAATTTTTGGCCTCTTTTGTATTTGAGTTTATATTATTAATAACTAGGAATAATGTACGGACTCTAGTGTATTTATCTTTTTATTTCTGATGGAACCTTTCGTCGATTTTTGGAACTTCAGAAAATTCCTATCAAAAAATCAGAGTTTAGTTTAGAAAACCATAAAATATAATTCAAATTAAAACTAAAGAAATTCCATGTAATGGAAACAACTTCAAGGGGTCAGATAATTTTACAAACTGAATCTATATGATACATTATCAAACTGGAAGACAAAAAAAATTACGATTTTAACATGACCTCTAGAATGTTGAGTAGAACTATGTATTTACTTCACTGCTAGCTGCTGGGCCTTTAGCCTCGATTAAAACCTATACCTCTCAATCGTCTAATAAATTGAAACGTTCCAATTTCCTAATGTATGCTAGGCTTATAACCTATTAATTTAGCTTGCATAATTACAATTGCGAAAAGAAACGTATACATATATATATGCGCATTCGTAGGCCCCTCACTATTCATTGATTATGGTAATTCACCAGATAGTTTCATGAAACTATAAGAGGAAAAATTTATACTTTTCATTTTCTTATTAGGCTAATTACTTCATTAGTAGTAACGAATCAGTAATTAAGGGTATTAATTTCATATTTAATTGGCAAACTTTTTGGATGGAAGGAACTGATTATTTCATTATTTCTACGAGACCCACTTTCATCTCAAGTAGCTATTTTTAAAAATTTTAAATATAAATTCTCATGAATCCCGGTATACGAATATTTCGTCTATTCGAAAATATAGATAATATTTTGTGCCCTTTGGGAATATACAAGGAGACAACCAGCAACAGTCCATTGATGAAACGTAATTCATTTTAAAAATGAATTTCTTCATCTTTTGGACAAGGTAAATATTACGATTTTTTCCAAATAGCAAATTTCTTGCAAGAGCTCCTCTACGAAATGCAAGAACCAAGAAGAATACCGATATTCAAAATCTTCACACAGTTTTAGCTAATCTGAAAAGTAAAGTATTTGAAAAATTGAAAAAAAGTTGATATATGTTGTACTTTAGAAAATGTTTATGTATAATGTATATAATAAAAATATTAGCAATAGAGCAGAGCGATAGAAAGGCGTCTTTTAAATATTATTTGCATCAAATAAAAATTATTGAATGTCGATATAATATGAAGTTTTATTTCAAGACCTCTGGAATATTTTTTCTTAATTCCGTCATGATTTTTATAAAAAGTTTTATTTATATATAAAGCAAAATTCACGAATTCCAATTTTCAATTAAGCAGGTTAAAGCGTTGATGACAAAAGCGTTGGATTAAAAATCTAATTTTAAAATTTAACTTTATTTTACTTAATAAATATTACGCAATTACATATTTTTTTGCTCTGTATAGCTATTCCTTTTTAAACCCATCTTGATAAGCCTTCATCAGTAATTTATGCGTAAGATAATTTTTTAAAATGTTTTCTTGAAATAATAACTTAAGTAGCTGTATAATTTTAAGGATATCAAATGAATTCAAAAAGATTAGAAAATATTTTTAGAAGTATTTTAGGAGATTACAGAAGGTTTAATTCAAGGAATTTAAGAGATTTCAAAAGATTTTATTTCAAGAAATCAAGAGATTTAACTGATATTAAAGAATTCTAAAAATTTTCAAAAAGAAATATCAGAAAGATTTTGAGTGATTTTAATATTTTTTGTACGATTTGAACAGATTTTAAGATTAAAATTAATATTAAAATTAAAATCACTTAAAATATCTCGAAATGCCTTCAAATTCCTTAAAATCTCTTGAAAGCCTTAACGACGATCTATATATTTTTAAAATCTCGTGATATCTTTTGAATATCTTTAAATTCTTTGGAACTCTTTTAAAATCCTTTGTTACTTTTTAATATCATATTTTAAAACAGAATACATCTACAGAGCAAAAAGATATTTTGATCCTAATACAATTATTGAGTAAAACGGAGAATTTCATCTTCAAATTAGAATTTTGATCCAACATCCTTTAGGGTGTTGAAGCCAAGTTCTAATCCAAAAATTCGATTTCTACATTTTACTCAACAAATATTAAATTTGGAATTTTTTCCCTCTGCAGAATTAATCAATTTTTAACTAGAATTATGCGTACAGAGCGATGAAATATCTAATTCAAATATTTTTTAAGTAAAATGAAAATATTCAATTTTGAAATTAGATTTTGAGTTCTTCGTTCAGGGTGGCCACAAGATTCAATTTTTCAATTTCCCTGACATTTCCCTGACTTTCAGACAAATCTGAGACAAATCTTTAAATCTTTTGAAATTTAAAATCACTTCACAACACTTAACATTCGTAAAAATCTCTCGAATTTACAACAACTTTTGAAAAGATCTATTAAAATTCATTGAAATTTCTTGAAAATCCTAGAAAAATCTTAAGATTCCACGAAATCTCTTCAAATTTGTTAATATTTAATGAGATCCCTTCAATTTTCACTACTATTTTTAAAATTCCTCAGAATCCTATGAAATACTTTAAATTCCAAGAAAAAATTCAAAATCTTTTAAAATTCCTAAAAATCTCTTAAAATTTCCTGTAATCTTTCAAAATTCCATAAAACATTTTCAGAATCTTGTGAAATATTTTTAAATTCCACAAGGAATTTTAAAATCTCTTAAAATGCACAAAAATTTCTTTAAATTATTGGAAACCTATTGAAATCCCTTAAAATTAGCTAAAATCTTTTGAAATTCCTAAAAACATCTTAAAATATCCTAAAATTAAACTATAAAATATTTAAAATTCCATAAAATCCTTTATAATTATTTTACAAAATCTTTTACAAATCATTAAAATCTCGTGAAATTCTTTAAAATTCCCTAAAATGCATTAAAATCTATAAAAAAAAACTCTTGAAATAAAAAATCTCACAAAATCTTTTAAAAATCAAAAATTACTTGCAATTTTTTTAAATTCTATGAGGACTATATTAAAATCCCTTAAAATCATTTTTAAAATGTCAAAATTACTTTCAATTTTTAAAAGATTCTTAAAATCCTTTAGAATTCCACGAAAAACTTTAAAATACGTAAAGATTTCTTAAAATTCTTGAAAGCCTCTTGAAATTTCTTAAACTTCTACAAAATCTTTTATAAATCATAAACATTTTGTGAAATCCTTTAAAATTCCACGAGGAAAATTTAAATTCTTTAAAATCACTTTAAAGTAATTAAAATTTCTTAAAATTCTTACAAGCTTTTTAAAATCCATTTAAATTTCACGAGAATATTTATAATTCCTTAAAATCTCTTAAAATTCTTACAAGTTTCTTAAATTCCTTCATAATTCCACGAAAAACTTTTAAATCCCTTAAAATGCGTAAAAAAATTTATAATTTTTGAAAACTTTTCAAAATTCTCTAAAATTCCACAAAATCTTTAGAAAATCATAAAAAGTCTCGTGAAATCCTTTAAAATTTCTCGAGGAACTTTAAAATTCCTTAAAATTCTTTAAATTCCCTAATCTTTCTTAAAAATTTTATAAATTATTTATAATCCTTCGAAATCTTTGGATAGTTTCTAAAATTTGTTAAATAAATTATAAAAGTTATATATGTAATACGACAAAAATAACATAATTAACGTAAATGTGAATTTCTATTTTCCCTGACAACTACTCGCATTTCCTTGACATTTCCCTGACAAAATTTTTTTTCCCTGACATTTCCCTGACTTCCCTGACTTCCCTGACATGTGGACACCCTGAAAACGGTGAATGGAATTTTGAGCTTAATACTTCGTTCCAACTTCACAAGAACATTATTTTCTAATTAAAAGAATTTCCAGTTTGCAATTACGTTCAGTTCCATTGATTTGTTTCCTTTAGCCATCTATATATTTTATATAAAAAAAAAAAATTCCTTTCGAGTTGTGATACCTTACGAAAGCCAAGCAAATAAAAAGTAAAAAGGAATTAATTGAAAAATGTTTGAAACAAGCCGGCAGAAGAGTGAACGGAGAGCCCTCACTCTACAGTTCGCACTCCGCACTCGCGCCTTAGCTCACGTGCAAGTGAAATGAAAACGAGTGTGAGAGCAAGCAAACCAGACGAGACGAGACGGGACGAAAGTGAACTGTGGGCTATCGAGCACCACCAACACAGGGACAACAGAGAGGGAAACCGAAAGAAACTGAGAAGGCGAGAGTGACTGACGGCAAAGCAGGAAATGAGACAGAGCTAGATTGTGAGGAAAGAAGGGGTCCCTGTAACTCGAATAAAGGGGCAATCGGGCAACCGGCATAGCGCGACAACAAAGAGGAATACATACTACATATGTAGACTGTAGAGTCGATTCAGTCGATTCTAGAGTACACTCAGTAGATGCGAGTAGATCCCACCTTCTGCACGAAGTGGAACCAGAAAAATAACGAAATAATAAGCAAGAAGCAAAACTGATTGGACTTAAAACTTACCTGTGCCATCGGCGGCGACCACGTTCACCAGGTCAATTCCCTGCGTCTGCTGTAGCTGGAGGTGATTCTCACTTGTCAAGATTGTCGTCGTCGTCGTCGTCGTCGTCGCCGTCGAGGATTCATTCGAGAGGACGGACGATGTGCTTTCCAGGACCGTAGGAAGTCCAGCTTCCCCGGAACCTGTGTTGATCGGTGCTGCTGCGTCCTCGTGCATTCCACCAGGGATGCCACTTCACTTGGCAAAAACACCTACGCGCTTTTCGCGGATTCGAGCCCCGTCTACGATTCCGTGACAACTCGACAACTCACTCTCTCTTGCTCTCCTCTCTCCCTGTGTCACGCACTCTCTTCTGTTTTTTTTTCAACCTGTCTCTCTTTCTTTCTCGCCCCTTCCTCCCGTCAGGGTCACAAAACTGTCGTCAGGTCAGACGGATATCCGTCTGGATGTATATGACATCCCTGTTGGGCCGGTAGAAAAAATTGACAAACGTTAGATAGACAAAATCTAGGTCTGTAGGCCACTTCTTTACTTCCACACTCGCGAGTCAAACGAGCGTCTACATGCATCTACACGGCACCGCACGTTGCCCGTCCAGGACCGTATGTATGTTGGGTTGGCGCATCGCGCCGTCTTCAAATTAAGACACTTCTGGCTCTTCTGGTCCTGAAAATAAAATTCACATATATACTTCCATGCAAAGTGTACTTTATTTTATTCTTCACTTATTTTCATAGGGTAATTGTTACTCGGTACAAAGCTTGGCCACGCCCTCAATGATTCACCGTTTTCACTTTTCTTTAGGGGCAGTTGAGTTCAAGTTTAAATTGCAAAAATAGTCAGACGTATCAAAATTTAAAGTTTCGTCTAAGAATAGATACAATCTTTTAAGCAATTTAAATAAGTAGGGTTGGAAACTTAATGGTACTAAGGTACGATTATTTGGTTCTCAATATTTACATTTATGAAACAATTATTTAAAAATTTTTTTCGTTTGCTTTAGTTTTCAGTTTTAAGAGATTGAATTAAAAAATTTGAATGATTTTATGCAATTCAATTTCAAATGTTAAAAAACTGTAAACAAATAAAACAAAATAATATTTAATTTTAAATGGTATTAAATGTCTAATAATTATGCTGGTGGTGTTGGTGTCCTAGTAGCCTAGTGAATGGTAGTGTTTATACTTAGGCACTCAGTGGAAAGTAATTGTGGGAAGGTACCGATGGTCAGGTATCTATCTGGTCATTTAATAAAAGCTTATGCCTTTACCTCAAGTATACAGATATAGATGTAACACTATTGTGTCTGAAGGAACAGGCAAAGCCAAATCAAATAAACCATATTATTAAATGGTTTACTATACATATATATATATATATACCTCACACTAAAAAAATTGTACATGGACCCAAAAAAATTCTCCATAAATTAAGTCAAATTGATATAAAATATTCGTAGGAATGAACCCACAATTAAAAATCGCTGATTTCATAAATTTCTAAATTTTAAGTTAAAAAACGGTTGGAGCGTTATTCCAAGCAAAAAATGTTGCAATACTTCACATATTACATTCCATTCATCTAATTTAAAAACTTTCACTTTCTTCTTTGTCCGTTTGACTGAAATCATATCCTCATTAAAAACCTATCTCTAGAAGTCTACCGTCTCCGTCTACTGTCTCTAGTGTAAAAGTGATCTAAGAAAATCGATTTTTGAGTATTCTTATTTGATAAGTACTTCACTGACACTTTTAATTGACTTTATGGAATAATTAGTGGAATAAAATCCCGGGTTCCCGGAATCTGATAGTACGTTACTGGTTAATATATACGACATAAAATGTCAGACAAAAACGCAATTCTCGGGGGTTTTTTCTATAAGTTTTATATACCTCTAAGAATGCATAATTCTTGATGCCTTTATGAACTATTATTTCCGCAAATCAAGACTAGAAAATAGATTTTTTTTGCTCATACCACCCATACCGGCGACACATCAGAAGAAATCTTTAACGTTTTATGTTTTATGTCTTTTATATCTAGACGCCTGGCAACCCGATTGTCAGACACATTGCATAATTTGTTAAAAACGCGTCAACGACGTCAAATACGTAAAAAACCACTATTTCGACAACATAAAACCATAAAACGATCAACGATGCAACGACAAGCAACTGACAAGCAACAACTTGACTAGCGATTCAAGCGTTTGCCCTTTTCATCAAAATGGCGCCAAATTCAAAGATGGCATCAGAAAACGCGAAGTAGAAAATCGTAAGAGTGAAAGAGAGTGAATCTATTTGTGTCTTTCACACTTCTTTTAAGACATTCATAGATTTAAAGAGTTTTTAAAAGTTTCAAATAAATTTAAGGGATTTTAAGAAATTTCCTTTGATTTTATGGAATTTCAAAGAAGTTTAAGATATTTAAAGGGATTTTTAAGAGTTAACAAAAGGGTTTTTGAGGAATTTCACAAGATTCCAAATCCAACCGATTTCAACGATCTTCAAGGAAATTAAAGAGATAATAAAAAAAGGATAATAAAAACGTCAAATATTTTTAACTGAACAAAAAAACATCTATTTAGTATTTATTTCTGAAAAATTATTATTATTATTATTATTATTATTAATAATATAATTAATAATTATATTAATATAATTAATAATAATAATATTATTATTATTATTATTAATTATTATTCCTTTTTGGTTTTGCATACTTTTTTTTCATTTGTTTTCTGTTCTAAAATCGTTCTGCATTTCCAGCCACAACCAACTTCAACCAAATGTTATTTTAAATAAAAATTCATAAATAAATTGACCTACAAAAATCCTAACGATTTTTGTGAAAAATTTTTTAATTACCCCACTAAAACACTAACCATAACGTTTTTTATAATAATTCACAGCGATATCTTCTCTTATCATTGAAATAGCGAAAAAAACTCGTTGAACCTTGACTCACACCGTCTGCTGCACTTCCATTTATATGAAATGCTTTACATTAGGTTTCTTGACATTTACTTTGATCAAAAAATAAACTCTTATTATTCTACAAAACATTTCAACGGCTATAACTTTTATCTACAAAGTTTGCAATTCCGTTATGTTTAAATCATTATCGCTATCCTGCGACGTTCCACGACCTACTTTTTTTACACTTTTTCGAAATACAAGTTAAAAAATTATAAAATAGAAGATAAGAAGCTTATGGATGTAAAAATATATTTATTAGAAATCTGCATAATATAAGTCGCGTAATATTTTCTTTCATTAACAGCAATAAACTTTCATAAAAATACACATTTTACAATTCAAAAATATAATACCTAGTTCTTCTCATAATTCATTTATAGTCGCCTACTGTGATTTATCCGTTGTATAAAATGCGGGTAATTTTTTTCTGTACACATGCAGAGCAAACTTCCAATAATGCCTATTTTGATAAAATTCAAAAATATTTTATATTATGTATTTATATCACGATGAAAAATGCAAAAATACAAATATGATTATGCATGAAGCATTTTTATAATAGTAGCAAAAATATTTAGCATATATAAATATTTGCAAAACGAAATCTTTGTCGCTGACCGATTTTATACATTCCCTTGTGTATTTCTGACATTTATCGAGTCGTATTCTTGGCCTCGTTAAATAATTGTCGAGAAATGATTAATCTTTGTATTTGGGCAGTACCCTCATAAATTTGGTAAATCTTTGCATCTCTCATCAGTTTCTCCACTGGATATTCGCTGTTAAATCCAGCTCCGCCGAAAACCTGAAATTCAAAAAATGTATCAAATCGAAGTCTGTGAATGGATTGTTTAAGATTATTTCGTGATTGAAAGTGCAAAGTACCTGTACAGCGTCGGTGGCACATTTGTTGGCTACATCACCTGCATAGCACTTGGCAATACTGGCAAGAATCGTAGATCTTGGATCTTTATTGTCACTGGCCCAAGCAGATCTGTACATTGCAAGTCTGGCAGTCTCTACTCCAATGGACATGTCAGCAAGCATAAATGCCACAGCTTGGAAGTCTGCAATTGGTCTGCCGAAAGCTTTGCGCTCCATAGCGTATTTCGTGGCTTCGTCAAGAGCTCTTTGGGCCAAACCTACTGCACCAGCTGCTACCTAAATATTTCGAATAAAATAAAGAAATTTTATGTAGCAAAAGCTATCTATATGTAGTACATTACCAAGAACATTTATTTTTATTAACTTACTGGAGGTCGAGTCAAATCGAAAGTTCCCATAGCGATTTTAAATCCAACTCCTTCCCCGACAAGAACATTTTCTTCTGGAACGCGAACATCCTCGAATGTAATCATACGAGTGTCTGAAGCTCTTTGTCCCATGTTCATTTCCTATGAAATATTAAAAATGATTACTTGCTTTCATTTTCTAACTTTATCAATGAAAATCAAAACTATGGACTAAATATTTACCTTTTTCCCAGGTATGACTCCCTCGAAAGCACGTTCCACGATGAATCCTGTGAAAGCTTTGCTCGGTGGTACATTGGGGTCAGGATTCGTTCTCGCTAAGACGAAATACCTGTTTTAATTGCAAAAAGAGTTTAATTTAAAATAGCCTCACATTAGATAAAAGTTTATTTCCTTTTTTTTCTTTAAATCAATGAAAATCGAAAGTACCAATCTGCTACTCCACCGTTCGTGATCCACATTTTGGTTCCGTTTAAAATCCATTCATTGCCTTTCTTCTCGGCCTTCGTTTTAACACCAGCCACATCTGACCCTGTTCCTGGTTCTGTGACACAGTAAGCCTGTTAAGAGAAATTCTTATTACTCAATATTCAAATTTTAATAAATGATAGCATGTTAAAAAAAAAATCACTAACAGCAACAAGAGGCTCCTCGATCAATCTTCCTAAATACTTTTTTTGTTGCTCCTTGGAGCCGAAATGAATTACTGGTGTTTGCTAAAAAGAAAAATATTATTAATTAATATTACATTTATGTTTTTTTAAATTTAACTGATAACAAACTTCGAATCCGGTCTCATATTGCTTTTAAATCTCTCTGATAATATTTATCTTCTTCATATTGGGTAGGTGACATTGATAAATTCGAATTTTCTTTCAAGACCACCTGATATAATAAGTTTAATTAAGGAAAATGATGAAATAAAATATAATTTGCTTTACTTACACCAAGACCAGATCCTTCCAAAGCTGTTTCGATACCTGTACAACCATACGCCAACTCTTCCGCAACTATGCAACCATCAAAGACACCGGCTTCCAAACCACCTTTAATTTATAAGAATAAAAGCATTTATTTTCTTGCTTTTTAAAAATTACAAATTTAACTAAGATTTCTTAAATGACTATTTTTTACCGCAGTGTTGTGGAATATGTCCATTTGTAAGTCCAAGGGACCAAGCTTTCTTCACCAGTTCCCAAGGATATTCACCCGTTTTATCGTAATGGGCAGCTACAGGAATAATTTCCTCTCTGGCGAATTTTCTTGCCAGCTCTTGCATTTCGCGTTGAGTATCCGATAATTCTAAAAAATTATTTTTAACACATCTATTTAATTAAACGTTTGTATAAGTACGATAATAATATTAACACATTTGTAACTTTATATTTAAATATTCGCTTCTCTTATCGTATCAATTTAACTATTTGGTTTCTTTGCGACAGCTATAGTCCGATACGAAAACAGAAATATTGTTTTTAAAATCTCATTAGTTCACTATCTCTAGATGTATTTTTAATTAATTAAATGTACTTTGAGCCTCCATTTTCAATTTATAGTTAACGCTCAAATAGCAGTGTTTTGCTACATTTTCAAGGCCACAAAACTTATTACAACTTGATTTTTATTCTTAAAAACAATTTTCCAAAAAAAGCTTTCAAATTATTTTTCGACAAAAAATGATTTCTATTCGAAAATTCGAATTTTCGGTACTTCTTTTTTTCGTTATTTTTCACATTCAAAATTTTTATTTTTCAACAAAAAGATGTCTCAATTGTTTAAGAAATATTATTTTCAAAAGTATTTATACTTACGAAAACTAAATCCATTTGATGAAGTATTGGCTGAAAATAATCTAACAGTCCTACGAGCACTTGTACTGAATACCTGTAAAAAAAATAACAATTATAATTATGTAAGTTGTTTATATTTTCAATTTATAAGAGACGATGCAAAAATAAACATGACACTACATTTTTCTTGATATAACAATCATAGGGGTTAACAATAAGGATATATTATATTTAACATATAATTCTTACCTTTTGGAGCAACATTTTGTGAATAATTTAATTTCTTGAAATAAATATTGAAATTCCAAATTGTAGTGAAACGTAGATAATAATTAAAAAATTGTAATTTAAGTAATCACTACTTTTTGGGAGTACCAAACGAATTATAAGACCTATGAGACTTTTGAACACGTTATAAAGTATTACGCGTAGTCATTACACGATGCTACGATCAGAAACCCAAGGGTTAAAGTACACATTGCTAGTTTTCCAATAATCCAATTTCCAAGTAGTTTTCTAAAGTTTTGGGCAGCCCTATCCGACTTAAAAAGAAAATGGCGTTCCTTGGTGATTATAGTTTCTATGTGCGAAATTTTCTCACTAGAGCGGCGCTGC
>CAJFCO010018434.1:526280-551577 GCA_904066015.1 Synergus gifuensis | reverse complement strand
AGAAGAAAAACCGAGGTGTGAAAGGCCGCTTGCTTGTGCAAGCAAGCAGCCTGCATGCTTGCAGAAGGTATGAAAGCACCCTTAAGGCCAAAATACACGCTCGTCGAAGTCTGAATATCTTTCCGCGTTTAGATAAGAGTAAAAGAGATAGAGCATGAAAAACGCGCATGCGTCACATCAATTGCGAATATCAACCAATCAAATGCCGAACGCAACGCGTGCGCAATGGTTTCAAGTGTGATTTAAGAAACAGGAACTTGACATTTGAGAGAATCATGTCTTGACATTTAGGAGAACTTGAGATTTGGGAAATTGACATTTGGGAGACTCGAGTGTAGTTTTCTAAAGTTCTCCGAAATGTCAAGAAATTCTTTATCTCTATAGTCACATCAATTGCGCATGCGTCACATCAATTGCGCATGCTTATTGTGTATAAAATAATATTTTTTAGCGTTTTAAATTACGCGCGAATAGCAACCAATCAGATGCCACACGCAACGCGTGCGCAGTGGTTACAAGTGGGATTTGAGAAAAACGAACTTGACATTTGAGAGAAACATTACTTGACATTTGGGAGAACTTGAAATTTGGGAAGTTGACATTTCAGAGACTCGAGTGTACGTAAAAAATGATAAAAATTTACAGTGAAACATTTAAATTATATTAATTATATTAAGAATAGTTTTCGTTTTTAATAGTCAATTATATTAAGAATAGTTTTTAAATCTAACGTGAGGAAATTTCACTGTTAAAAGATCAATTGCTTTAAGGCCATGTAGGACTTACCCGATCACTACCTTACCGACATTTTTATCTCTGCAACCTTACTTGTACAGTGCCCTACATTAATGCCTTCGTTTGTAAACATGTCAACCCAACCCTAGTTTCCATAAAATTCTAATGGAAACCAGGGTTGGGGTAACATGTTTACAAAGGAAGGCATTAAGGGCATGTGATACTTTACCATAAGAGTAACTTAATTAAACCAATTATACATTCATAATAATAGATATTTTTAGCAAATAAGAGTCAATAAACCTTCGTCTACATGAGACGAAGGTTTATTGACTCTTATTATCTAAAAATATTTATTATTATGAATGTATAATTGGTTTAACTAATTTTCTCTTATGGTAAAGTATCACATGCCCTTAATGGAGGGCACTTACATACATTTATTGAAATATCAAATTGAAAATTGCTAAAATTAAAGAAAATATGCTAAGGTATGTTTATCTGGTCTTAAATTTTTGTAAAAATAAAAAAAAAATTTTCGAAAAATTTTCTTTATTATAAATGTCAATACATATTTAGGACCAGATAAACGTGCCTTAATACTTTAGCTTGAATTTTAGAAATTTTCAATTTGATATGTCAATAAATGTAGACGTAGCGTTGCAGAGAAAAAATGTCGGTAAGGTAGGGATCGGGTAAGTCTTACATGGCCTTAATTAAGAATTAAGTGTTTATAATACGTTTATATATACTTATTATAGTTTAGTCTCTTTCTTTTTACATTTATCAAAAAGAATACAAATTTATAGTTAAGAATTGTTTTTTTTACCCAATGATAATAAAAAGAATACATATTTAAAATTTCCCGCGTCATGCGCTATTTTCGGTATACAAAACCGTGTCATCACTTTCATTGACAATAAGGAAAAAGTGTTAAGTATCATCATTTTATAACAGGGATAAAAAATTATAATTATATTAAATTTTCTAACTTATCAACATCTTTTTAGATTAGAAAAATACAATTATTTATTTATAAAAATTTAAATGCATTTTTAACACTGCAAAAATTCCCGCGAAAAACGACCAATAACGTGAAATGTACAACGCAAGCGCATTATAAAAATGGAGGATTATTGGCTGGGAGCAATTGTATCCCATCACAAACCATGGCTGCAGCCATCACTAGTTGTTAGCAGGGATTGGGACGTATGATACGTCACGTAATTTACATATAAATAACGTAACTTAACACGTATTTTATGTCGAAAACTCAAAATTCATGGGCGTAGTGGGAGGCTTTCTACGTTTAAATACAGTAATTAACATACACCGAAAAGCACGTATTATACGTGAAAAACCTTGAGTTACGCTTAACTGACCAACCCTGTGAATGCCCGAGAGTTCTTCCACAGTTATTTTTTCAGGAACTATGGCGCCAAATTATTAATTAATACATTGAATATATTATCGATTTGGAATGTCTGGAAATGAAAAAGCGCGAAGTGAATGACAACCAGAGATCGTGTGGATCAAAGTGAGTAAATTTCTAATGAGGACTCCTGTAATGACTGTTATAATGACGCACTTGCGCCGCCTTGTTTCGCGGCTCGGTCTTGGCCGTCCTCGTGCACTTTCTTACTAATTGTTGCAAATGTTCACGTGCGCGAAAATCTATTTTACCTAAATAGATCAATAATAAGGTATTAATGGAGGATGATTTCCTGCGGAATCCTGCGCTCGTGTGTGACGATGTGATTGACGATGTGCTGCCCTCTGGATTGTCAATGAATGTTGTTGGACAGCAGGAACAGAGCAATGGAGTAAAAGCATTTTCTCCCGTACGAATCAAGTTTTCCCACGATTTTCATCTCTCGTTCGCGTCAGTGTTCCGATTATTTGACGCGCGGGCCCAGTGATTCGATTCCGTCAGTGAAATCGCATGAAAAAACACACGCTATGGTTCCCACTCAATGTTTACATGTTCTCTAGGATGGGATCAACCTTCCACGATTTTCCCCGAAATAGCGATTCCCCGCCAATCCTGCGAGTTCTTCCGTCAAAAATTATCCGATATTCACCTTTTGGACGATCCGTATCGCCTCGGATACCCCAGTTTCCTCGCGGATCTCATTTTTTTATAACCTCTCCCCCTTCCACCAGCAGCAGTGCAATTGTCTTCTTGACTCCAGGATTACATTTTAACCGGTTATATTCATCTTCTGCATGGACACTGATGCTGCAAGCACGTGAATTTCGCTCAATGGTGATTCTTCTACCCTCTTAATCATCCAGAGTCCCCTAGAAAGTAGTCCACCACCTTCATCCATGATCCTTCATCCTTTGGACCTAAATCCACCTGCAGTATCTTTATCACCAAGCCTTTAAACTTTAAAAATTTACTTTGTATCCTTATTAGTCATTTGCTTGATGTAAACACTGATTCTCACAGCTGATTGATTTCTTTTTGTTAAATGAGTATTTTGCCTCTTAATTCACTTATTTTTATGTTATTATGTACTTTACTTTCCTCTCTAGCCTCTTTCCATGGTTATTTTCACTTTTTTCTCTTTATTCTTCTATTGAGAAAGTTGTTTTGGTTGAAAATAACGTGCTTTAGTAAACAAGGTAGGATTCAATCTTTCAGCTAAATATCCCTTATTCTGCTTTATATTTTGTCCAAGTTGTCATCTGATATCTGTTTATACTTATTTTCAAGATTTGACCGCCATTTTCCGTTGAGAGAAAGTTTTTTTTTTTTTAATGCGAGGGTTTAGCCTCGAAGGATTTAATCCGTGTCTAGCTATTACTTTATTTAAGACCAATTTATTTATTTTATTTTTCAGTTGCTAACCCCAATTTCTTTGCTTTTTGTATGAAATATTCATCAATTTTTGTTTAAGCCAGTTTATTTCAATTTTGTAGAATTATACTACTTACTAAATTGATTTTTTAAATAAATGTTTTACAAAACGTTTCAATTTTAAATTGAGTCCTAGTAAATTCCCACTTTTCCATTCTTTCTTAGTAAATACTCCCATCTCCTGCGAATAGTCCTTTACACTTAAATTTTATAAAATTGTGATCCTCTTCGAAACCCTTATTCGGGATATTTAGGCGAACACTATTAATAATGTTGTTAGGGATCGGTTTTTTAAATATTATATATAATGAAACTTGCATGTATGTCAATTTAACCATCTAGTAAAGTATATTGTTTGTTTCAGTTCCAAAGGGCGCTTGTATTCCAAATCACAAATATAAATATAACTATGTAGTAAGTATTTTTTGCAATGAAAAATTGGATGTCGAAATCTGTCGTTTCAAAGAAAGAGACAGTAAGTGCAAAACTATAAAAAAATTCATTTTTTATATGGTTAAATTCGTTGAATAAAATTTATAAGGATTGCTTCTTTCATTCTTAGAATTTAAATTAATTCTTTTATTTAAAAAGGCATTATCTACCATTTTGAAGGTAAAATTTCCACAATAAGGCAGAATCCACAAAAAATGGAGTACTGTTGCTTACCCTGTTCCTAAAGGAGAAACAAGTTTGATTAAAATAGTTCCAAAATCGGTTTTCACATAAAATGAAATCAACAGCGCGTCTAGATTCTTATGAAATCTTTAATTCATCTAGAATTGCTTTGGATTCGTGCTTTGAATTCTTTTGAATTCATTTAGATCCTTTTGAGTAAATATTTAACTTAACAGTTATATAAAATTCGAACCTTAATAATTGAACAACTTCAAATTGCAAACGTTCGAAACAGTAATTATTTCAATTTGCAAACCTTCAATTTAAAGTTGTTCCAATTTAAAATTGGCCTTGGAAGATGATATTCAAAATTTCAAGAGTTTTTGTCCATCATTTCCATTCACTGATTTTGCACTGATTGTCTCCTTACTTAGATTGACATAAATGGTAATCGAAAAGTTGCACTTTTAATTTATTGAGAAAAAACTGTTTTTGTATAGTAAATCTTTTTTTCAAGATGTTTTTTTAGTGAAAAATCGTAATTCCAAATTCTCTTCATGATGTCTCTCCAAACTTCTTTAGCTCACCCTTAAGGCCATATAAGACACCCGATCCCTACCTTACCGACATTTTTTCTTTGCAGCGCTATGTCTACATTTATTAAGATATCAAATTGAAAATTTCTAAAATTGAAGCTAAAGCATTAAGGTATGTTTATCTGGTCCTAAATATTGACATTTATAAAAAAAAAATTTTTTCAAAAAAATTTTTTTTATTATTACAAAAATTTAAGACCAGATAAACATACCTTAGCATATTTTCTTTAATTTTAGAAATTTTCAATTTGATATCTCAATAATTGTAGACGTAGCGTTACAGAGAAAAAAATGTTGGTAAGGTAGGGATCGGGTAAGTCTTACATGGCCTTAACTTTCCTTTAACACTAGGTTTATGGTACCCGTCAATTTTAAAGGGCTTTTTATTTCTTGATACTTTATTTAAACGTGAAGCCAAATATTGTGCAATTTTGAGTAACTTATATAAATCGGTTTTTTAAGGGCATGTGATACTTTACCATAAGAGCAATTTAGTTTACCCAATTATACATGCATAATAATAAATATTTTTAGCTAATAAGAGTCAATAAACCTTCGCCTCATATAGACAAAGGTTTATTGACTCTTATTAGCTAAAAATATTTATTATTATGCATGTATAATTGGGTAAACTAAATTGCTCTTATGGTAAAGTATCACATGCCCTTAAAAAACCGATTTATATAAGTTACTCAAACTAAAAATATTTATTATTATAAATGTATAATTGGTATAACTAATTTGCTCTTATGGTAAAGTATCACATGACCCTAAACCTAGTGTTAAACTCAAAGATGCAACTTTTTCGATATAATGATTTATATAATGATTTAAGGTGATAGTATTTAAATAATAATGATAATAATTGTTAAAATTATTGTTTTGTTAACTAGGATGCGCACGGCTTGTCTGCATGTGCCGCATACCACTAGCTCATTTGGTATAGTAGAATGGCACAACGAGGCAAGAGAATCAATAGAAACGATAATGAATCGGCGTCTGGCCCGGGCGCGACTAAGAGAAGGAAATGCAGATTGGGCCCACCAGTTGCGGGTGTATCGTTATCGGCGAGCACCCTTGGGCCCTCCGAGGAGGAAGAGACGATGGCTTCGTCCAGTCAAGGGGGGGCATCCTGGACCCCCCGACCTCTCAGCGATATTAAAATATCGAGTATTTATAACCGATCGGCTGCTGAGGCCCCGGCCGAACTGTTTCGTAAAGATTTGATCAGCGCGATGAAATTACCAGACAGCGAGCCTCTGAGTCCAAATGAGTATTGGGTGATAACTGATCAGTGGAAGCAAGAGTGGGAAAGAGGAGTCCAAGTACCCGTCAATCCAGACTCACTTCCTGAACCCGTGGTCGCTGTTAATCAGACTCCTTCTATTTCTACCACTTCAAATAAGTCTCAGGGCGAATTTAAGTTGTAAGTATATTATTATCCTCAAAAAAATTCAAGGTGAATTGTAAGTCTGAGGGTTTTATTATTACGATGGGACCTGGAAAAATATTTTAAGGGCGTTGGATTCAAATTCTAATTTCAAAATTAAACTTCCTACTTTGCTCAAGAATTATTAGAATTAAATATCTTTTCGCTCTGTAGAGCTCTATAGAGCGAAAATAAATTCTTGCACAAAATGAGGAATTCAAAATTATAATAAATATTCAATCTTTTCATTTTATACAAAAAGTATTATAATTACAGATTTTTTTCGCTCTTTATCTGTAATTATATTTAAAAAATGAGTGGTTATACAGAGCGAAAAAATAACTAGTTATAATATTTATCAAGTAAAATGAAGAGATCGAATTTTGAGATTTAAACTTAAATCGTACACTCTTAATAGTAATTATAGTTTTAGTTGTTATGATATACTTCAACCTTTTATCCTTACAGGCCGAAAAAGTTCATACGAATATCTCGGGATGACTACTTTAATCCCGAAGACCATCATTTGAGCACTACTCCCGCACGAGCTGAAAAAGCATGTGCTTATGATCTAGACGACACGGACATTGCTTGGCTTGATGTTCTAAATGGTGAAAGAGCACAGGTAATTTTTCAAAAAATAGCTTCAATTATGGAACCCTTTTAAAAAGCGGGAGGGTTCAGAAGAATCTGTTACGGTCCTTTTACGATGGAAATGATTATTTTTTCAATGAATAAGATGATTACTCCATCCGAATTTTTTAGTAGCACTTATCCTCTATGCAAAATCATTTTCATAACGTAAATTGTGATTATTAATTTATATGAATGTCGCTATCGTGCTATGGAGGATTTTTTTCGATAAAAATTATCCCTTATAATCCCTTTATAATCCCTAAAGAAATGTTAGTAGGCATTCTAAATATAAAAGTATTCCTAACCGTAAATTTTTGCAGGCTGGTCAGCCGCCAGTTTCTGAGACGCAACTTGAACGAATCATCGAAGAACTTGAAGTTCGTTGTTGGGAGAGGATACAAACAATCGTCAAAAACGTAGAAGGCCTGGGCATCGAGTATGATGAAAGCACAATTTGTGACGTTTGCAGATCGGTAAGTTTTTCGTTGGATTTAGGGTTACCAGACGTTAAAGAACATGTCCTGCTAAATTAGGACATTTGGTAACCGTAACTGAATTGCAGGGTGGCCACATGTCAGGGAAGTTAGGGAAATGCGAGTAGTTGTCAGGGAAAATAGAAATTGACATTTACGTTAACTATGTTATTTTTGTCGTATTACATATATAATTTTTATAATTTATTTAACAAATTTTAGAAACTATCCAAAGATTTCGAAGGATTATAAATAATTTCCAGGTATTCTCTGAGATTCTCTAGGTTTCTAATGATTCAAAGAGATTTTCAATAATTTAAACAATTTTTAAGCTGTTTCTGGGAATTTTAAAGGATTACAAGAGATTTGTATAATATTTAAAAGATTTAGTTGAATTTTAAAAGGACTTCATGAAATTTTAAGAGGCTTTCAACAATTTCAAGAAATCTTTACGTATTTTAAGGGATTTAAAAGTTTTTCGTGGAATTATAAAGGAATTTAAGAAATTTGTAAGAATTTTAAGAGAATTTAAGGAATTATAAATATTCTCGTGGAATTTAAAAGGATTGTAAAAAGCGTGTAAGAATTTTAAGAAATTTTAATTACTGTAAAGTGATTTTAAAGAATTGAAATTTTCCTCATGGAATTTTAAAGGATTTCACAAAATTTTTATGATTTATAAAAGATTTTGTAGAAGTTTAAGGAATTTCAAAAGGCTTTCAAGAATTTTAAGAAATTTTCACGTATTTTAAGGTTTTTCGTGGAATTCTAAAGGATTTTAAGAAGCTTGTAAAAATTGTAAATAATTTTGATATTTTAAAAAAATTTAATAGTCCTCATAGAATTTTAAAAAGATTTTAAGCGGTTTTTAGGTATTTTAAAGGATTACAAGAGATTTGTATAATATTTAAAAGATTTAGTTGAATTTTAAAAGGACTTCATGAAATTTTTAAGAGATTTTTAAGGAAGTTTAAGAATTTTAAGGAATTTTAAAGTTTCTTGAGAAATTTTAAAGGATTTCACAAGATTTTTATGATTTTCTAAAGGTTTTGTGGAATTTTAGACAATTTTGAAAACTTTTCAAAAATTATAAATGCTTTTTACGTATTTTAAGGGATTTAAAAGTTTTTAGTGGAATTATAAAGGAATTTAAGAAACTTGTAAGAATTTTAAGAGATATTAAGGAATTATAAATATTCTCGTGAAATTTAAAAAGATTTTAAAAAGCTTGTAAGAATTTTAAGAAATTTTCATTACTTTAAAGTGATTTTAGAGAATTTAAATTTTCCTCATGGAATTTTAAAGGATTTCACAAAATTTTTATGACTTATAAAATATTTTGTAGAAATTTAAGAAATTTCAAGAGGCTTTCAACAATTTCAAGAAATCTTTACGTATTTTAAGGGATTTTAAAGTTTTTCGTGGAATTCTAAAAGAATTTAAGAAGCTTGTAAAAATAGTAAGTAATTTTAACATTTTAAAAATGATTTTAAGGAATTTTAATAGTCCTCATAGAATTAAAAAAAAATTCAAGTCATTTTTGATTTTTAAAAGATTTTGTGAGATTTTTTATTTCAAGAGTTTTTTTTTTTATAGATTTTAATGCACTTTAGGGAATTTTAAAGGATTATTGGAAATTTTAAGAGATTTTTATGAATTTTAAAAGATTTTGAAGTTTTTTGAGGAATTTAAAGTGCATATTTCAAAGGATTTTGAGGAATTAAAAAAAAATTAGTGAAAATTGAAGGAATCTCATGAAATATTAACAAATTTGAAGGGATTTCGTAGAATTTTAAGATGTTTCTACGAATTTCAAGAAATTTCAATGAATTTTAAGAGATCTTTTCAAAATTTCTTATATATTCGAGAGATTTTTACGAATATTAAATATTGTGAAGTGATATTAACTTTCAAAATATTTATATGTATTTTTAATACTTTTCTGTCAGAGAAATTTGTTTGAAAGTCAGGGAAATGTCAGGGAAATTGAAAAATTGAATCTTGTGGCCACCCTGATTTGGTAACCGTAACTGAATTGGAATTTTAGAAATGAAATTGTTTGCTCTCGTGAGAACACAATGTCTGAATCCTAAAGCTAATTATTACTTTTTTCGTAACAGCCCGATTCTGAGGAGGGGAACGAAATGGTTTTCTGTGATGTATGTAACATTTGCGTACACCAAGCGTGTTACGGTATCACTTCCATTCCTGAAGGTTCGTGGCTATGCAGAACGTGCTCTTTGGGTCAACGGCCAGAGTGCGTTTTATGTCCAAACAAGGGCGGTGCAATGAAATGTACGCGAACTGGTCAAAAGTGGGCGCATGTCTCCTGTGCCCTCTGGATTCCGGAAGTCAGTATCGGTTGCGTTGAAAGAATGGAACCGATCACAAAAATATCTAGTATTCCAGTAAGTTTCGATTCTTATTTTCTCGTTCTTCCGAATTCTTTTGACCTCGAGTTTCGAGATGTCGATACGTCTCTCTCTAAAAATTATTTTTTATATTTAAAATTAATATCTAATTCTAGCCAAGTCGATGGGGACTTGTCTGCGTACTGTGTCGTGAACGTGTTGGCGCCTGCATTCAGTGCAGTATAAAAACATGTAAGACTGCATATCATGTAACATGTGCTTTCAAGCATGGCCTTGAGATGAGAGCCATAATTGAAGATGAAATGGCCGATGATGGTGTCAAATTAAGGGTAAGGTCCAAGACATTTGAGTCGTTAGATCCACAATTTGGTGACAATTAAAATATTATAATTATGTTCTATTATGAATTCTAATTATTATTATTTTCAACAGTCGTATTGTCAGAAGCACAGTAGAACGAACACAAAAGATAAAGTCGGTGTTGGAGGAGGACCTGGGAATAGTAGCACGAAAGGTGGTTCAGATTCGGAAGAAGGTGAACCTAGAAAACGAAAGCGTAAAGACATGACTTCCGAGGAGAAAAATCAAGCACGCGCTGCTAAGTAAGCTTAAAATTGATATTTTAGAATGAAAAGAAATGAATTTTATATTATTTATCATATGAAATATAAAATACCTTTTTAAATTTTTGTTTAAAATATTCCCTACTTAACATACGATTCATTTATTTAGATTGCAGGTAATAGAAGCAGAGTTCGATAAACACGTAAGTTTAAAAGACGTAACGTCTCAACAACTAGACGTGGATCCAGACGCGATTGTCTATATTTACAACTACTGGAAGCTAAAAAGAAGAGTAAGTATTTTTAAAACCCTTAATTTTATTTTTTCTATCTCCCATAATAAATTCTAAATTTTGTTTTTAAAGGCCGGCAATAATAAACCTCTTTTGGCTCCGCGATGTGGTGAACTTTCGGGTGCAGGAGTACGAGCTCAAGGTCAGGCCGCGGACATGGAGAAGATGAAGACTTTTGTCCAGTTGCGTCAAGACCTGGAGCGTGTGAGAAATCTGTGTTATATGGTGGGCAGGCGAGAAAAACTTTGGCGTTCGTTATTGAAAATTCGCGAACAAACTTTTCATAAGCAGGAAAGAATCATGGCCGGTCCACCTTTACCACCTGCTATAGCTGCCGCTGTCTTATCGGCTAATCATGGTCCTTCCATCTATGATCGTCTCTATTCTCATTCGGATGTTGATAACTACCCACGAAATATAGATTCCCTTTTGCTCAGGATATCGGGCGAGGAATCCCCAATGCCTACGTCTGGTGATGAAAAGAAGGTTCAACCCGACTTCAATGGAGCCTCCAACAAGAAGCTCTACTTCAACGGCTCTGTGAGGAGAAAGAGCCTGTACGGTAGCGATGTGTCCTCATTAAGTAGTAGTGAGACAGATGTAAAACCACCAACCAAGTCATCAGTCAAATCTCCTAGTAAATCACCTGCAAAACCACCTAACAAATCCATAAGCAAGTCTAAGAATGTTAAAGTCAAAAGGGAAACTGACTCCAGTACGGAAGAGGAAGCAATCGCCTCGACAAAATCGAAGGCTGTCAGAAGAAAGTTAAAGAAGACTAGCGCTCCCGACCGACCTCGAAGGTCCGTCCAAGACAGTAGTGAAAGTGATAAACTCGATACTAGTGGTCCTAGATCGCGTACTTTGGAGCACATGGAGAGAGAACTGGATAGTGCTACGGGCACCGATAGTGACGACCTGTTACCTCCCTGTAACGCGAATCCCACTGCGAGACTCGGTCCGACTTCCGTAGCAGCCATTTACTCGGATACGGATTCCGACTCTCAAGAACATGCGTCCCATTCTGGTGTTTTAATTACGAAAGCTGCCGTGAAGGAGTTTTCGGCCGCGGATCTCTCAAAGAATTCACAGAAATCCTACGCCACCAAGGAGTCGCGGCAGGACCATCACACGGATGAAGGAGTAAAGAACAAAGAGAATCTGAAGACTGTAAAGAAGAAAGAGTGCCTGCCATCTGCACTCATAGTTCCTCAAAGACAGGCGGCGAAGAAAGCTTCCGAAATTATGCAGCGCTCGCAGGGTAAGAAAGAAACGACAGTGGAAATCTTGGAAGTGGTAAAATCACCTTCCGAGGAGAAAGTTGAGAAACCTGAGAAGCCAGAGAAATCTGAAAAATCTGTGAAACCTGTGAAAGAAAAAATACCTTTAAAGAGACAAAGAGAGGGAAGAGGCGGTAAAGATGGAAAGAACAATGACATATATGACTTTGACAAAGAATTTGGAGATGGTTCTGAGATTCTTGCTTATGTTCCTCAACGTCAAGCAGCGAAGAAAGCCGCTGAGCACATCAAAAGCGGAATGGGCGCTAAGACTGCGTCTCAGCCTGAGCCAGAAATTTCGGAGGTCAAACCGAAGAAAGATTTAACTGAAGTAGCTAAGAAGAAAGAACCCAGGAAAGAAGATTCCCCGAAGAAGGAAGAATCACTGAAGAAACCAAAAAAGCTCGTGCAAGAGAGCAGCAAAGCACCTTCGGTTCACTCGAGTAATAGCGAGAGTAGTAGCAGTAGCAGCTGCAGTAGTTCTTCGGAGAGCAGTAGTGATACTGATGAAGATATAAATTCGACAAAGGAACAAGCAGTCTCTTCGAGCACCTCGTCTGAAAGTGATTCCGGTCAGCAGCAATCCAAAACTAAGACTCCGGTCAAGCGTCAGACGAACAAGTCTGCTGATTCCTCTGATGCTGATAAGAAAGCACAATTGGCGGGACGGAAACTCAAAAAGCTGCCGGACAAGAAGCTTAAAACTTCCGACGGGCGGCATGGACCCGAGTTTCAGCCGCCGCCTATTGAGAGAGAGGAATCAAGCAGAACCCAGGTGCTCAAAGAGCAACATCCACCTGGCAAAAAGACTGAGCACAGAGACGCCCTCAAAAAGCCATTTCCCGTATCAGCACAACAACAACACCACTACCACCAGCATCACGAAGACCAACAGCAACAATCTGAATCAGCAGCATCATCTAACCAAAGTCTGCACTGTCGGTCTCGAGATAATGATGGGCCAAGAAATTTATCTGGGTCCAAACCTTCAAAGAAGCAAAGTCAACCCACCAAGCCACAACAAACCATGTCCAGGAGTAAAGAGGAAAGTCCAGCAAGCAGAGCAAAACCCGAAGCTCGAAAGCGAAAATCAAGCGAAACCCCCCAGAAAGAGGAGAAGAGTAGCAAAGAGACGCCTTTGGTCAAGAAACTGGAAAAAAGGGTGAACGACAAACACCAAAAGAAACTTGATGATGAGAAGGAGAGTAGAGAAGGAACAACAGAATGGGAAAAGGAGCTTGAGAAGGAGAAAGTGAAAGTGAAAGAGAGGCTGAGTGAAAAAGATAAAGACACGAAAAAGAAGGATAAAGATAGGGAAAAGGAAAAAGAGAAGGATAAAGAGAAGGATAAAGATAAAGACAAGGAGAAATGCGTGATTGAATCACCGAAACTGTCTAGAGAGGCTGTGGAGGCAGCTTCGAAAATGGATGACAAGAAGGCGAAGAAATCCTCAACCAAGAACGCAGTCAACATCTTGGAAGAGATAAACCAGAGGAAAGCTGAGAGACCTTATAGTACGAAGAAGTCATCCAGGGGATTGGAAAAGCTTCTGGAGAAACGTGAACATCTCGATATGTTATCCAGAAATAAAGATGCCGCGAAACAAAAGAATCAACAGGAAAGTGTCGAGAAGCAACAGAAATCAAAACCAATTCTGGACCAAGTTTCAAAGGACGAGGAACATAAGAACAACTCGAGAAAGGAAAGCTCTACTATAAGTAAATTGGAAGATGAGGAGGAGAGTGCAAAGAGAAGTTCTGCAGAAGTAGAATCAGGGAGATCAATCGAAAGGCCATCCGGTGTTCGAAGATCTGACCGAAGATCAAGTGAACGAAAATTGAGTGAGAGTACAATGAATGATCGAAGATCAAGCGATCGGCGAATATTTGAGGCTGTTGCGAGTATTCAACAAGAAAACGAGGTGAGGAATAAAGAAGAAGCACCAAAGGAAGTGAGAGAAAGCGAAAATCTCTTTTACAAACCAGTTCCAGACAAACTTACCGTAAATGAGATTATCGAGAAAGAGAGTCAGAAACGGAGAAGATCGATTAATCAAAGATCGATATTCTCGCCTCAGCACGGCAGCAAAGATCCGAGCGTTTCAGAGTTGTTTGACTTTGATCAAGATCTTTTACCGGATGATATGGTTAATGACGATGGATTCGTAATCCCGCGAGACGCCGAAGAACGTGCTGCCCCACCTCTTTCTTTTTCATTTGCCAATGACCTCTGGTTCAAGGAAGATTCCAAGGAAGACAGCGCAAGAGAAACTTTGCATCTTGTAGAAAAACTTCGGATGGAACTTAGCAAAAAGTCAAATACCAATCAGTTTGAAGGGGATCCTGGATGCGAAGATGAGCTGAAAAAGGAGGAGAGAATTGCGGAAAGTACGAAAGAACATCATCTTGAGCCAGAAAAGGAAACGAAGATTGTGGAAGACACGACGACTCATCAATCTGAAATGAAGAGCAACGAAGTTAATCAAATTACTGAAAATATCAGCTATAAGAACCATAACTTTGAAAACAAACAGAAACCCTTTTATGGAAATAGTAGCGAGCCAACTTATATTCCTTATAGCAATGAAGATCTCGAAAGCGGAAAGGTAGCGGCGAATGAGAGGTCTAAATTAGATAGAGCAGAAGCGGATGAGCGCTGGGTACCTCCAAGTATGGAGACCTTTAATCCCAGTGATGTTCAACAGATGACTGCTCTCATGGAAAGCCAGAACCACCGATTTGCTGCACAGTTTCAGAATGATATTGCTGCTGTGATGTCTGAAAGCAACGCTGAAGCATTGGTTCATTCACATCTCAATATGAACATACAGGATCATTATCAACTTTTGCAGCAAACGCAAGCTATGGTCCGAAGTCAGCAGCACTTGGATCCTCATTCAGACGGTAGGATACAGCAGGTGCCGATGATGGAACAACAAGTCGGTCCATTAGCTGGTCAGATGGTTGACGACATCACGCCTATGGAAATGGTCAATAGGCACTTGATGAGTCTACCTAACGTGGAGGATCAAGGGAACGAGATGGATCATAGTCTGGAGAAGGAGGATTTGGACACCAGACAGGATTACACGCAGAATGGATCTCCTTATGATATGAACGTTTCGAGACAGGATACGCGCTGGGCAGAAAGTCAAGTGCTACCTTCTCGACGGTCGACGTCTTCGTCAATTACTTCGGCGTCATCGGCAGAGGAACATTCTGCCATTCCTCCCTATAAGAATATACCACCAATTCCATTCCCTCCTTGTTCGATGGATGCTGGATCTTATCACTCGTATTCAGAATCTGGAGGGTCTTATGCTGGAGCTGTGTCGCTTTTTCCACCTCAGTCCTGCGCTGCACCGCTTCCTTACCCTTCACCGGGAGGAGGTATGTTTGGTAAATTGAACATTAAGTACTTATTTCATATTTGAAGGCTGGCATGATAGGGTAAGACTTCGCTTAATGTTGACCAAACAGTTGTTTTACTATTTCAATTTTAAAACCTAAAATTTTCGAATTTCATCAACAGACACAAGTCTCATATATATTTTTTTCTCTACAGGTATGTTTCCTCCACCGTTTGGTGCACCGTTCCCTACAGCACCGTCGTTACTTCCTCACGTTTCGAAGCCTCTGGAAGACTCGCTCAATCTCCAAGCATCCCCTTGTACAGCAGCATTTACCTCATCTTCACACAATATGGCACTAACAGCAGCGATGGTTTCACCCACTAAGATCACAACGCCACCACCTCCACATCAGTCTTCACTTCAGGTTCCTCTCCCGTCCTCTGAGCCGGATCAGCTTGACTCTCAGGATCTCCAACCCCAAGTTAACTCTCCAGCAATGCCAATATCATTCCTCAACAACGTCCCCGAACCTCGAGCTCCAGATCTTCACCAAACCGAACCACATGTTCCAGAACGTCATGTATCAGAACCACACATACCAGAGCCACGAGTGCCCGAACCTCATGTTCCCGAACCGGTAGGAGAGAGTCCTCAAGGGCCACTCTCGGAAGCGAAGGTCTCTCAACCCGGCAAAAAATCACCATCCAAACCCACCAGAACTTCTGCACGAGTTACCTCTTTGCAGGCAAAATCACCAGGGAAATCACCCCGCCAAGATGTCACCAAACCCGTGCCGAGCTCTCGAGGTCGGGGCCGAGGCACGAAAAATTCGCACCAGGCAGGATATCGAGGACGAGGTAGAGGTCGGGGACGAGGCAGGGGTCGAAGTAATCATAGCTCAATCGCTGTTATATCTCATCTACATAGCGATGACGGAATTCAAAATAAGCTCGTCGGCACTGTCTACGACTTTGATTCAGATGAAGACTCTACGAGCGAAGCAAATATCGCCGACCTGCGAACTATGAGGGAAAGGAAGAAGTCGACGGAGGTCAGCGAGAAACGAGACAGTTTGAGTGGTGCTAGTGACGGAATTCAGTTACATCTCTCTAGTCCAGGTTTACACAAGAAGTATGTCGATAAGGAACTCTCACCGCCCTCTATACACAGCGACTCAGCTATCGCCGAATCCGAAGGTTCCGGACAGACCTTCACGGACGCTGTTCTTCCTCTTCTACCTGGTCCTGTTGATATGAGGACCTACAATTCGACAATTGACGCTCAAGGCTCGTCGCATCACGGCCAGTCTTATGGTAATCATCTCCTGAGCACATTCGCAAGTGTTTCTGCAGATCAATCGATTCCTGATATTGAAGACGATATTGAAAAGGAACTAAACTCCGTACTTATAACAGGCAAACCGCAGAACTCGGAATTGCTGAAGGTGAAGATCAAAGGACCGATAGTGGACGCTAATTATGTACCAATGGCTGTTGTACAACCAATGACCCAACAACCACCGGTCATCATTGCACCTACAGCCACTATTGCGTCTGTCGCCTCGGGTACATCCAATCTTAGGAGAATGCGCAAAAAGGAACTTCTGAGGCAGTATTGCTCCCAGGTATGGTTCAAAAACAATTTTTGGTAATTTTACTTCAGGGAGTAGCAAGTATTTTTCATTATAATTTAATGTCAGAACGTTTTCAATTTTTAAGAGACCTTTAATAATTTAAATCGTTTTTATGTTATTTTAAGGAATTTTAGAGCAGGGTGGCCACATGTCAGGGAAGTCAGGGAAATGTCAGGGAAATGCGAGTAGTTGTTAGGGAAAATAGAAATTGACATTTACGTTAACTATGTTATTTTCGTTGTATTATATATATAATTTTTATAATTTATTTAACAAATTTTAGAAACTATCCAAAGATTTCGAAGGATTTTAAATAATTTCTAGGTATTCTCTGAGATTCTCTAGGTTTCTAATGATTCCAAGAGATTTTCAATAATTTATAAAATTTTTAAGCGGTTTCTAGGAATTTAAAATTATTACAAGAGATTTGTATAATATTTAAAAGGTTTAGTTGAATTTTAAAAGGACTTTATGAAATTTTAAGAGATTTTTAAGGAAGTTTAGGGAATTTAAAGAATTTTAAGGAATTTTAAATTTCCTTGAGAAATTTTAAAGGATCTCACGAGATTTTTATGATTTTCTAAAGATTTTGTGGAATTTTAGGGAATTTTGAAAAGTTTTCAAAAATTATAAATGTTTTTTACGTATTTTAAGGGATTTAAAAGTTTTTCGTGAAATTATGAAGGAATTTAAGAAACTTGTAAGAATTTTAAGAGATTTTAAGGAATTATAAATATTCTCATGAAATTTAAAAGGACTTTAAAAAACTTGTAAGAATTTTGAGAAATTTTAATTACTTTAAAGTAATTTTAAAGAATTTAAATTTTCCTCATGGAATTTTAAAGGATTTCACAAAATTTTTATGATTTATAAAAGATTTTATAGAAGTTTAAGAAATTTTAAAAGGCTTTCAAGAATTTTAAGAAATCTTTACGTATTTTAAAGGATTTTAATGTTTTTCGTGGAATTCTAAAGGATTTTAAGAATCTTGTAAAAATTGTAAGTAATTTTGATATTTTAAAAATATTTTTAAGGAATTTTAATAGTCCTCATAGAATTTTAAACAAATTTTAAGCGGTTTTTAGGAATTTTAAAGGATTAGAAGAGATTTGTATAATATTTAAAAGATTTAGTTGAATTTTAAAAAGACTTTATGAAATTTTAAGAGATTTTTAAGGAAGTTTAGGGAATTTAAAGAATTTTAAGGAACTTTAAAGTTCCTTGTGTAATTTTAAAGGATTTCACGAGACTTTTTATGATTTTCTAAAGATTTTGTTGAATTTTAGAGAATTTTGAAAAGTTTTCAAAAAATATATAAGTTTTTTTTACCTATTTTAAGGGATTTAAAAGTTTTTCGTGGAATTATAAAGGAATTTAAGAATCTTGTAAGAATTTTAAGAGAATTTAAGGAATTATAAATATTCTCGTGGAATTTAAAAAGATTCTAAAAAGCTTGTAAGAAGTTTAAAAAATTTTAATTACTTTAAAGTGATTTTAAAGAATTTAAATTTTCCTCCTGGAATTTTAAAGGATTTCACAAAATTTTTTTGATTTATAAAAGATTTTGTAGAAGTTTAAGAAATTTCAAGAGGCTTTCAAGAATTTTAAGAAATCTATGTATTTTAAGGGATTTTAAAGTTTTTCGTGGAATTCTTAAGGAATTTAAGAAGCTCGTAAAAATAGTAAATAATTTTGACATTTTAAAAATGATTTTAAGGAATTTTAATAGTCCTCATAGAATTAAAAAAAATTTCAAGTCATTTTTGATTTTTAAAAGATTTTGTGAGATTTCTTATTTCAAGAGTTTTTTTTTTTATAGATTTTAATGCACTTTAGGGAATTTTAAAGAATTTCTCGAGATTCTGAAAATGTTTTATGAAAGTGTAAAGGATTACTGGAAATTTTAAGAGATTTTTAGGAATTTTAAAAGATTTTGAAGTTTTTCTTGGAATTTAATGTATTTCAAAGGATTTTGAGGAATTTTAAAAAGATTAGTGAAAATTGAAGGGATCTCATGTAATATTAACAAAAATTTGAAGTGATTTCGTGGAATTTTAAAATGTTTCTTGGAATTTCAAGAAATGTCAAAGAATCCAAAAGTTGTAGTAAATTTGGGAGATTTTTACGAGTGTTAAATATTGTGAAGTAATATTAAATTTCAAAATATTTACAATGATATTATACGAAATTTTTGAAAAATTTCAATAGTATTATTATTGAAAATTTATACGTATTTTTAATGCTTTTCTGTCAGGGAAATTTGTTTGAAAGTCAGGGAAAAGTCAGGGAAATGTCAAGGAAATTGAAAAATTGAATCTTGTGGCCACCCTGTAGAGGGTTTCAAGAAAGTTTAAAGAATTTTAAAGGATTTTTAAAAGTCCTTTATAAAGTGAATTTAAACTTCTAAAAGCCTACATATTTCCCAATTGATTTCCCAATATAAAAAAATTTTTTCTAAGAGTCTTTATTTCCGTCCCAGGATATGAACATGGATGACCAAAGGAACGTAGCATCAGCGCCGATAATTATTCCCCCAGTGAATCGAACCGTCATCACGATTCCTAAAGCAGTGGCGTCTATGACGAGTATTCCAACCCGAGAAGACTATAAGGCTGTTGTAGATGCGAATATGGAAAAGAAACGAAGAAAAGAACAACGTGGTAGCATCCTCGACAATCCAGAAGAAGACCCTAACTCTGAAAGACGGCGAAGTTCCGTTGTTCCTGGCACTGTGGACCGTCGAAGAGCCAGGCAAGCTCGACCTTCAACTGCCTCTGTTGCCAACATTGGTCCACCTAAGCTCAAGATCAAGATAGGTAACAGCATCATCGGTCAGGATTCTGTCAATCCTCAAGACGAGAGTTGTATCAGGCCACCCAAGAAACGCCTCAGTAGCATCCCCAGTAAGCCCAGCATAGAGGATCTCAAACGAGAAAGTATGAGGTTCCGGCGGATGATCATGGCTGGATTTGACAGTGACGAGCAACCCAAGATCAAGAGCAAGAAAGATAAAAATGGCAAGCGCAAAAAGCGTCAGAACAAAAAGGAGGGTCGTGTACAGATTCTCGAAGATGGCGCCGCACCCCCCAAACTTATAATTAGGCTAGGCAAGAGCAAAGTCACTCCAAGTGAAGAAGGTGAGTCAAAACCGAGCTCTGAAAAGGGCCCTCATTCCAGCGACAACACTCGAGTTGGCCCTCCTCCGCTTGAAGCCTCTAAGGAGGAGACAACCTACCCCGCGAACGTACAAGTGAACGAGAAACTGCCCGCGGATCCCAGTGCAGGCCCAACCTCGATTGAGAACGTCCGTTCCGCGAAAGTGACACCCATTAGGTTAAAATTGACCCGATGTCATGAGGGTTACGAACTCAAAGCGCCCGCGGCGAGCAGTGCGAGAGACGACAGCGCGACAACAAACTCTGGTCCGTCGACTTGTGGTCCATCAGCCTCTGAACTGTCGTCACCCTCTGTTTCCTTGGAGCCCTTATGCACTAAACAGGAGTCCGAATCCGCATCTGCGGCTAAAGACTCGACGGAGAAATCTTCCAAAGAGGACGATATTCCCCTCCTTACTCAACCCGTCACTCACAATTCGCCGGGCTGTCCGCCTGCACCGCTCCCGCAAGGATGCCAAGTTAGGTGATAATTAATGATACTTGTATAATACAGTAATTTACGATTATTACTAGGAGATATATTGGCGTGCGACATCCACGCAAATGTGTATCATATTCAGTGTTGAGACAGAGACTCGCTAGGCAAGAAAACGCATTGTAAGTGTGTAATATAAATTATTAACTATATGTAAATGATCTGAGGGTGAAGTGAATTATCACAAAGTGCCCAAAATTCACCGTAATTAATTCACGCATTTCTTGTGGTGTATCGGACATTGGTGAGTCGTAAGGTGTCTTTCGTTAACGATACAATCCTTCGTCGCAGATCTTTGGTTCCGAATTTTTTTTACTAGCGGTACTTTGCATTGGTTTCTTCGCGATTATTAGAGCTTAGGAACTTGTAAAATACAAATTTCAATTTTATAAATTTATGTTTAGTTCTTGATTTACTAAAATTACACGTTGGTCCTTCTGTGAGATTGTTGAAATCTCAATTAATATTTTTATTCGGGAATTTTCATTTTTCGGGAATTATTTTTTCGGTATTTTTACATGTTCAGGATTATAGTTTTTCTCTAAAAGAGGCAAAAACTATAGTCCTCGTTGGAAAAAATTCGCTTCAATATAATTTTTTTTAATTCCGTATTTGAAATGATATTGTAAAAGTATTAAAATATGTATTTATTATCCTAAATTATTTAATATTTATTTTTAAATTACTTTAATTATTATTCTATTAATATTGTTTATCTGTTATGTCTTTTTACACTTTTTACAATTTTTTAATTATGAAAGTGACATTAAATATTTGAATAAAAACTAATTGAATATTAAAATGGCAGAAAATCTGGAACAAAATAATCTGGGTTCTTTCAGACCCAAACTTTTTTACAGAAAAGTGTAACGTGCAAAGTCTACCGCGAAATTTGTTTATTTCTACACTTTTATAACTTTTTAATACCGTTAAATAAAAGTATCCACGTCGAAAAATGGCGTCCTGTCAATTCCAGTGCAAAGAACTCGTCTGTAGAATTAATTAACAGAATAATTAATCATAGAAATTCAGTAGCATGTTAGGAGAATTTAAATAATCTTCGAGTGAATAGTACAATTTTTGATAAACTCGAGAGAAACTGCGACAAGTTGTGAGTTAACGTTTAAAGCTGCTCAAGTTACGATAGATACCTTAGCAGTTGCCATAGATTTCAAATTACTCTGTACAAAAGAAGATGAAACACCGAAAATTACTACTTAGATCGTGATTTTTAAGCGATAGGAGTTACGAATTTTAATTAAACAAAAAATATTATGAACATACTTCCGAAGACTTATTAATCAATGCAAAGGATATACATATAGTTATCCCGGAAAGAAATCGGAAAAGTTTTGCGAATTTTTTTTAATTTTTTGGAACTTCTCTCTCTTTTCGCAAATACCTACGATTTCAGCCCTGCTTTGAAAAACAAGACTTCAGGTGAAACAGTGGAAATTTGCAATATTTAGAACTGAGTTTGTTTAAGACAATGATATTTTTAGATATCAGAATATAAAATAATAAAATTATTATTATTATTGCGACAATATCGCGAGGAAAGTATGGGCTGGAATTATTGTGAATGGATGAGGACGGAAATTTCGAAAATGTGTTTTGTCGATAGTTAAAAAAAAGAACGATACATCATACGTCCACTCGTTGCAACGACGAGCCTGCTTTTCAAAAGTACAGTTCTGTCGAGTCATTAAATTAAGTTTGACATTTTGTATCACCTTTTTTATGTATAGTTGCAGCTACGGTTTAATCTATTTGAGAAAGTATAGATTTTATATTAGTTAAGTAGTTATTACATTTTTTTTAAGAAAATAATTTCCTACGCAACCTCTCGTTCTTGATTCTGTGCGTAGCGTGTATTTATTTATGATGCGAGACGATATTATTTATTGCAAAAAGGTGAAATTTTGTTGAGAATTGCTTCGAAAAGGGAAAATATGGAGAGATATAGAAAATAAGAGAGAAGGTCTGTAAACGACGAATCGTCACGTTACATTTTCTAAATACTCAAAAAGGTTTGTGCCATTTTGTACCGGTGTTATTGTGAGTTACGGGTCGGCACGAAGTGAAGTGAGAGAAAAGTACACCTTTTTTGTTATTTACAGAAAAAGTTTACTTTTTCTCACTATGCGTCGAAGGAGACGAAGACTTTCTTTTTGCTGTGACAAATCGTAGTCTTGTTTTCTACCGAGGAGTGAGACAAAAGTCATGAAGTGTAGCATTTAAGGGTGTTGGATCCAAGTGTTAAACTCAAAACTCAATTCTCCATTGTACTAAAAGGAAATTGTAAATAAATATTTTTTCGCTCTGTAGCGCTAATCTTTTTTCAAATATAAGACTGCGTACAGAGCGAAAAAATATTTAATTTCGATACTTTTTGAATCAAACGAAGAATTCAAAATCTAACTTCAAAATTAAATATTTTCATTTTACTTAAAAAAAATTCAAATTAGATATTTTTTCGCTCTGTACGCATAATTCTAGTTAAAAATTGATTAATTCTGCAGAGGGAAAAAATTCAAAATTTAATATATTTCTTGAGTAAAATGAAGAAATCGAAATTTTAGATCAAAACTTGGTTCCAACACCCTTAAGGTGTTACGTAAGCAATTCACCTCACTGGAAGGGAAAGATTTAAATCAAAAGTTTCAAGATCGTAAATTGTAGTGCCTATAGACGTTCCACGGAAGTTATATTATTTACTATAACGAATAACGAAACCCACTCAAATTTTCCAGCTGAAAATCCTGTAGAAATCCCTTAAAAATCTTTTTATGAATTTTACAGGAAGAGTACAGGAATTTTCTGTTGGGCTATTCGACTGTATATATTTAACTTTTGTTCCACACGGAAAGCAAGAATGAAGGAACTACGGACCTATTTATTGAAACTTCGTCACCTTGTGTCTCACAAATTGGTCTCGAGCGAAAATTGAGAAAAAGGTTGAGAATGTTGTATATAATTTTAATTTGTTAAATATTCTTCGCTGTGAAGGCTGTGTAACCTACGGTCTTATCTTCCACGCACCTTTTGTTACACTCAAAATAATATTTTTAAAACGTAAACCGCGCTAAAGTAAAGATACATCTTCCACTGAGCTTATTTTTCTAGATTCCTGTTAGTAGTGAAATCAGTTGCTAGCAAAATGCTCGTTTTTCAATCATATTATACCCTTACTTCGCCAAAAATTGAAAACTTCGAGTAAAGTCGCTTTTCATATTTGCAATTTCGTCGATTGTAAGAGGGAAATTTGAGTTAGCGCTTTGCCGTGTACAGTCTTTAAAATAGGGTATTTTTGTTTGTTTTTCTTATGGATGGATTTTCACAAGATTTTCATCTTATGTCTTGTGATACATGTGAGAAAATCCGGTTGTAATATTCGTGTTGAATATTTAATCTCAAGAGTATTCTTTATTAAGGTCATGTGAGACTTACCCGATCCCTACCTTACCGACATTTCTTCTCTGCAACCTTACTTGTACGTTTATTGAGATATCAAATTGAAAATTTCTAAAATTAAAGAAAATATTCTAAGGTATGTTTATCTGGTCTTACATTTTTGTAAAAATAAAAAAAAAAAAATTTCGAAAAATTTTTTTTTTATAAATGTCAATATTTAGGACCAGATAAACGTACCTTAATGCTTTAGCTTCAATTATAGAAATTTTCAATTTGATATCTCAATAAACGTAGAAGTATCGCTGCAGAGAAAAAAATGTCAGTAAGGTAGGGATCGGGTAAGTAATACATGGCCTTAATGAGAAAAAAAAGTAGAGAATTGGTTTACATAGAAACAAAAAGTTTTTTTTTAAAGAGTAGACGTTTTAAAATTGAAAGATTTTTTAAAGACTGTTCATGTGACACAAGTAATCTTCCATTTGTAAGGCGGAAGGGTTTGCAAAATAGATGTTACTTCGAAATAGTTTAGTTTTGCTGAAAAAAATGGATACTTGATTCATTTCTTGACTTCTTAAGACCTCTATGTACACAGCGACGCCAAAAAAGTCTGTTTATCTTATTTTGTCGGATTTTTATTTTATTTTTGTATTGTCATCAAATTTGGTGTCAAACACGAACAAGTTGGTAGCTAATGTCACTGTTTTTCATTATCTTTGCTTAGTTTGTAACGATTTAAATGTATTGAACATGCAATCGATAAGGAATTTTCAAACCCATACTTCATACCTTACTGTATATTATTATATCTATTATTGTCATATATTGTACAGAACTCGAGTAACACAAATTTGTTTAATTTTTAATTGTTTCTTACGATTAACGATACCGCTAATAATAAGCATGAGAAATCATAGTTACGATAATAATAAATTTAATATTATATATATATATATATATATATATATATTTTATAATGTATATTATATATATATATATATATTATATTATATTATATTATATATATATATATATACATTTTATTATAATGCAAATGAGTAATATGATTTTTAGTTACTGTAAATAGTGTACAAGAAAGATGGTGTTTTAATGTGCACATAGCCATCAATTAATGATTAATAATAATTACAATTTTTTATATCCTGTCTTGTTCTTTTTCCAACATCTGTTAATTGATTTGACTAAATTAAATTACATAGAATTTTTTTATTTACATATTCAGTGGAAGAGTATATTCTTTATTGCAGATTTGCAGTTGTGATTTTTATAATTACAATAAAGAAGACATTGGTATCTATTTATTTATCTGGTGGCCTGAAACCTAGTATTTGACGGAATTTGAGCGATTCTACACAAGTTGCTGCAGTATTCCAT
>CAJFCO010018434.1:471731-502728 GCA_904066015.1 Synergus gifuensis | reverse complement strand
CGTTCACCTTACTTCACGTCGTGAATTTAAAAATGCAGATTTCAATTGTTTTTGAATTTTGCATTTTTAAATTCACGACGTGAAGTAAGGTGAACGTGAAAGTGAACTTACATAATTGTACTCCAGGGTTGGGTTGACATGTTTTCAAGGGAAGGCATATGAATGTTACTGTATATATATTTGATTATTTCCTACTTTAAATTTGGCGGGTATTACCAGCCAATCAATGCCAAGCAATGGCGTCTTTGTTGATATCCAATCAGAATTTTTATTTTTATTTTGGATGATAAAATTTGAAATTAACACTTTCCTTTTTTAACGGTATACAGTTCAGTTGATAACTGTCGGCGTTACATTGTTATTTTGTATTTTTAATGTAAATATATCACATGTTTTTCTCCAAATAATGGCACTGTGGTCCCAGGTTATTTTAGAATGGGTGAGTCTTAAAAGATAAGTGTATTGACGGAAATTTGTGTACAAAATTCAACACATTACCTGTGTTTATATGCGGTGAATTTTACTTTACATATATCTTTCGCTTCTACTTTATTAACAAATATATCATTAATAAAATCAGTTTTTTTCGTACGTATTTTCCCTTTTGTTTGATTAATTATGGAAAAATGATATAATTAGATGATATATTATAGCATTATAGGTTAATTTTAAGCAATTGAATTTTTTTTTACTTCGATCCATCATTTTTGAAGGTCAAAGAAAATATTGTGTATAAGAACGTATATTTATTTATAGTCGGAGATTATTTATCTTCAAAATATCATAAATTTTCAAGAAATAATTTTCTGTGTTGTGATCATAGATAAACTGCTTGGAATTGTCGGTTTCGTCTGTCAAAGATTTGAAGGAACTCGACGAAAGTCCAATTTACAGCAGGATTATCAATTCGATAAGGTATATTTTTTATTGTATATTTTGCGTAATTAATTACACTTTAAAAATTTACTACCGAAAAGTCGATTTTATTTTATTTTCTAGTTCTTGGAAAGCACGAGGAAACAATAAAACTGATAAAGAATTATTAGAAGAATTTATACGAGGTAATTTCCAATCTTTATATTTTTTTATTTAAATCAATATGTTACTCAATGAATTTTTTGCACCACTTGTGTATTTTGTTCTCATTTTTTTAAAGATTCTAAATTGTTGAACACGTTTTAAATTAATTTGCAGCTCCTAGAAAATAAAATAAATTTATTTTTTGATCACCAGATGAATATCCAGAATTTTTATCAGAAACCGATGTCAAGGAATTGGTTGTGGACAACGTGCTCGTCGCCTCCCTTTTATTACTTCGAACATCTCAGGAACCAACTTTCCATAAACCGATGTGTGCTAAACTTAGTCACGAGACGCAAATTAAGATTAAAATATTTCTGGAAACAGCGCTTCCTCAAGGAAGAAATGTAACAAAAGAGTATTTAAGTTCAGCTATCTCTGAACTCAATGATACAGAATTTTCTGAACTCTCGGATCCCAAAACTCCTTATCTTACTCCAAAAAGTCGACCGCTTAAGGACTTTTTTAATTCTCCTGTAGCTCAATCCGCCCAGACTCATAGAATAATGTCTGAAAGGAGTCGAGAGCTGAGGAAATTAAAGTCGGAGCTGGAACTGGAACGCTGTGAGAAAACTGACCTCATGGAAGATCTAAAAATTCATCAGGAAAGGATGCAGAAGCTTCAGAAAAAGCTGCAGGATAAGGAGAAGGAACTCAAATCGCTGAGGGCGGAAATGATGAGACCAGCAACTCCGCAATCCTGTAAGAAAAATGACAAGACGATTGTAGATGTTTACAGGTACTTTATTTTATACTTTTATTAAATATGCTTTTAATTTTTAAATAAATACCTTGAACAGTTGACTCCTTTAAAAATAATGTTCATATAAACTTAATCTAAATATTTTATACAGAGTCGAGATAAAAAATCTGGAAGAATACACCACAAGTTTGCAAGCAGAGAACGAGAAGCTCCAGGATGAAAAAGACACCTTATCTAAGAAATTAGCAGTTTTAGAGAGGCAAAGTACAGATCTCCTAAAAACGAGTGAATTCTTCGAGAAAAATTACGAATCCTTATCCACGGAAAATGAGAAGAAAGACATGGAAATAATCCACCTAAGATTGGAGAACGAAGGTTTGCGAACTCATGTTAAAGAGATGAATAGGTTTTCTATTTCTGAGGAAAGTTTCGAGTGCGATAATGTCAGCAATGCCCACACCCCTTCTACCTTAAACTCAAGTGAAGCTCTGAGTTCCGTGATTGACATTCAACTTCAAGAAGCTAAGGAAGAATCCGCTAGATTCAAAGAAGAACTTGAATCTATCACTCAACGTTTGAAATCAGTTGATCATGAATGTCAAGAACTGAAAGAATCTAATAGTAGCCTTCAGCTGAAAGTACAATTGATGGAGATAATGGAAGAAGAATTCTTCGAAATTAAATCCGAGCTTTCAGCTTCCAAGACAAGGATAGAAAGTCTGGATAAGGAGAAAGAAGTTTTACTAAGTGAAACTCAATCCATGAAAAAGCAATTAGAAGAAAACAAAATCACGATTGAGGATCTAAATGATAAATTGCTCGATGCGCAAGATTGTTTCAATAATCAAATTGCAATGAGGAATAAATTAGATTCGATTATTGCTCTACTCAAGGATAAAATTCAACAACAAAGCAATTGGATTTCAGAGTTAGAACAACAGAAATCAGAGTATGAATTTACAGTTGAGGATTGTAGAACATCTTTGAAGGATCCGATGATTCGAGGTCTTCAGCTGACGAATCAAGAGGATTTTGATATAGATCAGACCAATATTGTGGACATTTGCAAGCACTTTAAAGTTGTCGTTGATTCTTTTGAATCTTTGATTGAAAATAAAGAATTGGCTATCACAAACCTCAACCAAGAAAGCAAAGAGAAGAATCGTGCGATCACAAACATGGCAATAGAAATGAACCAATTGGAAGATATCCGTGAAATTAATGAGAAAGAAAAATCAGAAATGACGAATATGATAAAATCTCGCGATGAAGAACTACAGAAATTATGTACTACGCTTACAGAAAATTCGCGAGAGATTCAACATCTTCGAGAACTTGCAGAGGAACGAGACATCTTCCACGTCCAAATGACAGAACTGGTTCTTGAATTAAAGGAAAAATCAGAATTTATAAACTCTTTGGAATCACATGTAACTCTGTTGAAAGACAATAAAAATTCATTAGAAAGAGAATTAGAGGAGATTAGAAAAGAAATGACTGAAGTTACAAAAAATCACGTTTTAAAAAATCAGATGGTTGAAAAGTTAGAAGCTGATTTGTGGAATTTAAGAATAAGGCTCACAGCAAGTGAAAAAGAATTGGAACTTATGAAAATTGAGAGGAACAGTTTGGAGTTAAAATTGAACGAGACGAATGAAGTTGTCAATTCTTTGAAGAATCAGATCGACGAGTTTAAGAATATTAAATTATCTTTACAGGCAAAATTGAATTCAGTTGAAGAAGAACTATCATGCACTCGAGAGGAATTGGATGAGAAGAAACATTTAATTCAGAGAATAGAAGTGAATCTAGAAGAATTACAAACCGAAAAATCTTCTTTAGAAAATGAATTGTCTTCGGTTAAAAAAGAGGTTTCCTCTCTTCAAGAAAACTTAAGAGAGAAGTATCAAATTATAGAGACTTTGGAAACAAACCTCGAAAATTCGAAAGAAAATAATTCATCACTAGAAGAGGAATTAAAGTCAAATAAAAAGGAATCGTTTAATATTCAAGCGGAATTAAGAAAGAAAAGTGAAAAAATTGAAGTTTTGGAAACTGAGATGGACGATATGAAAATTGAGAAATCATCTTTGGAAGACGAATTAAATTCATTTAAGGAAGATTTTTCCAAGATTCAGGAAGAACTAGTTTTCAAAAATGAAAGTCTGAAAACTTTGGAAGAAAAGTTAGTGGATGTGAATAGCATTAAATTTTCGGTTGAAAAAGAGTTAGAATCGGTGAAAACAGAAAACTGTAGTTTCCAGAAAGAGTTAAACGAGAAGAAGATGTTTATCACCAGTTTGGAGAACAAGATCGATGAATTGACGAGGAATCAATTATCTTTGGATAAGGAATTGCATTCGTTTAGAGAAAAATTATCCTTAACTGAGGAAGAATTGTCTCAAAAGAAGAAATCAGTGGATATTCTGGAAGAAAATCTAGAGCAGTTGCAAAGAGATAAATCTTCTTTAGATGAGAAATTTACTTCAACTAAAAAAGAAGTTTCCACTCTTGAAGAAAATTTGGAAAGAAAGAATCAGATGCTTGAGACTTTGCAAACAAACTTCGAAAGTTTGCAGGAAAATAAAGCGGCGATAGAAGAGGAATTTAAAACAATTAAAGAAGATTCGTTTAATGTTCAACAAAACTTGAGACAGAAGATTAAAATTATAGAAGATTTGGAAAACAACTTGGAAGTATTAAAAGTTGAAAAATCATCCTTAGAAAGAGAGTTAAATTCATTAGTGAAAAAATTGTCAAATATTCAAAAAGAATTACTCGGTAGAAATAAAAATATCCAAACTATGGAAGAGAAGCTTGGAAATTTGAATAAACTAAATTTAAATTTAGAAAAAGAATTGGAATCTGTGAAATTCGAATGTAGTAATCTTCAAGCGGATTTAATTGAGAAGAATGAAATTAAGAATCTTTTGGAAGAGGAGATTGAGAAATTTAAGGATAATAAATTATCTTCAGAAAGAGAACAGCACTCACTTCGCGAAGAACTATTATCTACTCACGAAGAATTATCCGAAAAGAAGAAATCAGTCGAAATTCTGGAAGAAAAAATAAGAGAATTAAATAGCAACAAATCTTCATTAGAAAACGAATTAGACTCGTTTAAAACCGAAGTTTCTACTCTACAAGAAAAGCTAATAGAAAATAATCAAACGATTAGGAATTGGGAGACAAACTTTGAAAATCTCCAGGAAAATAAATCAACACTTGAAGAAGAATTGAAGTTAGTTAAAGAGGATTCGTTTAATATTCATCAAGAATTGATGAAAAAAATGAAAATTACGGAAGATTTAGTAAACAACTTGGATGTACTGAAAACAAACAAATCAACCTTGGAAGGCGAATTGCATTCAGTTACGGAAGAATTAACAATTACTAGAGAAGAATTAATTTCTAAGAATAAAAACATTGAATCTTTGGAAGAAAAGCTTCAAGATATGATGGGAACGAATTCCTCACTAGAAAAAAAATTAGAATCAACTAAACAAGACTTTTCCAAAACTGAGGATCTTCTCTTGGAGAAAAATCAGAAAGTGGAAGATTTAACGGAAAATATTGAAAAATTACAAAACAGCAAATTGTCCCTGGAAACGAAAATGGATTCTCTTAAACGAAATTTGATAGAAACAGAGAAGAAGCTCATTGATAAAATCGAAGAAGCAGGAGCGTTCGGAAATAACAATGAAGAATTGAGAAAGATTAATTCATCGTTGGAACAAGAATTGGATTCGACAAAAAAAGAAATCTCCAGATTCCAAAATGAATTAATTAAAAGGGATAAAGAAATAAATACTTTAAAAGAAGATCTTTCAAATTTGATGACAAACAAATCATCATTAGAGGAGGATTTGTATAAAGTTAAACTCAATATGTCTGATGTTCAACAAAGTTTATCCCAAAAAATTCAAACAATAGAAAATTTGGAATCAAATATTCAAGAACTGAAGAAAAATAATTTGTCCATTGAAACTGCATTCAATTCCTTTAAAGAAAATTCCTCAAAACTTCAAGAAGACTTGACAATAAAAATAAGAGAATTCGAAACTCTTGAAACTGACATGGAAGAATTAAAAATGAGTAAATTGTCTCTTGGCGGAGAATTGGATTCCGTAAAAATAGAATTGTCAGAAGTTCAACAAGAATTGAATGAAAAGATTCAAGAATTGAAAATTTCGGAAGCGACGCTCATAGAGTTTAAAAGTAATGTGAATTCTCTAGAGAAGGAATTAGAATCGTCAAAACAAGAATTTTCACAAGAACTAACCAATCAACGAAAATTAAACGAAGAATTAATCGAGAAAATGACTACTGACTACAATGAATTGCAAAATAGATATAAAAACTTGGATTTTGATAATCAGAAAGCGTGTGATACAATCTTTCAAAACGAAATAGATTTGAAAAACTCTCGTGCGACGATTCATGATTTTGAAGCCAAATTGTCACAGAGTGAAGAAACAAAGTCGACTTTGGAAGCCAAGACTTCGACCCTTTTGAATGATTTAGAATCTCTGAGTGAAAATTTCGAAATGATGAAAATTCGGGATGAGGAGAAGGAAGCGAAGATTAGAGAAGTAACTGAAGAAATTGAAACTCTGCGAGAAGAGAAAAAAAAAATAGAATCAAACTTCGAAAGTCTGAGCAGAGAATCGTCTTCCTTAAAACTTCAAATTTCAAACATTTCGAGAGAACTTGAGATTAAAAGTAAAGAAAAGGAAGATTTAATTGCAGAGCTTCAAACGTTGATTCAAGAAAAAGAAGATTTTGTTCTTGAAAAAAGCAAAGAAGACGCAAAAATGAAAAGCTTAGTTGAAAATTTAGAGACCAAACTTCTAAATACTGAAAATTCGTTCGAAAAATTGAATATGGAGATAAAACTAAAGGAAGATGCGATCCAGGTTTTCAAAACGAAAATAGAATCGCTGAACAAGGAAAAAATAGAAGTTGAGTTGGAATTGCATAAGAAAGATTTAAATTTGGAGGAGGTTCAAAAAAAGCAGAACTCGCATTTAGAAACTCAGAGGGAAGTCTTACAGGAAAAAGTAAAAGAAATCGAGGATTTAACAAAAAGATGCGAAGAGTTTGTAAATATTTCGAAGCAGAAGGATCAGCTGGAAGAAAAATGTGACGAGTTGGAAAAATGCAAACAAGAAAAAGAAGGAAGAATATCAGAATTGCAGAAAGTTTTGGAAACACAAAAACAGGAGTTGAGTGTTGTTCTGGAACAATATCAGTCGATGGAAGTCGAAAGATCGAAGATCATGGAAGATTGTCGTGATTTACAAACTTCGATGGATGATTTGAAAAATATTTTAGCCCAAGAAAACATTATGAGCGAGGATTCTATTGATAATCGAGAAATCGAATTAAGCGAGGATATTAACTATGCTTCTAAAGTTCTTCAAGCTTCAGTGGACAAGGTAAATTTAACGACAAAAGCTTTAGTTTCACTTTCTGAAAAATGCAAGAACTTGGAAGACAGTCTCATGAAGGAGAAAAAGTTAAAAGGAATACTTGCAGAGATCGAGGAACGAAACTCATACTTGGAAGACGAAAATAAGAATTTGGAAACGAGACAAGAAGATCACAGAGTTTTTGTTGAAAGTCTCATTCAGAAGAAAGAATCTCTTTATGTAACTCTCGATAAAGCAACGCAAATTAGAAACGATTTTGATTCGAAATTAACTGTCCTTGAAAGTTATTGGAATCAGGTATTGACAGAATTTCAAGATACTTTCTCGATCAATAAATCAGCTTATGATGAATTAGAAAATCTGCTGAGCGAAAGAACAATTTTGCAAAATCTTATTTCGGAATATCGTCGACTTCATTCACAGAGTTTGTCATCTATAACTGATTTTACTATGAAGACGTTCTTGTGGACTGAGAAGAAAATAAAGAATGTTGAAAAGGATGAGGAATTAGAATTGGAGAACGAGAAGATGAATTTCATATTGGAAATAGAAAAGCTTGAATCAGCGACCCAAAAAGTTGAGGACACGAAAACGCAAATCGATTCATTTTTGGAATTGGTCAATAAATATAAGAAAACGGTGGAGGTCAATCGGGCAAAGTATTCACCGGATAATGTAGATAAACTGGAATCACAGGTGCAAAGTTTGACTAAAGAGAAGAAAGATTTAAAAGAGAAGTTCGATAATGTTCGAACAAGAAATGCGAAATTGGAGAAAAATATGGACGATTTGAGAGGTGAGATGAAGAAACTAAAAGACAGTCCATCAGAAAATCAACCAGTCAAATTGGAATCTGAAATAAAGAATATGAAAGAAGAATTGAAGAGTACTCAAGAGGAAAATAGTAAATTGAAAGTGGAGACTGATTATTTGAGAGAGGAAAATCGATGTTTGAAGGTAGAAATTAGTGCTTTGAAGACAGAAATGATGGACAAACTAGAACAGCTAGAAAATGTAGAAAAAGTTGAGAGTACCGGTGAAGGCAAACAACTGACCAATGTGGAAATTGAAGGACGAATGAAGGAGATTCATGATGAGTATGAGACAAAATTGGAGAAGCTGAAACAAAAAATGGTAAGAATTTGAAAATAACTTAATTTTTAGAGTAAATTTTGCTGATTTGATTAACGATAATTACATTTTTTATAGAAAGTTGCTTACAATGAGCAAATGACGAAATTGACAGCGAAGCAGGGAAAAGTTGTTCAAGAAAGAATTGAAACTTTGCAAATGAAAATGGAACAGCTGTGTCGTAAACATGCGGATGAGATGAATCAATACAAGAAGCACGTTAGTGAATTAACTTCTCGACATTGGGAAGTTTGTGATAAGCTTTTGGCTGAAAAACAGGAAAAAGAAGATGCCATTAAACACCTGAAAGAGATGAAGTTAAAGTTCAATAATGAATTGCAAGAAATACACAAGAAACAAATATCGACTGTTTCTCTACATAAAACTGCTAGGTAAGAACATAATTAATTCAGGATTATTAGTGTACCTGTTTTTAAATAATAGCTACGAATTAGCACTAAAATTGTCCTTTTTAAAATTTAGTTTGGACAGGAGAGATTTCTCGTTACATGACTTCGATCGCAAAGGTCTTCAAGCTTTTCAGATAATCGAAGAAGAAACTTTTGCCAGAAGACGTAGCGTTAGAGGTTTGCAACAAGCAATGGGAAATGCTTTCGACGCTGAAGATGAAGAAGGCGAAGTTTTTGATAACGTTTATTTAGGTATTTGAAATAAAAATTAAAAATTAGCTCCAATTTGAATAGTCATTTTTAAACTACGATTTTGATTCCAGCCGACATGAAAAGTGGACAAGATAGAACCCTAAAACTTGACGATAGACTCTCAGTTTTGCAGATGCGAAATTCCCTCTGTAAACCTCATTTAAAATCCTCTTATCCTGCTGAAACGCAATTTCATCCTCTGGGTCTAACCGAAGAGGATATAAAAGTAATATTTTTAAATTAATTTTTGTAGTTAACATATATTTGTATAAATACGCATGTATCTGTTTGTATCGTTCTTAGTCCTAAAACATGAATTTTTTTCATAGAGCGGTGGTACAGCCGAAGATGTTTTTAACGATAGTCTTAGTCAGAGTCTGCTTCCTGGAAAAAAAGTAAAGAAACGGGAAAGGACGCAGGTGAGTTTTGAGTGTAGAACAATTTTTCAGACTTGTGTTTTTGGTATTTTGTCTGTCCCTGTGTTAATACTCGTGGTGCCGGTTCCTTTTTACAGACTTCGTATAAAAAACCCGGACCTCCCACGCCAAGTAAAAATGGAGGAAGGTTATCATTGCAGGTGATTATGATCTTGTTTTTGTGTCCGTTAATATTTTAAACAGTTGTCCTTTGAGTGGTGGTGGCTGTGAAGTGTCTGAATTTATTTTTTACTTGTACATATCTCTTTTAATCGATCTTTCAGTTAAAGTTCTAAATGACTTTTTAAACAGATTTAAAATATATTAGATTTGAATATAATTCATATACCTAATAATTTCAGGGCAGCGAACTCAAGTCTCCGAATTCCAGAATTTTAAAGGAGCAAAATGTTGTTGATAGGCGAACTTCCGCAACTCCTCGGCGGTTAAAGGACTTTTTCAGCAGTTCAAGACAACAAGATGAGGTAAATAGTACAAATCTTAATTCTAAATTTTAAGATAAAATATAGGCAATGTGTATGGTAAATAATATTCGATTATTTTAACTTGCAGAATGCCTCAGGTGGAACACCAAGGAGATTCAGTAATATTTTTCGCAAAAAACGAATGCTAACGGAACGAAAATAATGTGTAAATCTATATTTTTATGAATTTTAAATATTATAGGACGATTTGTAAAAATTGGTATGCCCTGCAAATAGTATTTTGTAGATTTAAGAGTAGCATGTTTTATTATACATAAGGTGCTTTTTCTAACTGGACAACTTACATAACTTTTTAATAAACTTATTTGAAATGAGGACTTCTAATAATATTCTATGAAACTAGAGCTAATTTTTTGCGCATGTACACATTGAAATTTTGAACATTCAAGTAAATAAAAATCTCTACTGATAATCAGAAAAAATTAAAGAAAGTGCAAAGTGCTATAAGAAAAATTACAGAAAAAATTTGAATTTAAAAGAAGGCTAAAGATTTACTTTAAAGGTTTATTATTGTAAATATTCCTAGAGGCTTTAGAAATTGTAAAAATACAATATTGATTCAATTTTAATCGAAACGAAACAAAAATAAAATATTCTACAGATTCATATACATAATTATTAAATATTTTATTACAGAACGTTACGTAAAAAATTGATATGCACTGCATGTACTTTTTGTAGATGCTAAATTTAAACCGATCGTATATTTGAAAATATACTTTCATAATTAAATGTTTAAACGTAGTGTATTAACTTATAGTAAACAAGGGTACTTTCTTTAAACATTTATCATCCGGCTCTTGGATTAAATTTTAGTATTAATCTTAGTATTGATTATAAATATTACAATCAATCTATTGGCAAAAATGCCAAAACTTTTGGCTCTTCAGATTAATCTCATTTTAATATCATGGAATAATTTAATTAATTCGATAGAAACAGGTAATAAAATCTGTACAGTTTCTTGTTTTTTAATGAAACTTCTATATGCACTTTGAAAGGTTGATATACATATACAGTAATAAAAAAAGGAGTTAAAAAATTAAAAAAAACGAAAATAAAGCATTGTCATCCGGTTGCACGTTTGGGAGTTAAAGATTATACTTCATTCTTATAACTCGGGAGTAAGAAATGGAAGAATAGGGTGATTGTTCGAACTTACTTAACTTAATCTTAGATCACATTTGAATCAAGACTTGCACAACCGGGAATTGTTTCTTATTTATGACGCGAAAACAAAACCTGTATGCTTTTTCTTTGATTCAATCAGTCTCTTAAACGAATAGAATGTTACAAAACACAATCTCTCTGCTTACTCGGAATCAGACTCCTGAAAAAAAAATGTATTCGTTAATTAAACTGGTTTAAACAAATCATAACGTAGAAATATAATTTTAAATAGAAAATATACAATCTTCTTAAACGGTAGTTAAACAATTTTATTAAATAAAGTGCTAAACCTTTTAGAAAAGATTATCCAGCAATTTCATTTTTTACCTGGTAGTAATTGATAGATCACAAATTAATCGTTAAGGGTGACTGTGCTGGACGCGAAACGAGTAAATCGAATTTTAAAGCTAGAAATTAATCCAATTCCTTAATTAATTAATTAATTAATTAATTAATTAATTAATCCTTTTAATCAATTAATTCTTTTTATTAGGAAATAAAATTTTTTACTCACCATATATTGACCTTGAATATATCGTCCTGAATTTCTTGCAGTTCTTCTCAGCTCTCTTGGTCCTGTTTGATCCTGACTCTTTCGCCTAGTAAAACAAATATCGCGTTTTATAAAAATAATGCCAAATTTCAGTATCACAATCTAAATACCTGTTTCCATGTTCGTGATTACTTACGATCTCGACTGAATTTGCAAACTTTTGAGCCGGTTGTCTATGTCTTGTGAGGGGTTCGATTCTGAATCATCGATTGATGGTGGCGGAGAATTTTCATTTTCGTTTCCATGTAAGTCGTTGGTGTCGAAATAACTAGCAGCTTTAAAATTGCGTTGTATAGTGGTTTTCGATACTGATAGTCTGAAAATTAAAGAGAAAATACTGAAGCAAAAATTGTCACAGAGCATTTCCATTTTATGGACAGAAAGCTTAAATTCAAATGAAATGTAAAAAATTGGGATATTCCAAATTATCTTTAAACTTGTAATTGTTTAATAACTTCAAGTGTGATAAAATAGAAAAACAATCACTCACTGATTTTTCTTTGGGCCCCTCTTCTTCTTTGGTTTGCTGGAATAAAAAGTATCACTTGGTTTCAAATTTGAATATACAGTTCAATATATATATTTAATTTAATAAAAAAAAAAAAAATTGAAAAATGATTGTTTTTTTAGATAAAATCCCAGGAAATTTTGATAGAATAATGTAATTGCAATAATGTCCAACAAAGAAAAATTATAAATGATAAAATTAAGATTATTATTCAAATCATGCGGGTAATTCTTCGTGAAAAATTCTCTAAGAGTGAGGAACCCAGGGTGACCACAAGATTCAATTTTTCAATTTCCCTGACATTTCCCTGACTTTTCCCTGACTTTCAAACAAATTTTCCTGACAGAAAAGTATTAAAAATACGTATAAATTTTCAATAATAATACTATTGAAATTTTTCAAAAATTTCGTATAATATCAATTTAAATCTTTTGAAACTTAATATCACTTCACAATATTTAAAATTCGTAAAAATCTCTCAAATTTACAACTTATGAAATCTCTTAAAATTCATGGAAATTTCTTGAAATTCCTAGAAACATTTTAAAATTCCACGAAATCCTTTCAAATTTGTTAATATTTCATGAGATTCCTTCAATTTTCATTAATTTTTTTTAAATTCCTCACAATCATTTGAAATATATACTTTAAATTCCCCAAAAAACTTAAAAATCTTTTAAAATTCCTAAAAATCTCTTAATATTTCCAGTAATCCTTTACAATTCCATAAAACATTTTCAAAATCTCGTGAAATTCTTTAAAATTCTCTAAAGTGCATTAAGATCTCCTAAAAAAACTCTTGAAATAAAAAATCTCACAAAATCTTTTAAAAATCAAAAATGACTTGAAATTTTTTTAAATTCTATGAGGACTATTAAAATTCCTCAAAATCATTTTTAAAACGTCAAAAATACTTACAATTTTTACAAACTTCTTAAAATCCTTTAAAATTCCACGAAAAACTTTAAAATCCCTTAAAATATGTAAAGATTTCTTAAAATTTGTGAAAGCCTCTTGAAATTTTTTAAACTTCTACAAAATATTTTATAAATCATAAAAATTTTGTGAAATCCTTTACAATTCTATGAGGAAAATTTAAATTCTTTAAAATCACTTTAAAATAATTAAAATTTCTTAAAATTCTCACAAGCTTTTTAAAATCCTTTTAAATTCCACGAGAATATTTATAATTCCTTAAAATCTCTTAAAATTCTAACAAGTTTCTTAAATTCCTTTATAATTCCACGAAAAACTTTTAAATTCCATAAAATACGTAAAAAACTTTTATAATTTTTGAAAACTGTTCAAAATTCCCTAAAATTCCACAAAATCTTCAGAAAATCATAAAAATCTCCTGAAATACTTTAAAATTTCTCAAGGAACTTTAAAGTTCCATAAAATTCTTTAAATTCCCTAAACTTCCTCAAAAATCTCTTAAAATTTCATAAAGTCCTTTTAAAATTCAACTAAACCTTTTAAATATTATACAAATCTCTTGTAATCCTTTAAAACTCCTAAAAACCGCTTAAAATTTTTTTTAAATTCTATGAGGACTATTAAAATTCCCTAAAATCATTTTTAAAATATCAAAATTACTTACAATTTTTACAAGCTTCTTAAAATCCTTTAGAATTCCACGAAAAACTTTAAAATCTCTTAAATACGTAAAGATTTCTTAAAATTCGTGAAAGCCTCTTGAAATTTTTTAAACTTCTACAAAATATTTTATAAATCATAAAAACTTTGTGAAACCCTTTAAAATTCCATGAGGAAAATTTAAATTCTTTAAAATCACTTTAAAATAATTAAAATTTCTTAAAATTCTTACAAGCCTTTTAAAATCCTTTTAAATTCCACGAGAATACTTATAATTCCACGAAAAACTTTTAAATCCTTTAAAATGCGTAAAAAAAATTTATAATTTTTGAAAACTTTTCAAAATTCTTTAAAATTCCACAAAATCTTTAGAAAATCATAAAAATATCGTGAAATCCTTTAAAATTATTCAAGGAACTTTAAAATTCTTTGAATTCCCTAAAAAAAATCTCTTAAAATTTCATGAAGTCCTTTCAAAATTCAACTAAATCTTTTAAATATTATATAAATCTCTTGTAATCCTTTAAAATTCCTAGCAACCGCGATTAAAAATTTTATAAATTATTGAAAATCTTTTGTAATCATTAGAAACCTAGAGAATCGCAGAGAATACCTGTAAATTATTTATAATCCTTCGAAATCTTTGGATAGTTTCTAAAATTTGTTAAATAAATTATAAAAGTTATATATGTAATACGACAAAAATAACATAGTTAACGTAAATGTTAATTTCTATTTTCCCTGACATTATCCCTCGCATTTCCCTGACATTTCCCTGACTTCCCTGACATGTGGCCACCCTGGGAACCGTCAAAATACTGTCAAATGTGTAAAAAATAAAGATAAGAATTGGAAATTTTTTGTTGACTGAATTTCACTAAGAATTACCCAAACAGAATTAACCCAATCATGTTGTAAAAAGAAATAAAAAATGTAATAAATTGCGAGCATTAGAGAACGGCGTGTTATGAATGCAATTTAGTAATTTACCAAACTCGAGATCATTATTAAAATAAGGAAATGTGATGGATGGGTTAATTCTGTCACATTTCCTAGCGCCGGATTTAAATGAAAACTTGGAAAAGTTAATCATCAAAGATCAAATGATCTCTAGGAATGGTGATAAGGAGAGTGAGGGTCTTGATTGAATTAAGATCACACTATCTTTGCATCAATTATGAATCTGTATTATCAATATATAAACTGATTACAAAGTACTTCACTTACTCAAAATATACTATTTAAAATCGATAGAAAACACACATCGTTCTCTATGCACTATTTCATTGAAAAAAAGAAAAAAGTGTCATGAAAATTATATAATATTTAACACACTTTACTCTATCGGGTATTCCTTAGTCTACAGTCAGAATATAAATCGATTTCGCTTAACGAAAGGGACATTACATCTGTAAGTGCTCTCTTGCCAAATCCTCTAAATTTCTGCCCCTTTCGCATTTAGAATTACAGGCTCACCATTTGCATTTAGCTCTACTTTTAACTGGTATAACGATCAGGTAGCCTGTAACAGCGGTCATCAAAAGTTACTACTCATGCAACGAAATAGTTTGTTAATAAGCTGAATTAATTATTCTAGATTAGTAAAAAAAAAAAAAAAAAAAAAGATGAACAGCACACAGCCAGAAGCATTTTTCATTTTCAATATCAATCATTCCAATAATTATTATTAATAATATAATTATAATAATAATTATAATTAAAGTTCATTAATTCGTATAATTAAGTCTCCTCGTTATTTACATTCACTCAAACTAACATTCGAGAAAAAGCTTCTCCAGCATAAAAAGTTGATCTCGTTAATGACTTTAGTTACAAATAATCGTAGATCAAAGAAATTAGAAAAATTCGAAAAATTCGAAAAATTCTTAAAAATCAACGACGAGAGATGCAGTTTTTTTTGTTTCTGAACAGAGTTGCATAGTCCTTTTATTTTTCCGAATTTCAATTAATCGGAAAAATAATATAAAGAACTGTCTCAACTATCGTTCCTTTCGACAAACTACTGAAGCAGATACAGTGTTTGAAGAATTACAATAATTAATAGAACACTTTCCAAAACGTTCATTTGCAGGAGAAAGCAAAGCATGAAGATGAGCGAAGATGATTGTCGCGTAGGCACAAATGGCAAAGCTCTAATAGTAACTGAAAAACCAAAGATTTGCGTCAAAAGAATCCTTCCTCTCATTTAAAATTAAAATTAAGATAAAAATTCCGAAATAAAGCAGAAAAAAATCCGGTCACCGAAATTTAGAAGCGTAATATGTTAGTTGTGAAGGATTTTTGATTCACGCTGATGTTATCGCTGAACGACCCTCTTAAAAATAAATCTTGAAGGCCTGCGATATTCAAGATTTGCTTCAAACGCATAAAAACTGCATGCTCTTCAGTATTTAAAAATATGAATTTTAGATTAATAAAAATACATTCCATGCAGTACGTATTATAAAAACGACAATTGACTATCGAAGGCCTTAAAAAACTAAAGATCATCAAAAAAAGTCGCAGTCTGCAAAAAGTTTACACATATATTTGGAAACTATAATCGAAGGTAGGAATCACTCACCCCATGAATTCATGATCGGAACCATCATCACCGTCATCACCTTCGTCGTCTTCTAAAAAAATAGAATAAAGATGAATTTTTAGAGTAATAAAATAAAGAAATTGTAAATATTGAGGGAAATAAAAATGAAAAATTACCTGTGTGGTCCTTTTTGCGCCTCGTGTAAGCTCGTTTGCTCGTAACAGGCACTTGATCGGTATCACCGTGCAGTAAACTGTTTCTGTACAATAACAAAGGTTGCCAATCCTCGCTTTTCGAAGATGGCATTCCCGCGTGTAGACGGCCGTCGAGGAAATTTAATCTACAAAAAGATATTTTTATTTTAATAGACATTCCACCAAAGGAGAATTTCTATCAGGTAGAAATTTGTCTTTTTTAAATAAAATAAGATACATACACGACTCGTTTGTCCTGCTTCAAAAGCTTGTTTGTGAATTCAGAAAGAATCTCGAGGAATGAAAGATTCGGTGGAGGTCCTGTGGGATCAAGTTCTACACCATCGGGTGGTGTTATAGCAAAAAGAACTCCTGCTCTGTGCAAAGCAGCGATAGCTTCTCGATTTTTCACAGCGTCAAGGCCAAACGATAAAGCGAATCGTTTTGCGAGTTCCTAAATTTATAAAATAAAGTCATGAGATTTAGGAGTAATTTTTCTTATTTAAAGATATGAGAATTGAAGGACAAGTTTTCTACCTTGATCGCAGTGAACTCGTCGCTGTTTCTATTAACTTTGCCCTTTTCAGCAACGCTTTCGTTGTAGAGAATATTTAAACTGTGTTGCATTGTAAGTGCACAGTTGGTTTTATTGATGTCCCTCGCTTTGCCTAACGTAGTTTTGATAATGTCTCCATAGTCGTTATAGTATTTAACGTAGTGTTTAAATACATCGGCGGCTGCTTTCGTTGGTATCATATTGTAAACAATTAATTTACAATAACTCGCAAGGAAGTTTCTCCTTTTGTGGAGTTCTTCAATCTTAGAATGCTCATCTAGTTCTTCTAAAAATCAAATATAATTAATAAATTTAAATTCAAAAGATGCTTTTGGATAAAATATTCCTAAGTAATATACATTAAAATGTAATTTAGGTAATTGAATACTAACCGTCTTCTTCCTCAACAAAAACGTATTCCTGTACGAATTTATTCAGCATGCTCTGCATGGGTTGATCTGGTTCATAAACCAACTGGTGCATTAGAGGATTATGGTGAGAGAGTAATTGATTGCAGAATACCACCAACAAATCGCAAATTACTGTGTAAGCATCCTCTCTAAGAACCACTGGAATCGGCTGTTTAAATCAAAATTTCGATTAGATTTTGAAACAACAACAGTAAAAAAACAAAAAGTTTACTTTAATATATGAGAGCTTCAATATAATTACCGTGCTACTCGTTTCACCGCTGACAAAGTTTCGCATCAATCCTACAAAAGCGTCCAAACGTTCTCGCAATCTTCGACATTCTTCTTCACCCCGCGCACCAGAGTCGACAGTTTCTATAAGATGATGTTGGCCCCATAATATTGAAAAGTAGCATGCTGTTATACAATACTTAACTGCTTCCTCCGGAAGCGATCTTCGAGGATCATCAGCCCTGGAATTAGATAGTCGATTAGCCACCACTCTTCAATCTTAACTATTCTAAAATACATATTTTTAATTTATAACATAAAGAAAAAAAAAACCAACTTTGAAAAAGCATCTACGATGTCTCTATAAAGAGAGTCCCAAATTTCCCAAGGATTCATATTGTGACTGCTGTAAAATACAGCGACTTTCTTGAGTGATTGAGTAACATTGAAAAGATCATCTTCGTCTAGTTCTTCCTCGCCGTCAACGGCTGCTCTGTAGTCTTCGATTGTTGTTTTATACTTATTAACTATTGCGTCAATCAGTGTCGAACGGGCAATATCACACCTGGTGAATATTGCATGGCCTTCAACACACATATACTCCAAGGTTCTTGCTGCGGTATCTAGTACCTCAGAGTCGTGAACTTTTTCTACAATTGCTTGAATTTTGTTCAACAAGGAATCCAAATTCTGTTCTTGTCTAGATTTGGTATATATGTCCAAATCAAAATACTGTGGAATGGCAAGCAGATTTGCAAGTTTCTCAGGATCAGCACTGTAATTATCGAGTAGAAGAGGCAAAGTCTGGATGAAATGTTCTGTTAGTCTCTGTTTGTCTTCTTGAACTTGTTTTAATTCCTTCACTGATAAAATTTTGCGAGTCGGTCCCCGACCAACAGGTGCTTCTCCTAGAGAATAAAAACAATTTTTAGAAGTATTATTGCAATTCTTTCGATTCTTCTCTATTAATTTATATTTTCTATTTCAATAACTCATTTAAATAAGTTAACTTACCAGTAGCTGCCTGCTTTATACAGCAAACCATCAACTCAATGAGCGAAGTCTCCTTCTGATTATCCAAAGCTTCTTCCTCCGGTCCAGCTTCTTCAAGCAACAAGTCAGTCATACATTCCCAGTCCTTCATCATCTGGTTCGTTTCAATTAGAGAATCTACCAAATAAGCACCATGCTCATGAAGTTCAGACTCGATAAAAAAGAGCACCAAATCTCGAATCAGAGGTGTGTTCGGTAAACGCCTCTTTCCTCTCTTTGTTTTAACTCCAGCGACCGCTTCTTCGTCAGGTGTAAACAAACGCTCGTTCAAAAATTCTCCAGCTGCTTGAGCAACCGCTCGATGTGAAGAATACACCAATTCATAAACGTGTTCACAGTCTTTGTCCGTGAGAATCTCACGATGATGCTTTAAAATTGAAATCACGAGCTTCACAGCTTGAACAGCTACGTCATATTCTTTATCAAGAGTCATGTTGACTATTCGGTCCTTGAATTTACTAGTAAAGAGTTCTAGTTTTGTCTTAAGTTCCTCAGAAGCATACAAAGGTTGCAGAGCTTGTAGGCACTTTAGTCGTACTTCTCCAACTTTGTCGTGAAGAGTCCATCCTGAAAATATAATTGTTCATTTAGAAACATATTGAGACTTATGTACTTATAAATGGAAGGAGTAATTTAGATAAGTTTTTACCTATATATTTCAGGTATGAGTCATCGAGAAAGTTTTGATGGAACTTCTTCATCCAGACACCGATTTCTGCCATGCAAATTGCTCGGATTTCTGGAAGGGTGTCTCTGTATCTGTGCACGAAAACGGATTTGAACATGTAAGTCAACATGTTTTTGATTTCGTCCATATTTTCCTCGAGTTCTTTTCGTTTTGCCATCAACGATTCGAGTCTGTCTGCTGCTCTTTTTTCCCTGGCTTTTTGTCTCTCAGCTTCATACTGTCGTTGAGTGTTATCCAAATTTATAGACACTGTCAGCGCGACATCGACTAAAGCAGTCATAAGTTTCATAGCTGGAATAAAAAACAGAATATTAAAGAGGAATTATTATTTTATTTATTCATTTAATAATTATAATATTGATTTTGATATAAGTACCTGCGAGAGTCGCCGTGTGTCTGAAAGCTCTGACTTGTGAATCGGAAAGTCCAGTCAGAAGAGAAATCACATTATCCATAAGAAACTGATCATAGATTATTGAGTATTGGCATTGGCGAACCAGAATTTGTACAAACTCGCAGAAGTTTGCACGGAACTTCTTCCACTGTTGGCCTGCCATTATCAACGGATATTCTCCACTTTCCTATTAAACAAAATAATGAAATTTCAATCAACAGATAAATATTAGATACATTAAGGTGTAACTAAAAATTTTAGGAATTTACTACCTCATCGAATTCTTCAGTCATCTTTCTGATGATTGCTACGTGTTCCATTGTGGTTTGCATTTCGGAAGTAATACGTCCTTTACAACCACTAGCATTGATAAAAAACTGCATCAACATCAGCAAAGCGTTTTCCCTATTCACTTTGTACTTTTCGATCCAATCATCGACAATATTCTGTTCGTTAATAAAAAAGAAGGAATAACTATAATAAAAATAATTAAATTATAAACAGAAAGGAAATACAAATTAAATTGCTTACAGTAAGCGAAGAGCGGTTGTTTTTTATAACAAAATAGAGACTAGCTTCATCCTCTAAACTTTGTGGTTGATAAACTCGTTTTCCACGTCCCCGACCTCCTCCTCTGCCTCTTCCAGTGGAAGTAGTGGGAATATAATCCGTATCAATTTCTTTATACTTCGGTTGTTGAATCGGTCCACCTGGAAATATTATCCACTTTAGTTTATTCAATTCTGTAAAAAAGAAAAATATTTAAAGAATTCTTTATTATTTTAATTTAAAAACAAACCGCGAAGTCGAGCGCGAGTGTTTCGAGTGATCCTCATATTCGCTGGGGCAATTGGAGTCAATGGTTGTTCGAAATGAGCAGGACTATCAAAATTTAAAGATTGATCTTGATATAATTGCTGAGACATTCCCGGCGAGCTGTAGTCCTCAGAAGAATAGTGCTCTGGCCTATATTTGATTAAAGATTAATTAATTTTAATAAAATACTATAGAAGGATAATTAATCGATCTACATAATAAATAAATCATTCTTACGTTGGATTGTGCACTGGAGTTTGTGGAGCTTGTTGGTAGGGTGTATAAGGAGTATAAGGAGATTCCTGAATATCGCCTCCGGAACTATCATGCATTGGTGTCATTGGTGTCATCGGAGCCTCGTATTCTGGAGGCACAGGATCATCCATCCGGATACGCTTGCCTCCTCTCCTGTGCATCATTTTGATGCTTTTTTATTTCTAACAGTTAAATAATTCTGAAAAAAGATTAAGTTTGAAATTTAAAAAATTTATCTACCATGAATAAAGAATTCATTGGAAAATTTTAATCGGTCGCAAGCATATCGGAATCTACATATAGCAAACAAAATCGAAAAAATCGATAACAAGGTGTCACATCCCAAACACCTAACGGGAATTTCTATCCTGAAATTAACCTGTGACAGTAACTGACAGTAAGAAACCTTCAAAACATTTCAAAAAGTCAAACATTTTTCTCAGATAAATTGATATGCTTTTTCTTTTTTCTTTTTTAAATAATCAAGTATAAATAATTCACTAAAAAACTATATATAGACGCACAACAATCCTGATTAATTTATGGCTATTCTGAAACTCAATCCAAGCGTCCGACAACTACACTGATAAAATTCATTTTACTTATTAAAAACTCGGACTTACTAAATAAAACTAGATGAAGTAGTCACGTAGCTACTTTGGGCAGCATAATACACAAAAAAAAATAAACGGATTTCATGAAATTTCACAGTTTTGTCACTTTTATTGACACTGTAATTTTAACGAAACCAGATACTATATAGTTATATACCGCCATTCACGGCCATTTTCCGTTTACTCACGAGTTGCGCTTGCGCCTTGCGCGAATCTTAATGCTCAACTCTAGCCCCGTACTCTACTGCACATGCGTCGCACTCGGTATCTGATTGGTTGCTATTCGCGCGCAGTTTGAAATGCTTAGAAATATTTTTATTTTTTATTATAAATAATGACATTTTTATAAAAATTGTTACATATTAACTACACATTTTTATGAGTTAAAACGCCATTATTTGTAATAAACAATAACAATAATATTTTTTAGCATTTCAAACTGTTGTGCTGTTGGCCCAGTTTTGAATTATAATTTTGTCTTCTTTATTATAAATTAGAAAAATTGCATTGGAACAATTAACAAAGAAAAAACACTACATTACTTAAATCAAAATTTTCCAATGCAATTTTTATATTTTATATATTATGGAGTTTATTTATCGGGACGATATTTTCTTTATTATAAATTATAAAAATTACATTGTAAAATTTTGATTTAAGTAATTGTTTGTTTCTAATTTCTATGATAGTTGTGGCATGTTGTGACATTTTGTTCTGATGTATATATGTATACATTAGTATATATGTACTAAAATAATCCAGACGTTGATATTCAGAAAATATATACATTCGATGCATTTCGACAGGATTTTATTCATTATTTACAATAATTACAAATAAAACAGTACCGAAAATTCTACGCAAAAAATTACATTTACATATGTAATTCAGTTGTGCAATCCTGGGACTTTGTACAAAAATTCGCCATCGTCATCGTAATAACAATTTTTTACTCTGTAGGTCATCCCTTCTTTATACCTGCTTTTCGGAATATCTATAAAAAGTGGATCATCATCAATGTCATCTCCTTTTTTGATCCACTCTTTTATATAAGTATCAACAGCGCTTCTCTGAAAACTAAATGACAATTCGCTTTCGTTTTGTTTCAAAGTAAGATCCGTTTGTGATTTATTGAAATTAGAGATTTCATTTTCTCTTGTGTTTCTTGTCGAAATCCATGATTCCGTACAATTTCCTTCTTCTTTTAAAGAGACTGAAAAAATATTACTTTCAATAGCTGACTCTTTAGATTCAAATTCAGATTCAGAATTAAAATCTTCGTCCTCGGTTTCTGATTCTCTAAAACGAGCAGGTTTGCTGTCAGATGCTTTGCTCTCCATGTGTCTCTTATAAGTTTCTTTCAAAACAATATTTTCGGGAGTTGAAGAATCTTTCGTCTGACCCACGTTTTTTATCAAAAATTCATCGAAAGTCATAAGCTTCTTACTTTCTTGGGGATCATTTTCTTCTAAATTCTGCGACAGCACAGTCATTTGATTTTTTTCCCTTGCGGAAACAACTTTAGTATTTTCGTATCCTTCCCGAATCGTTAAATTCCGCTCTTTCATGGTATTTTCATTCTCCTCAAAATTCCTCTCTTTATAACTAGAGGTTTCGTTCATCTCTAAACTTCTATTTTTAAAATCTGAATTTTTGATTTTCTCAAAATTCATATCTGTGATGTCCCAATTTCTATTGCTTACAAAAAGAGCCTTTTGCTCCTGAAAATTTATTTTGCTTTCAAAAATTTCCTCATCATAATCTTCATTTTCTTGAATATCCTTGTGTTTATTCTTGCCTTTAACATTTTTACTCGCATGAAAATCTTTATTAGACTCAAAAACTCTCTTCTTACTCTTATTTTTGATATTTAAGTTGACTTCCTTATCAATATTTGTGTCAGCAGTGCTAATTTTGTTCTCCTCATCCTGGATCAAAAAAGTCTGAGCAATTCTTGAAAACACCGTACTGTTTGGTTTCGGAAATTCCATTTTGGGAGGTATGAATTTTTTCGCCAGTTCTGGGTTGGTTGGAATAATGCGTCTATCCTTAAAATTCTCAAGGTGTTTTTTCATCATTGGACTCAAAGGCAATTCTCCTGCACGAAAAGCTTCCCAATTGTTTATCACCTTCTCGTCGTATTTCAAGACTGTTTCCACAGACTTAGGGCTCCACTTCGCATGCAAGACTTTTTTAATCGTGGCGGGCAAGGCTGGAAAACTCTCGCTCAACTTTTTAACAGACCATTCGTGTGGATTCCTTTCGTGAAGGGATTTTATTTCTTCTTTTTCGGCAAATGTTAGGAAACTGGGCTCAACTTCTTTCAAGTATTTACTGTACGTAATTTTCGTCTTTAACTTCTCCTTCTGGGCTTTAATTTCTCTAAAAAACAAAAAAGATGTATTCTTTTAGATATCAAGGACACTGTCAACATTGAAATACTACCAAAGATATTTCCTAAATTGATTGACTAATAAGTTTTAATGTGAAAAAGACTTACTTTTCATGCATCCAGTGTGATTTTCCAGCATTCATGAAATCAGCTTCGAACTCATCCATATCCTCATGAAGGTCTTCAAATTCATGACTCGCACTAATTTCCGCTGTTAACTCGTCTTCTTCATACATTTTAAGTCTATTGCCGATTCCTGGATTCGGGTTAGAATCAGTGGGCTTCAAAACTTGATAACTTTTACCATTTTTAACGTTTTTATCAGAAAACTTCTTGTATCTTTTTGTACTGAAAGCCCTAATCGGCAAAAACAACTTTCTCATTTTCATCATTTTGACACAGTTATAAAAGCTCTTTAATCATTAACCCTTCTTTTTCATTATTTAGTTATTTTCAATTCCCTATGAGCAACAATTGTAAAAACAAGCAACATGATTTATATTTTCACTTTCACTATATTTTTTCCAGCGATTTTTTTCACTTATAGGTTATGTCACATATGTATATATATATGTATTTCCGTCTGGTAAAATTTCAAAGATGGCGGCGGGAAAATTCAAATTATGCACACAGTACCTTTTTTGCGGCATTTTTTAAGTATTTGCAGTAAGAATTGAAAAATTTTCTTCAACACATTCACAAATATCATATTTTTACTAAAGAAATATTAAATAATATTCCAAAAAAGTTTAAACTTGCGGCAAGATAGATTTCTATCTCTTCGTTGTCAAGGTGGCCACAAGATTCAATTTTTCAATTTCCCTGACATTTCCCTGACTTTCAAACAAATTTCCCTAACAGAAAAGTATTAAAAATTTTTATAAATTTTCAATAATAATACTATTTAAATTTATCAAAAATTTCATATATTATAACTTAAAATATTTTGAAATTTAATATCACTTCACAATATTTAACATTCGTAAAAATCTCTCGAATATATAAGAACTTTTGAAAAGATCTCTTAAAATTCATTTAAATTTCTTGAAATTCTTAGAAACATCTTAAAATTCCAGGAAATCCCTTCAAATTTGTTAATACTTCATGAGATTCCTTCAATTTTCACTAATCTTTTTAAAATTCCTCAAAATCCTTTGAAATATGTACTTTAAATTCCTCAAAAAACTTCAAAATCTTTTAAAATTCCTAAAAATCTCTTAAAATTTCCAGAAATCCTTTAAAATTCCATAAAACATTTTCAGCATCTCGTGAAATTCTTTAAAATTCCCTAAAGTGCATTAAAATCTATAAAAAAAAACTCTTGAAATAAACAATCTCACAAAATCTCCTAAAAATCAAAAATGACTTGAAATTTTTTTTAATTCTATGAGGACTATTAAAATTCCTTAAAATCATTTTTAAAATGTCAGTTTAAATGTCAATTTAAATGTCATTACAATGTCACTAAAATGTCATTAAAATGTTAAAATGTCATTAAATGTAATTAAATGTAATGTAATTTAATTAATTAATTAATGTAATTAAATGTCATCAATTAAATGTCATTAATTGTCATTAAAACGTAATTAAAATGTCATTAAAATGTCATTTAAATGTCAATTTTTAAAATGTCAATTTATAATTCCTTAAATTCTCTTAAAATTATTACAAGTTTCTTAAATTCCTTTATAATTCGACAATAAACTTTTAAATCCCTTAAAATAAGTAAAAAAAACTTTTATAATTTTTGAAAACTTTTCAAAATTCCCTAAAATTCAACAAAATCTTTAGAAAATCATAAAGTCTCGTGAAATCCTTTAAAATTTCTCAAGGAACTTTAAAGTTCCATAAAATTCTTTAAATTCCTTAAAAATTTCTTAAAATTTCATGAAGTCCTTTTAAAATTCAACTGAATATTTTAAATATTATACTAATCTCTTGTAATCCTTTAAAATTCCTAAAAACCGCTTAAAAATTTTTTTAAATTCTATGAGGACTATTAAAACTCCTTAAAATCATTTTTAAAATGTCAAAATTACTTACAATTTTTACAAGCTTCTTAAAATCCTTTATAGTTCCACGAAAAACCTTCAAAACCTTTTATAAATCATAAAAATTTTGTGAAATCCTTTATAATTTCAGGAGGAAAATTTCAATTCTTTAAAATTACTTTAAAGTAATTAAAATGTTTTTTAATTCTTCCAAGCTTTTTAAAATCCTTTTAAAATTCCACGAGAATATTTATAATTCCTTAAAATCTCTTAAAATTCTTACAAGTTTCTTAAATTCCTTTATAATTCCACGTAAAACTTTTAAATCCCTTAAAATACGTAAAAAACATTTATAATTTTTGAAAACTTTTCAAAATTTTCTAAAATTCCACAAAATCTTTAGAAAATCATAAAAATCTCGTGAAATCTTTTAAAATTTCTCAAGGAAATTTAAATACCTTAAAATTCTTTAAATTCCCTAAACTTCCTTAAAAATCTCTTAAAATTTCATAAAGTCCTTTTAAAATTCAACTAAATCTTTTAAATATTACACAAATTTCTTGTAATAATTTAAAATTCCTAGAAACCGCTTAAAAATTTTATAAATTATTGAAAATCTCTTGGAATCATTAGAAACCTAGAGAATCTCAGAGAATACCTGGAAATTATTTATAATCCTTCCAAATCTTCGGATAGTTTCTAAAATTTGTTAAATAAATTATAAAAATTATATATATAATACGACGAAAATAACATAGTTAACGTAAATGTCAATTCCTATTTTCCCTGACAACTACTCGCATTTCCCTGACATTTCCCTGACTTCCCTGACATGTGGCCACCCTGGTTTTACATAAAATGTACTAAAATTATAATTTTTTTGCTCTAGACAAAAAAGAATACCACTAAACATAAAAAAAATACCCAATTACAATATTTGTTTAGTAAAATAAAGAAATCGAATTTTGTGTTTAGAAATTGAACCCAATATTGTTAAATTAAGTTTACTTTATAAAAGATTGTCCAAGCGTGATTCATTCAATACATTTATTCTTAAGATATTCATATTTATACACAGTAGTAGCTATTATTATTTATAATAATAATTATTATATAATAGTTAGCAGTAGTGGCTTAATGCATTTTGCATTTCCGATCGATCGGTTAATATTTGACAAAAATACAAAAATTATTAAGATATAATCAATATGAAAAAGAACGCACTTTCTCTCTGGACACTTTTAATTAGCCATTTGTTTTCTTGCCTCGAGCACTCGATGCTCTTGCGCTTTATTTAATTTTTTTTATATATATAATTCTTCGGTACACTACACTTACAGTACTTCTTTGTCTAATATCATCCAAGTGTATACAAAGTTGAGTGAACTAAAAAAACATATTCTAAAACCAAAAGAGAACCCATATCATGTTTCAGGTTGATGTGTATGAATATCTTTATGATACATAAATGAGCAGTTATATATAATGTGTACAGACAATGATTTTGAAAATCTTATGGCGTAACGAAGTGATCGATTTTGTTAAAGAAACATCAGGACAAATTTACATTCATTATAAAAGGGTCTAATTAATTTATTTTTAAACATTTTTCACGCACGTACTAACTTCCAATTTTCTAATAATAATGTCAATAATAAACTCAACACTCTTGTCGACGATACCGAAAGCATCCCTAACTTGAAAAATAAACTTCACGATGCTTAATCTTCTTAGAAAGAACTTGTCTTTATTGTAAACGAAACAAATAACAACAATTTTCTACGTTAATTATAATTCAACCATATTTTCAATGGCTTTTTGGATCTTGACAAACACAATAGCCATTTTTTTCTTATTACTTTCTTGTGTAAAAATGTATCAAATTTTTGAAGGTAAAATCAGTTCCTTGATCTCGATGAAAGAAAAGAATGAAAAAGAAATGATAATACAAAATCATGCTTAGTATCAAAGAATGTTTATATCAAATGATCTTTATTAAGTGATCTTTATCAAATGATATCTTATGAATCTAAAAAAGAAAAAAATGTTGAGATTGAGGGGGCGAGTCAGTGCAATTATAAGTACTTGGCACGAAAGATTTGAAATGCGTCAGGGAACTCGAGAGAGATTTGATGTGAAAAGATGAATTATTTGTCTGATTGATTTAATTTTGTATTATAAAACAAACGACTGCTAAAGAACGAAAGCGAAACATCACAGGTCATTAAAAATTAGTAGTCGTTCGTTACAATCTTACCTACGTTTAAACGTTATATAATTTGTACAAAAGAAAACCTCTTTCAAAAATCGGTCTCTATTCGCTAACGAAGCGGTTTTGACTTCTTAAAATTCAAGATTCTAAACTTGAAGGTTTTAAAGTTCTGTGTTCTATGCTTTAATTTACGAAAATCGAGCCAGCCGCAATTTCTTCTCGAAAATTTCTAATATTTCAAACACAAGATCGTTGAAAAGAGTTTTAAAAAATGAAAGAAGATGCCTTGCGATCGCTATTTTTACTTTTAGGTCTTTCCTCTGCAAACTTGCCGCTTAAATTTGTGTTCACTAAATACACACAATTGCGAGCTAGTAATAGTTTACACCTATGTCACTGTCTATATAGCGAAAATCAGTTGTCGCTTTTCCAAGCATTTTTTGTTTTTTTTTTGTTTTTTTGTTTTTTTAAATCTAATCCCAAAGCGAATTGTTAATAGCGGAGTGCATGACATACGAAACTATAAATTCCTTTGTTTTCACAATAAAACGCAACGTACTGGTAATTGCACTAATTAAACGTTAAGACAAAGAGGGGAGAAAAATTGGAGGGAGATTGACTTCGTGCGATTTCAGAGTTGTTTTTTTTACTATTAGAGTGATCAACATCAGAACTTAATTTGGCACGAACTCTACCCTCAGAGGAAGAACTAAACAACTTCTCTTTTTTCTTTTTTTCCTTCGTTTCGTCGCGAAATGCTCAGCATATTTTTAACGATTGGCTATCAAAAATAAGGCAAGTGTACGAAGTAAAGTTCGGCCTATATTGATAAATAGCATTAGGCATTGCTCGATGATATTATTAATTATAAGTTTAAACCGACGTTCAGCCTTATATGCGCTAGAACGAAGCTAATTCCGTAAAAAAGGTCTTGAAAAATCACATCACGTGTGATACTATATGTTAAGCAATTACATGTGTACATTCTTATTGTTTATAGCGACATAGAAAAAGGAAGAAGCTCGCGTTATCTATAGATGTGTTAAATATGGAGTACCCACATTTTCAAACTGCGCTATAGTTCTCTTATATTATTAACTTCCTATTGCATTCATCCTTTTTTTCTTATTCGTTTTCCACTAACGTCTTTATCGTAAATATTTAGCAAAGTCAATAAAATTGTCTAATCCTTCCATATTTCGTTTCTCCCCCATTCATTTTCACGATCAAAGTTCTGGCACAAATCATATATTAAGAAAGATATTTTGTCCCGTGAAAAATCGTTTTTAGCCCCTCGTTCATGTGAATTAAGTCCTATGAGTCTAAACCGATGTCACCCTGCGTTCCACCGACGAGCCACCTTAAATTTGTCTAGAACGGTGTGCTTCTTTCTATTTTGTTTTTTAATTTCTGTTCCTTTTGTCAAGAGATTAGTTACCACCAGTCCAGTAGCTGGGACTGTAACCGGGTTTCGTCTGAGCTTTGTTTTGAGAACTAGCGTTTGTTCTCTGACCGGTGCTGCTACTTCCATCTTGATGTAGAGGCTGATGCAGTTGATGTGGCTGGTGCATAGCCGGAATAAATAAGTGAGGAGCACCATAACTTCCAGGAAGACCAGCGCTCTGACTTCCTGTCAGTCCAAAAGGCGGCGGCGTTGCCGAATGAAAAGCCTGCTTATCATAGGACTATAAAAATAATACGCTCTTTAATTAAACCCATCTATTCAACCAATTATTGAAGTAATTAATTATCAAGAAAGACAAACAGACTTACATTGACTTTGCTGAGGGCAACGTGACTCTTGGCAGCGTACATCCCAGCACTTATATCGGCAGCAGTTGAACCACTCGAGTTTGTGTTTCCCGTTGAGGTTCCAGTCTTCCCAGTTTGAGAACCGGAGTAGCCGCTTCCAGCACCTTTGTACTCACCCGCTGGACCAGTATTAGCCAGTGTATCATAACTAGTGCCACCGCCATAGCTAGATCCGTAGCTTCCAGGTTTCGCACTATAAGCACCGCTGTTTGTGCCAGCATTTCCAGCAGTTGCGATCTGCTGTAAATTATGAAAAGAATCGGTTGAAATGAGTAATAATTATTAGTTAATTTTAATTAATGCTGCGGGGTTCATTACAAGCAAAACTTCGATTTTAAAAATGCCTAAATTTTTTCAAATTCTCTAAAAAATTTTTTAATTTTGTGAAACATTTCAGACCAAAAACTACCTAATGAAAACATCCAATTACTCAAACTAAATAATCGCCTCTCCACTTCTCTTTAATATCTTCAATGTCACACAAAAAAATAAAAACATTCCTGAAAACATTACTTACAGGATAAAAAGGAGCTCCGAACTGATAACCTGGCATGCCAGCAAAATATAAATAACCCGGAGGAGGGAGTTGTTGAGGCATCATCGGTTGTTGATGCTGAGTAGCAGTCTGCAAATATTACAAAATATTTAGACAACAGTTTAAGGTGAGACTTAAAAATATCTATTCTCAAAATAAAAATACATTTCAGAGACGAGTTTCTCTTTTAAAGTATTAATTATAATGAAAGGGCAACATTGAATCGACTTATTTAAGGGTTCTGGATCCAAATTCTAGCCTCAGAATTCTATGCCTTCATTTTTAATCAAGAAGCATTAGAATCTTGTCCAGGGTGGCCACAAGATTCAATTTTTCAATTTCCCTAACATTTCCCTGACTTTTCCTTGACTTTGAGACAAATTTCCCTGACAGGAAATTTTTTTAAAAATTAGCATAATATCTCTTGAAATCTTTTGAAACTCAATTAAATCTTTTTAAAAATACTTGGAAATCACTTGCAAGCAATTGAAATTCCTTGAAATTCTTTAAAATTTCATAAGGAACTTTAAAATATCTTAAAA
>CAJFCO010018434.1:454931-471331 GCA_904066015.1 Synergus gifuensis | reverse complement strand
TAGCAAAAAATATTTATTATTGCGAGCGTAAAGTTGGGGAAACTAAACTTGCTCTTATGGAAATTAACGCATACCCTTAACAATATTTCTTGTCCACAACATCGACTACCGAACGCAGTGCATATTGTACCCAATCCTTGAATTTAAATGAAATTAAACACGTGACTACTTTTAGGGTGGCGATTAGGCAGATGGTTTCAAATTCCCGGTCAAGTTTTTCAATTTTCCCGGTCAACTAAAAGTAACATATTTATATTTACCTCAAAGCGTAAAGATTTATTTTAATTCATGAGACACATAATTATTAAGGGAATGTAAACTTGAATTTTACTACTATCAAAAGTAACATCTCGATTTTTTAAATTAAATTCCCGATTTTTTCCCAGTTAATAAAATTCACGGTCAAGTCGCCACCCTAAATTTGTACAAAATTGTAGCTGCTTTTGTAAAATGAAACAAAATATTACTAAACGAATTAATTTCTCTACGGCATCTTCTGAAAATGAAAGCACTAAAAATGAAATTCGTCGTTAAAAAAGGAAAAGTCTGAAATCGACGTATCGTAAAAGTTTGATACATTTTTTGACAATTTATAATAAAAACTTTTCCATTTTTAAACGCAGAGTTGGAAAATCTAAAAAAATATAGATCAAATCTTAAAGAAAGTACTGGAATATCGAGCAGCTACCAAGCACCAAAAGTGATTTTCCTCAGCATTCACTGTATTATGTAATTTAATTATGAAATTAATGCAGAGCAAAGTTCTTCTAATTCAAGTCCAATGATATAAGATTGTAGAATTAAAAATTTAATTTAATTGACCTAAATGACAAAGAATTTTAATTTAAATTATTCAACAGTTTATCAGAAACGGAGCAGCACATTACTCTGCATGAAACTCAATTTACTTAGGTGTAAACATATTTGTTCTACAAATTAACCATATTAGTATCTGCTTTATTTCATTTAAAGGATGAAATAAAGAAGGCGAGCATGATTATATGTATTTATGAACCAAATGCATTTACGGATCGGATAGTAACTGACCATATGTCTCATTGATTGCTGCATCTGCAACTGCAATTCCTCGTAGTTGTAAATTTGTTGGTGGTAGGTAGGGAAGACTCCCGGAACACTCTGACTCATGATGTACTGGTGACCAAGAATCGCTGGATTCATGCTGCTAGCTGCACCTGCAACCGTCACATTTCCAGTGCCTCCGGTGCCTGTTACTATTCCGCTCGTGGTACTCTTTGGTACAGCTATTTACGGTTAAAAAAGAGTTTACAATTTTTAATTTCATAGATTAGGTCCATTAAGCTTTAAAATTGACGAATTTTAGTATAGTAAATTTACCATTAGAACTGGTGACTTTGGTCTGGACATTATTCACCGATGAGGAAGAAAGACCTAAAGCTGGAGCAGTCGTTGTCGCAAGAGAACTACTAGACGTCGTTGTGCTCGTCTCGTATTGCGAATCTTTATTCGTGGTGCTATTCAGCTTATGATTGTGAGAAGCAGACTGCGACTGACTTCCATAAGTGTTGTAAGCGTAAACCTGCGAAATAATATTTAGAAAGAGTTACTATAGTTCCAAATTTCAAATGTCAAGGTTTATCCTAATTTTCGCCCACCAAATCCCCAACATTTTACCGGCTACACATTTAAAATTTCAGGGTGGCCACAAGATTCAATTTTTCAATTTTCCTGACAGAAAAGTATTAAAAATACGTATAAATTTTCAATAATAATACTATTGAAATTTTTCAAAAATTTCGTATAATATTACTGTAAATATATTGAAATTTAATATCACTTCACAATATTTAACATTCGTAAAAATCTCTCGAATAACTTTTGAAAAGATCTCTTAAAATTCATTGAAATTTCTTAAAATTCTTAGAAACATCTTAAAATTCCAGGAAATCCCTTCAAATTTGTTAATATTTCATGAGATTCCTTCAATTTTCAATAATCTTTTTAAAATTCCTCAAAATCCTTTGAAACATGTACTTTAAATTCCTCAAAAAACTTCAAAATCTCGTGAAATTCTTTAAAATTCCCTAAAGTGCATTAAAATCTATAAAATAAAAAACTCTAGAAATAAACAATATGACAAAATCTTTTAAAAATCCAAAATGACTTGAAATTTGTTCAAATTCTATGAGGACTATTAAAATCCCTTAAAATCATTTTTAAAATGTCAAAAGTACTTAATATTTTTACAAGCTTATTAAGTTCCTTTAGAATTCCACGAAAAACTTTAAAATCCCTTAAAATACGTAAAGATTTCTTAAAATTCTTGAAAGCCTCTTTAAAATCACTTTAAAGTAATTAAAATTTTTTAAAATTCTTACAAGCTTTTTAAAATCCTTTTAAATTTCACGAAAATATTTATAATTCATTAAAATATCTTAAAATTCTTACAAGTTTCTTAAATTCCTTTATAATTCCACGAAAAACATTTAAATCCCTTAAAATACGTAAAAAAACATTTATAATTTTTGAAAACTTTTCAAAATTCTCTAAAATTTCACAAAATCTTTAGAAAATCATAAAAACCTCATGAAATCCTTTAAAATTTCTCAAGGAACTTTAAAATTCCTTAAAATTCTTTAAATTCCTTAAACTTCCTTAAAAATCTCTTAAAATTTCATGAAGTCCTTTTAAAATTCAACTAAATATTTTAAATATTATACAAATCTCTTGTAATCCTTTAAAATTCCTAAAAACCGCTTAAACATTTTTTAAAATTCTATGAGGACTATTAAAATTCCTTAAAATCATTTTTAAAATATCAAAATTACTTACTATTTTTACAAGCTTCTTAAAATCCTTGACAATTCTACGAAAAACCTTAAAATACGTAAAGATTTCTTAAAATTCTTGAAAGCCTTTTGAAATTTCTTAAACTTCTACAAAATCTTTTATAAATCATAAAAATTTTGTGAAATCCTTTAAAATTCCATGAGGAAAATTTAAGGTCTTTAAAATCACTTTAAAGTAATTAAAATTTCTTAGAATTATTACAAGCTTTTTAAAATCTTTTTAAATTTCACGAGAATATTTATAATTCCTTAAAATCTCTTAAAATTCTTACAAATTTCTTAAATTCCTTTATAATTCCACGAAAAACTTTTAAATCCCTTAAAATACGTAAAAAACATTTATAATTTTTGAAAAATTTTCTAAAACTCCACAAAATTTTTAGATAATCATAAAAATCTCGTAAAATCCTTTAAAATTTCTCAAGGAACTTTAAAATTCCTTAAAATTATTTAAATTCCCCAAACGTCCTTAAAAATTTTATAAATTATTTATAATCCTTCGAAATCTTTGGATAGTTTCTAAAATTTGTTAAATAAATTATAAAAATTATATATGTAATACGACAAAAATAACATAGTTAACGAAAATGTCAATTTCTATTTTCCCTGACAACTACTTGCATTTCCCTGACATTTCCCTGACTTCCCTGACTTCCCTGACATGTGGTGACCCTGAATTTTTTAATAAAAGCATAAACATGTACAATACAATTTAAGGTTGTCCTGCTTATAATTTTTTATACTACCGTAACATATTATACTTAATTAGAATTATATAAAATATTTTTGTAATTAAATTCCCGGTTATTTTTAAGTTTCCCAGTTAGTAGACACGTTCTAGTGTTTAAATAATTATGGAGGCATTCGAAATAAAAGATTAAAAATTCAAAAGGTAATAATAAAGTTAATCTCACAGATGCATTTTGATAGACACCAGATCCTTGAGTAATAGGCGAGGAGAAGCTAGCATTGGACTGTTGATAAGCCTGAGGTGCTGACTGGTAGGCGGAAGATCCTTGATATCCTGTCGTTTGGTAGCCAGAATTGCTGTTGTTACTGACTGTGTTTGTCGCAATTGATTGCCCTTGATATTGAGAAGTTGTCGTAGGAGCATATGCATTCGTTGATTGATAAGCCTGAAATAATAAAAAATATTTAATTTAGTATGTATTTCATATTTCCGAAATTTTCTATTCCTTAGACCTGCATTAAGTCAAATATTTACCGGGTTAACCGTTGTCGTCTGATTGTAACCAGCTGTAGCAGATACCGAAACGGAAGGTGAGGCCTGGCTAAAGGAAGTGGTGCTCGATTGTGGATACGACGTATTATAGCTAGCCTGCGAAACTGATACAGTTGCAGAATAACTGTTTGTGTTTCCTCCAGTAACCGACGGGAAAGACTGCGTACTTCCGGAATAAGCGTTGTAGCTATTCGGAGTTGCATTCGATGGTTGATAGGAAGATTTCTGTGAAGCATAAGACGCCGTCGAGCCGTAAGTTGTCGCGTTATTCGAAGACACTTGTGTGGTAAAGTCTTGCTTGGAGATATCTATAGTCTGAGACGTAGTGTTTCCACGATTCGAGTAGTTCTGGGAATTCAGCGAATGATCACCTGAGGAAATGCTATCGCTAGAAATCTGAAAATAAAAATAAACAGAGAGGATTAATAATTAGTTTAAGAGTAAAATTAAAATTACCTTTGAGAGCTTAGCAGTAATAAGAATTACCATTGGGCCACTCGTATTGTATTGACTCGGGGTCTGAACAGATTCCATATCAAGCGAATTGGAGGTACTATTGGCAGTGTTGGAAGTATTACTGTTAGAGTTACTCTCAGACAAGGAAATGGTAGTACTAGTCGAGAATTTTTCACTCAATTGTCCGTCCAAGGAATTAGTATCGGTGCCAAAATCCATTGCACCGAACTGAACATCCAAAATACCTATACTGCTATTTACAGCATCGCCTGGCATTTCTACTGCACTTGAGGGGATTTTAGAAGGCGGCGGAATTCGAGGTCGCTGTTTTGGTTGTCTCTGAGGCTAAAAGATACAAAGAATTAAAATTAAAACCATAAATATTAGCCGTCGAGAAAAAAGCAGACAACAAAATTGTGAAAGTGAAAGAAAATTAAAATACTTGGCTAGAGATCGTAGACGAGTAGGTGGATTGTCCAGTAGCCTTTAGACCTTCACTACTTTGCTGCGCGAGTTGCGTGAAATACTGAGTTTGAGCGGCAGTTAAAACTCCACTGCTAACAGTGTTCGTCTGCTGAGAAAGTTGTAAGTTCGGCATACTCAACACAGGTTGTTGAAGTTGCTGACCTTGCTGCTGTGCGACTAAGGGCTGCGGCGGTTGTTGCATCGCGGAAATCTCAGGGAGTTTAGGATGCTCCTAAAAATTAAAAATTAAATTCATCCATCCTTTCTACATAAATAATTAAATTTAAATCTAGAAAAGGCTGGCTATTTTCATTTATCGTACCTCTTGCTGCAACGGCGACAGCGTAACAGTCTGAATCAACTGCGGCTGTAGACCTTGAAGCTTCTGTTCTTCCGTAGTCGCTGACGCATCAGGCATAACCGTGCTCGGGGTGAAGACTTTAGTGTCGGCGAGAGAACCAGTGTACTCCTCGTTGTCCCAGTCTTCAGAAGGCTCCAAATTATTCCAGGCATCTGGACATCAAAAAGAAAAGTTTTCATTTTACTATATTTATTTGACTTTCTATAAAATTAAGGAAATTCCCAATCTTGTATGAATAAAACTTATCACTTACCCATTTTAGGTTCCTGAATAGTTTGTTGCTGTTCCTCACTACCAGTCCACGTTTCGATAGGTCGATTGAAACTGTGAGAGGAACTCGATGGATCACCACGATTGGCGAAGGTACGAGGTCCCAGACCTCGACCTCCGCCTCGGCCACCTCGTCCCGATCTTCCAGGACCACCTCTTCCTCTTCTGTTTCCAAATCCACCATCTCGTCCACTCTCTTCCATGTTCCTTTCGTTCTCCTTGTTTTCTCGTCCACGCCCTGACACCATTAGAAAACACCAGTAGAAACAATTATTGTATGTTATCAGTCAAATAAAAAGCAGGGAGTCTACTAAATTTTGCCCACGAAATTCCCGAACAATGCTCGCGTTTTTCCTGCTTATAAATATAAGGTCCGACTTACGATAGAATTATCATATAATGCATAATGGATTGCAACCTGCATAATTTTTTCCATTGAAATAATACAATTTATTTAAAAACTATATTTCGAAGAGATTTCAAGTAATGTTAAAGAATTAATAAAGATTTGACGGGATTTCAAACCGCATTAAAAATAAAATGAAAGACAGTCCCGGATTTTTTTTAATTCCCAGACAATTCCCGGATTTCCTTAAATTTCCGCACAGTAGACACCCTGAAAAAGATATATAAGAGTATTTATGCCATTTTGTGACATAACTCACACCCACGGTTGTCATGATTAGCACGCCCACGCATACGCGGTGGTCCTCCTCCACGTTGAGTCCTTCTCTCTTCCCAGTCACCACTCTCGTCCTGACCCGAAGGTTGCTCAGTGCTCTGCTTTGAGCTACTGGGCTGACGAGCCTTCTTCTTTTTGACCTCCCATTCTGGACTCACACCTTCGAGAAGATCATTCACGGCACGGTCGAAATCTCCGTCACTGTCGTGCAAAGCCATGATAACTTCGTCTTCGGTCCGACGCGTCATTTCCATTACTTGCTTCACTCTTTCCTTGAAAGTCGGGTCTTCACCACCTCCTCCCATCCGGGTGTCAATAATTTGTGCATGTCGCGTCCCATCCGATTTTTGCTGCAATCATAAATTAAGATTTTTTTTTTACCTTAGTAATATTATTTTTAATGAATGTGTTGTTTAAAAATAGCTTCTTTATTGAAAAATCTTTCAAATTAGAAAGTTTTCTACCTTTAAGGCTGTTGGATTCATGTTCTAACATCAAAATTCGATTTTCTTACTTTAATTATTACATAAATACTATAATAAAATATTATTTAACTCTGTAGTGGTCCTCATTTTTGAAATATGTATAAGTATGAAGATAAGAAGTGTAAAATTTTAATAATTTTTGACTAAAATAAAACCATTGAGTTTTATTTCAATTATTTTATTTTAATTTAGGACGTCCTAAAACCTTCCTAAGTCAGGCCAAATGAAGTTGTAAAAACAATGTTCCAAAGATGTTTTAAGGACGTATTTGGAACATTGGACGTTTTTTGGCCTGAATTAGGATGTTTTTTGGACGTTCTAAAAACGTCTTTTAAACTTAACGTCCTAAAAACGTCTTTAAATTTTTTTCCCGCTGAGTAAGTTTTGAATTCTTCGTTTTAAGCCAAAATGATTAAAACTAGACATTTTTTTTCTCTGTAGATACACTTCTATTTCCAAAATTAGTACATATACAGGGAGAAAATATATAAAATTGAAATAGTTGTTGAGTAAAATGAGGACATTGAATTTAGAGATTAGAACTTGTTTCAACACCCTTAATTCACAAATGCGACAAAAACCACTTGAAGCTTTAAAGATTATGTTTGCTTGACGCTGCATTGTACATTGTACATTGTACAAAAACTGAAAATGTAAACTTGATACTATATTTAAAATTTATTTTAAAATAGAAGTGATAAAATCATAGAAAGATCAGGAAAAAAATAATGAAAGTTTCAACAACAACAACAATCACAAAAGTGTAGAAATTGTAAGCCATGAGGTGTTGAAAATTTAGATTCGAAATCAAGAATTTAAATTAGACGTAAAATAGGTTGTATTTTACAGTTAACTACTGTTTCACTGACTGTTTAAAACGAAATGCTTTACGAAAAACAAAGAATTTACAACTATACATAATTTTAAATACTAACCTGGGTTTTGTCATGCTTTGTCGAATCTGATGACTTAGATTGATGATCTGATTTTCCATGTTGTGACGTTTTGTTTTTATTGGTGCCTCTCCCCCCGGAGGACACCGACGATTTGTTTGAACTCATTGCCAACTAAAATCCCACTCACCTACCTCACACCTATCACAATATATACACTCGCTATATACAATCTGCAACAAAAATCAAAATTTAACATTATAATTAGTTTTTAAGGACATGTGATACTTTACCATAAGAGCAATTTAATTTCCCCAACTTTATGCTCCGAATAATAAATTTTTTTTTGTTAAAACTAGGCTATTTACTTCCGTCTGTACGAAACAGAAGTACATAACTTAGTTTTAGCAAAAAATATTTATTATTGCGAGCATAAAGTTGGGGAAACTAAATTTGCTCTTATAGTAATTACCTCATGTCCTCACAAATTCTTAAACAATGAAAACATTAAAAATTTCCAAAACATGTTTGTGATATTAAAATAAATGTCAGCTATATATAAACAAACTCAAGTCCTTACTTGCACAACTGCAGATATAATTTAAGGTTTCTACAATTTTATCTTATTTATGCAAAAACAATTTACTCAACTTTATAAAGATTGAGACTTGTTTATCAATGGAAACTTCTAATATTCTTATTGAGTAAAATATTGCCTTTTCAAAGAACAAAAATGTCTAACTTAAAAATTGTGTAGTATGGATTATAAAGATAAATTAATGAATATCAAATAGTATAACAATGTTGAATACAAAAGAACGCGAATATCATTTGCATGAAGAGATACACCTTGAGTTTTTACGACTTAATAAATTTCTTTTGGATTGATCAAATCGTCGACATGCTTGGATAAATCTAAATTCTATTTTAGCTGGATTTGTTTTTCCAATCGTTGGGCGAATGATACATAATCAGTTCAAAAAGAACTGAACCACACACCATTAATAATACCATGAATATTATACAGACGATTATTATTATTATAAGCACTGGAATCATGTGCTATTCGATTTTTCTTATCTCTTGTAACCATCTGAGAATTATAATAAAATTGTCAACTTGAAATGAAAATAATGCTTTTTGGAGCTTTTATAATTAAGTTTTAAAAGGAGAGAGTGGAATCGTAGCAATTTTACATTTTTACAATGCAATAGATTATAAATTATCAAAAACAGAAAAACAAAATTTAATATTGGTTACTTTACAGTATTGCTTAATTGAAATTCAGTTTATTTGACAGTTATTTATACTCAGTCACAAAATAATAAAATTTATCAAGTGCAATGTTTTAAAAGTTAAATCCTCATGATAAAGGTCACATTATAGACAAAAAAGTCAAAAATTAAATAAGAAACAATTATAAACACACGATACTAGTCAGCAGTCCCATTAAAATATCTGCTTGAAATAAATATTTAAAAAGTAAACAGCAAAAAAGTTTGCAACAATTCTTGAAAAATAAATATTGATAAGACATTTCTTCAACTTGAAAAATCTTAAAATAAACAGCAATTTGAAAAATCAAAAAAATAAATCAAGCATGCTTTTCGGACCACTCTCTCACTAAAAGAGATTTCACGTAAATTAAACTAATTACGGCAACAAGTGAATCAGAGATTCCAAGTTAATAGACGTGAAATCCTAACGATGCTCCGAAAATCATATAACTTCAACAATTCTGTTTAAAACACAGGTGATCAATAATCCTAGTTATTTAAATACGATCAGGTGACTGGTAAAACACAGGGCACAAACGAAGATACTCGTCGTTTAATAAACACAAGAGAAGCTTCACGGCATTGGAGCACGAGAACAAAAACTTAGGTGAGCAGCTTTGAGAAAAAATAACTAAGTCCAAGGCGTGGTGAAGGGACGAACTCGATGTCAAAAATCGTGCGAATATAAGCGGGTACAAAGAGTCTCGCTGAATTTTTCAGGCAAGCCTTTACAGGATAATTTTTTTTGACGTGTCCGACAAGACGATGGGGGACTGTCGACGCGACACAAAAGACATTCGGTCGATCTCATTGTTGTCTGATCCGATTGCGTGACTTGGCATACTCGTGGAAAAAGACCGACAAAAATCGCACTCGCAGTTATCCAAAGTGGGAAAATACCCTCACAGAGATATGGGAAAGCTTTTGCGGGACCATGTGCACGACAGACGCCATTTGTGGATTCGAGGAAGGCTTGTCAAGCGGCGGACCATCAATAGGACGAATCGCCTGTGGCGAAAAATTGCGGATAACTCACGGCTTTTCTGGGAAAATCGAACAACCTCAAGAAGCGCGTAAAAAGCCTCGATTGTACTCGCTTTTCTGGTACGTGGCGCGCGTAAATTACGAAAAAAAACAACAAAATCCCGTACCTGCTTATAGTGCGCTCAAAACGCAGCTCGGTCACGTGACCCCGGGTTCCCCTTCCAAAAGAAAATAGTAATGGAGCAATGGGCCAATGACGTCCTTCCAGTGCTCCCAACATTCTAAAAATATTGCTCCGAAATGGGTATACAGCCTTTTTGAATGGATTTGATCTTGAATTAATGATTTAATTAACATTTTACATAGGGTTCGAATACATTAATTCGATGCCTAAATTAAAATAGTGCTTCGTGAAAAGGTATCTTAATTTAAAAAAAAATTAACATGGGACTTTTAAATTTGCCGCCAAAATTATGTATTCTTTTCATATTTGTATATATTCCGAGATTTTCATAATTTCTACCACATTAGATGTTATTCTTCAATAAAAAGAATGGTACAAGAAATGATTAATCTCCGTCAACTACTTTAATCATATGAAATCATTAAAACGCTAAGCACAACTTTTGTCGCGCGAAATTCAAATTTGGATTCAGTTACTTATTTTGTCCAATTTGGATCCTTTTAACAGTACTATTTATTTTTTAATGTAAAAATTAAATACTTTATAAGTTTTTGAGCAAAATTATGGTGCGTTTATACCTCGGCCTGCCTGCACCGGTCGGGCAGGCCGAGGTATAAACGCACCATTAATGCCTTGAAACACGTAAAATTGATCTATGTTGAACAATATAATTCTGGAATAGAATGGAAACATGATCTCACATTTTGAACGAAGGTTTTATAGAATTTATAGACGATTTTTTAGTGAGTAATTAATGCTTGAAAATGAGCTAAATATTGCTTTATATAAGTAAATATAAGCTTTATATAAAAATAAGCTTTATACTATTTTAAGTTTTTTTAGCATATACGGTTTTTGTTGTGATCGTCAGGGTGGCGTCCCATGATTGCGTTTTGCGTTGCGTCATAATGAGAGAAAAAGACAGAAGTATACTTTTTTCTCTTTTACTCTCATTATGACGCAACTCTAAACGCAATCATGGGACGCCACCCTCAGTGATCGTTGTGAGTTGTACATACAGTACGCATAAGGTTTTCGGCCAATCACAAGTCTCCATTTTCAAACGTGAGCAAAAAGTGATTGGTCGAGAACCAACCATATTCTATCAACATGGATGGTAGTCACCAATTTCCCTACCTCAAATGTCACATCGATTGCACATGCGTATTGTGTATTATGTGGTTTGCGTTCGCAACCAATCAGATGCCGAGCGCAGCGCATGTGCAGTTATATCAAGTGGCAATTGAGAGAACAGCTGGTGATTATTGCGGAAAGAAATGGGTGACTATTGCGGTGATGACTGTTGCGGGAAAAGGAAAGTACACTCGAGTCTCCCAAATGTCAAGAAATTTTTGCCAGAGGTTCTCCCAAATCTCAAGAAATTCTTTATCCTTTATAGTCACATCAATTGCGCATGCGTATACGTCTATTTTTTAGCATTTTAAATTGCGCGCGAATAGCAACCAATCAGATGCCGAACGCAAAGCGTGCGCAGTAGTTATCAAGTGGGATTTGAGAAATACGGACTTGACATTTGAGAGAAACTTGACTTGACATTTGGGAGAACTTGAGATTTGGGAAGTTGACATTTGAGAGACTCGAGTGTAGTGGCGCCAACTCGAGCCCGTACTCTACTGCGCATGCGTCGCGGTATCTGATTGGTTGCTATTCGCGCGCAGTGTGAAATGCCAAAAAATATTATTTTTATTTTTTATTACAAATAATGTCGTTTTAACTCCTAAAAATGTTTAGTTAATAAATGTTTAGTTAATAAAAATTTTTATAAGTTAAAACATCATTATTTATAATAAAAATAAAAAATAATATTTTTTAGCAATTCAAACTGCGCGCGAATAGCAACCAATCTTGGTTGGGACACTAGTTAAATTCACCCTTGGTCCTTGGTGTATGGTGTGAAACTGTAATTTGTTTATTAAAACCCTATCGACTGGATAGTTTTTCAAAATACAATAACTTTGTTAATTAATAAAGATGCCACGAACACCCATTCACCTTGCTTCTGGAACTGGAGTCGTTTTAAGAGATTATACAGCAAAAGCTATTCGATTCGTCAGATATGGTTGCACGAATCGACCTTTTTATCACATTGTGGTTATGGAGGTACGAACTTGAATTGATTGATTTTTTCTATTTTTTAAGAAGTAAAACATTTATCGAACTATTAGTAGTGATACTAAAAACTAAAAGTTCTGCCAAATTTTTAATCCAATGATTCTTTCCACCAGCAATAAATTGGGCTAATTGAGGGGTTGGATGTAACAAGAGCACATATTTTTTGGTTCAAGCGCAAATAAATCCTGACAAGGCAAAAATAAGAATTTTGAAAATATTTTTTTGAGATTCAAGTAAATTCCCTGTATTAATTGAATAACCTAAATTTAAAATTATAAAGAAATTTTTAAAACAACCAGAAGTCATTGCACTCGAGCCGAAAAATTTGATTTTTCAATTTCTCTCAATTATTAAAGACGAAAACGATTGGAACTTCAGACTGTACATCTTTCTCAGTTTTCTATAATATTATCATATTTTACAAAAGAAGATTTTATTTAGTAAATATAGTCTTTTTACCATTTTTAGAGAAGAGAGGAGCAAAGAAAGCCACCAATTGAACAGTTAGGAACCTACGATACATATCCAAATAAATTTAACGAAAAATTGGTGTCATTCAATTTCGAGAGAATAATGTATTGGATAGGTCAAGGTGCCCACGTTTCAACGCCAGTTCTTGAATTGTTTGGACTTGCAGGATTTTATCCAATTCATCCGAGGACGTATATTGAATCGTGGAGACATCGAAAATCTAATGAAAAAGCCGCTGCGGAAGAAACCGCTACTAAGGAGGCAGAAGGCGAAAAAATGAAAGCCGAAGCCTCTTAGTTTCTTCTTATAAATATGGATTTATTATGTTATGTAATTAAATTAAATTTACTCTTAACAATAGCACGTTTTCGAATTCCTCTCCCTTAAAGGGGTAATCTGGTAACTCAATGTTAAAAAATTGAGTTTTTTTTCTTACATATTTTGAAAGAATATCGATAGTATATTGTAAAAATTTTATACAGAAATATGAAATATTTACGAAGCTTTAGCTCTGCTACAGCATATAGTCGAGAGTGCTTCGTAGAGTACATAGTAGGCTCGAAAACTCCAGCGCTGATATGAAGTAAAATCATAACTACTCCAAAACTGTTAAATATTTTGATCTTAAACTTTTCAAAAAAAAAACACTATTATAACTTTCTCCAGAGAACTTCGTTTTCACATGAAAAAATTTTATGTACCCTCATTACATCCGGACATTCAACTTTAAACGCGTTTTCCCAAAAACAACGTTTTTTCGTTTTCTTTTTTTTTTTTTTTTTTGAAGTTCGTCATTTTGTTATTTTCTACTCAAAATGAAGAATCCTAGCTCCTGCCAGAATGACAAACTAACAGAATAAGAATCAATTTGATTTTTTTTTTCGGATGTCCTGAAGTGTCGCAATCATCTGAGCCACCCAGATATCTTTTTTTTCTAAGTACTCATTTTGGCCGTAAAAAAAGCTTAAAAAAATATTATTAAAAGAACAAAAAACAATTTTTTTACAGTTTTTGATGTTAATAACATATAAAAAATTTGAAATGATTGGATTTTATTTTCTTCTAAAAAAAAATCTCGAAACGAGCTTTAAAAAAGGTGCCAGTTAATTACCAGACTACCCCTTAATTATTTTCCTTTTTTTCCCCACTTCAAGACGCCTGGAATTTTTTTTAGTGGAGTGCTATGTCTCGCGCACACTTAGTAAAGAAACATGAATTCTTAAAATAGAAATAAAAAAAAACTTCCCCAGGTGAGGCTCGAACTCACAACCCCGGCATTGCTCACGTTATTACTGTCTTATAAGTACCGTGCGCTAACCAATTGCGCCACTGGGGATTGGTGCTGGAACTTTTCTTATTGTCGAGGTATTTCACATGAGCCAATGATTGTTTCTGATTTAATCTCCGCTGCTACTTAATGGACGACAGGCGTGTCTCCGATCTATGATAACATATTTATCAAATATTAGCTCACGGAAACAAAAGTATACAATGCTTCATATATCACATAAACTGTCATTCAAGGCACTTTGTGTACAATTGTTATCTATATACTATTTTAGATCTATCTTTCCCATTTCTGGATATAACTTGCGAAGTGGGATTATTGCTCATATCCGCTCATATCCGCGCATATGCGTGAAACAAAATGCACGTATTTTATTAGAAATGAATATTGTTAAGGATGTTGGATCTCAGTTCTAATCTCAAAATTCGACCTCTTCATTTTACTTAATAAATATTATAATTAAACATTTTCTCGCTCTGTAGCGCTATTCTTTTTTTTTTTAATAAAAAGTGTCTATAGAGCGAAATATTTAATTTTAATACTTTTTGGACAAGACGAAGAATTTGAAATCTACCCTTAGAATTCAAGCGTTTCAATTTACCCAAAAAGTATTAAAATTGTACATTTCCTCAATGTCGACATTGAGAAAGTTGCACAGGATTATATAATTTTTTTTCTAACAATAAATATCGTAATACGTATAAAAATTATTAAACCTTTACCTGAATAAAAAATCGAGATTATAAATCTCTTATTAGTCTTCATTATCAATCGCTTTACATAATTCCTTCCATAGTTCATGGATCTCGTCTTTTTCCAAACTTTTCTCACAGAAGCTGTTCAATAATTTCCTGTTTTTTTTAATAAACTGAGATCCTGCTTATTGAAAAACAAATTAAAATCTTGGACGTTGCTGATAGATTTTTAAATGATATTTTCAGTTTTTTTTACCCTCAACTGCAGCTAAGATAGTGAAGTAATGTTCGATTCGCAAAGTTCTCTCTACGAAATGAGTGGCCCATTGAAACTTAAGGTAGACCTCATCGGTCTTTAGTGAAGAATGGACGAAAATTGTAATTCCACCTCCTTTTTCTGTACAATTTTCTAAAGTCACATAATTATTCTTCTCCAACTTGGACAAGATCTTTGCACGTACTATACTTTGATCGCTGTAGTTCGCTATAGCTAAATAATATACGGAAATGTACTGTGAAATAATCCATAAATTATTGTTTAATGAGGAATTTATTAATTTCTTTATTTAAAGATATTTCACCTGAGATTAGATAGGAGAAATTTTTCATTTTCGTAAACATTTCAATCCATGGTGCAATTTCATTGAAGTAACAGGTATCTATCTCACTTTTGAGAAAATGGCAACCTATCTTAATGACTTCGAAATTTTCTTGGTTCTGAAATTTAAAACTAATGTTAATGTTTCTTTACTTTATTACTTCGTTTCTTTTAAAATAAGTTTTACCTTTAAATCCACCGTTAATTCGAAAATAACTCGCAAAGCTTTTGTAACAGCAGAGGCTTTGTACTCATATATATTATCTCGTAGCCAATTTTTATTTACATCATCAAACATAACGCCACAAACTCGCTGTGAAGCTTCAATCAATCTGGCGTCATTTTTAGGATTAGATTTCATAATGCTTTCGTATTGTGAGCTACAAACACTTGCATACTCTCTAAAATAATATATTTTTTAAAATAGAATATATAGGCAATTAAACTTTACAAGTTAGATGAATTTTATAAAATTTACTCGAGTTCATGTTTTCTTTCTTCTTCTTTCAGTTTGTCTCTCAGTACAGAAACTCGGGTCAAAAGTTTCGCTTTCAATTTCCTCAAAGCAACTAATTCTTCATCCTCTGTCTCATAATTCAGAATATCATCTTCAGAATGTGACATTTTTTTTAAACTAAATTTCAGAATAAAAATGTTATTCTTAAAATAAGAGTAATATTATTATTAAGAAAAGTATAGTATCCCTATAATTTAGATTCATTAAATAAATTTAATCTAATAAAATAAATTATTTAAATTTTTACTGTAAAGGCCTACCTATCATAACCTAAAAATTTGTTATTATATACATTAGATTTGTTTTCTGTAATGCAATATACTCCAGTTTTGTTTCTTCTGCTGTTAAAAACTTTCCACTTTACTTTTTCCTAAACACAGATTAAAATAGCGAAACTTTATTAAAAATAAGAAGCAACAAAACAAAAATCAGGAAGATCAGGAATATGGAAGATAAAAACTAAAAAGAAAAAAGACACAAGAAAAACGCGCCAACCAAAGCAATGTTCTCAATTCGTGCCCCTTCAGTGTTGCCAGATGACTCAAGCGATTTCCCCCCAGATGGAGCCTG
>CAJFCO010018434.1:417706-445849 GCA_904066015.1 Synergus gifuensis | reverse complement strand
CAGGCTTGACGATAAGAGTGTACAAATGAGTGTAGATATCATCCTTGCACCTGATGTCTTTGTTGATTAGGAGATTCTTACCCTTGTAGCTGAAAATGGCATGTACTTTCTTTGTTCCCGGTCCACAAATGTCGGGTCCTGTACAAAATGACACGTGTGAATGATATTCAAATTTTGAAAAGGTCATTAAATCTTGACTTGAAAGACGGGTAGAGAAAGAGCAAAGGGAAACTATTGGTTCCTTGTGTATATAACTTTTGTGATTTGGAAACAACTTTGGCCGAATTCCAAAAATTAAGTGAATGACCTGCTGTTTGTCGAATTATTTTGCGTTTTAGATTTAGACTGAAGAATTTTGACTATATCTTACCGAACATAAGAAGATAGGGACTGTCTCCATGCATGTCCTTCTGATCAAGAGAGCAATCGAACACTTTGACGTATCCGCCACCACAGTCGATGTTTTGTTCATGTTTAACGGTGAATTGAACGACTAGATTCTTGTTCTTGTTGCTGAAGGGGGCGAACTTCTTGCTCAGGGCATAAAATCTGGCGTCTTGGGATGTTTGAATACCTGTGAATTAAAATTTGTAAGTTAAGAATTCGAGAAAGGTTTTATATTAACACTTTTATTAATAAAAGTTAAGATTTGTATCAACACAAGGTACCTGAAGTAAATATGAAATTTACACCAGGGCATAAGTGTGATCTATTTTACTTTCCGAGTTCCTCTAGCACTATGCATGCATTATTTAGCAAGGTAAGTGACTCTAGGCTCGGAAATAATTTAGATAGTTTTTTATTTTTGTTATCTTACACACCTTTGTCATTTTCTGGATCGTTCCAAAACTTTCCAGCGCTCAGGACGAATTTTCCAAACTCCTTTCCTGGGTGCTCGGAATAGACCCAGTTCTTTTCCCAGGAATCTGAAAGTTGAGAAAAGAAAATTACTAAGACAAGTTCGGTAAAAAAAAATATTGTAAAACTCATTATAAAAGTTTATTATCACGAAATAAATTTTTTATTTAGATCGAAGTCTTCGTTTTACGCAAATATGATTAAAATTTTTTTTTAAACATATATTCGCTTTATAGACACACTTTTATTTTTAAAAAGAGATCTAATTTTGAGCTTAGAACTTGGATTCAACAACCTTAAAGGTACTAAAAACATGTAATAAATTTTAAAAATTTATGAAATATTAAATTACTAACATAACAAAAACTTTCATAAATATGAAAACTTTAGAGTGAATAATATAATTTCACAAAAATTTTATTTTGTAAATAAAGTACGTCATAGGAATTAACAATACACAGTAAACCTTTCAAAGGACATAAAAATTACTTTACGAAATTTAAACCGTTAATTTGTTCTTTAAAAAATAAAAGAAAGTTTCAAGAGGCCAATTCGACTTTAAAGAGCATTACAATTAATTATTATCAGGAGCGGCGCAAATCGCCACGAGGCCATATTTTCACCAAAATGTTTGACGACATTTTTTTATTTTCCATGTCACAAACATCGGCCTCGAGTTGTTTCGAGCAAATAAATTATGCAGAAAATCGTCCATGTAGAGAAATAAGAAGCCATACCGACACTAAAATAATAAATGTATATTCAGCAAAGAAAAAAAATATCCGTGGCAACTAAGACCGGTTGTCATGGAGGGTCCAGAGAAATTGTGACGGTTCAAGGCGTCACCCGTAGTGAATTTTATTACGAATTTTCTCGGAGAAAAATTGATTAAATAAATATGCGGGAGGGGTGTGGTTTCCCGATCATCTGAACTTTGATGGTTGATCCCTTTCTAACTCCAATCCTTTCCCCCCCGATCTTTAAATTTCACTTTCCGGCAAAAATCACACAACGCTTTCACTGCAACGGTTACCGGCGACTTTTGACACTTCGCGATTTATAATTTTGAGTAGATTTAGTTTTTATGAAAATGAGAGGATAAATAGAGACATGAAGGGTACATTTTCTAGGTGATGAAAATCGAGGAAATTCTTGTTTGAAGATCGGAGATTGTAAGATTGATGGGATGAAAAGTGTATATATGCACTGAGGGAGAGAATATTTGGAATAGTTTTTTAATTTACTTACCATCGTTAAATTTTTCATCCAAGAATACCTCGGCGGTGGCCACCCCAATTGCGATGATTGCTAATAGATAAAGGGACCGCATTTTGTGTCTTGAATTTCTGACAAACAAGCCGATAATGCTAGACAGCTCATGAAAGTCCTAGTGATGTATGCCGTCAAGGCAGACAGATGGAAAGAGCTGGTTGGTCAATTGTTTCGACGAATCAACGCCGACCACGCTCACGGCACTCAACGCCACGGCATTTACTGTAAACAACTCACTGCCTTGTCGATATTGCAGACACATAAACATTTCATTGGCTGATTTTGGCGCGCTTTTTTGAAATTACTCAAATTTGAAAGTCATCCTTCAAAATTAATGAAAGAAGTGCTCTTTTTTAGAAAATCTAATTTTTAATATTTCAGTATCATTATATATTATAAACAATGATATTCTTATTGTTTGTAATTTCAAATAAGTGTGCCAAAATCAGGCAAAGTCAAGGAGTCAAAAAAAACATTTACCTAAGAGTACTACTGTAGATTCTTACCTTACCGGCATCAATAAAAAAACATTGTTATAGAAAATTTGATAATTTGACCCTTAGTTTAAAATTTTTTAAAGCTTTTTTTTCACGGAATTAAAAAACAATTTTTTAAAACTTGTTGAAATTTTTTTTACGAGTTCTGGCGTTGTATTATCCGTTGTTATGGTAACGGATTAACCCACAACTCGGCTTCTCAAAAGTCAAACGTGTCACGTTTTCCTTGTCATCAACACTTCAAATATTCTTATAAAATTCAAAGTTTCAAATAAAAGTTAAATTAACTTAAAATTTAATGATATTTCAATAAATTGCAAAAAGGATGATGAAATCGAAATCTACTGTTCCTCTTTTGCTGCGGTTGAAAGAAATTGACGAGAAATACAAGTTAAAAAAATACGAAAAAAAACATTCAAGTACAAGTACGGAAAGTTTCTCCGACAATTTTACAAATAATGTTAGAAATCTTCCAATTTCTGGATCTGGTGATGATGTGAGAGTAAATGAAAAACAGAGGATTCATATAAAAATGCCCGATACCCAAATGGAACCAAATATAAGGATAAAGTTTCCGAATGAAGATCTTGAATCTTCTACTGTAGTTGTTACAATTTTTGATAAATCTTCCACAAGTTCAGTAAGGTCTGATACTTGTTCGACTTCTAAAATAACAATAAATACAAGATCTATTAAAGAAGAAATGGGACCAGCAGGGGAAGGAAATGTAATTACTAATGTTGATGTGACTCTTCATAAACTGCAGGCAGATAAATCTACTTCTTTATCTTCGATAAGTGAAGCTATTGATTCGGAAATTCAAACTTTGAAAGATTCTGACAACGCTATGAATTCTGATCACGATCCAGTCAATTTGAAAATTACTGTTGAAAACACATCCTCATCAAAAAATTTTCTTCCAGACCTTCCAGTTCAGAATGACGTCTACAGATATTCTGATGACACTTTTGAAGACGTTTCTAGTTATTCAGAGGTAGGCGTTGTAATTGGAAATATTAGAAATAATAATAATATGTTTAATTTATAATTTACGCCATCTAATAAATTTTATTTCAGTCAGAAGCTACGTTAAAGACCGAGGTAGAAAATCCCTTGGAACCTTTTTCCACTGAAACTAATTCTGATGAGACTCTCTCGTCCCCGAAATTAAGAAAAAAAGAATCTTCTCCCCCGTCTAGAAACGATTCAAACACGAATAAAAAATCAGTTGAGCAGACGTTGGTAAAAGAAATAAAAACCCTAAATGAAGTTGAATCAAATCTCAGCAATGATCTATCTAAGTGTATAAAAATAACTCAAAAATTAGAAATTTCAAATTCTGACGATTTTCCTCAGTATTCTCTAAAATACAAAGCATCACAATCTACAGAGAAAAAAAGTGTTAGAGTTGAGGAAAATAAAATGAGTGATAGAATCAAAAAATCTAGTAAAAGTTCAAAAATTGAGCAATCATTTTATCACGTTTCTTCTCAGATTGAAGAAAAAGAAAATCGTGAAACTATTGAGCATCCAGTCAAAAATAATTCTGAAAAGAATAAGAAAAATCATGAGTCAGAATTAATTCAGTTGTACATGAACAAAAGTTCAGGGGTAAAAGATTCTGAAGATTCTGAGAGTGTATCATCGATCGCGATTCAGAAAAAAAAGAGAAAAAGCAAATCTTCCGAAAAAAGTTTAAAAAAATTGTCACAGGTAATTTCATTTTTTTTAAGAGGTATAAGTTAAATATGAAATATATATAATTGAAATGTAAATAAAAATTTATACATTTTGATTTAAGGTTTCAGAAGAAAATCGAAAAGAATCTCAACAAGACATAGAATCTCGAAATTTGATAACGCTTAGAAAATCAATTTATAAAGTAAGAGCCACAAAAAAATTATCTGAAGACGCGAATTCGACTCGATTACATCAAAAAAAGGATGATATTTCCCGGAATGATTCGAATAATAAAACTGAATGCGAAAGGCATTCAGAAAAAGATGCGAGAAGAATAAAATTTCGCAAAATCCCGAGTAAAATTCCACAAAAGCTTCAGGTGCCAAGAAATTATATTCGTGCTTCTTGTAGAAGTTCTTTCATGTTAGAAGAAGAAAAACAATGGCTTTATCAAAGCAGGAAGCAGACGAGAAAGCCGATACTTTTCAAACCCCTCAACTTTCCAAATATCGCTGGATTCGAGAGAAATGGTAAATTGCAATGAATCCTGAATATATTAAAGTTATAGTTTATCATTTGAAAAATATTATTATTTGTAGTATTGTTATTATTATTAACAATATTTTCCATGTGACGTGATTTTCAGAAATAATAGACAATTTCTCTTTTCTTCTAGTTTTACTTTAAATTTTATAAAAATATACGTCTAATTTATTTTATACAGATGCTTTTATTAATGAAGAAGTGAAAGAAAACAACGTAGACTTGCATCAACGTTTATATGAAATCCAAAGTTGGCTGAAGGATCAGTTTAACCTTTATCGAGATTACTGCAAACTTGTATACATGATTAACAAGGAGTACGTTCCTTCCTCTCTCGTAGATGTTAAAATGGTTTGTTTATCTTCTTTTATATTTAAAATTTTAATGGGAGACTTAAACAAAATACATACTACTAAAAAATACTTTTTAAAAATACCTAATATAAAAAAAAAATGATAAAATGATCAACCGAATTTCAATTACATTTTCTTTGAAGATTTATATTTAATAATTTATGTTTGCAGATGGCTTATGAGTTGGAAAAGTCAGGTGATAAAAGCTGATAAATTTTTGATACTTACATCAATCGAAGATTAATTTCCAAGAATTGTGTTGGCAGTACAAACATAATCCAGTGAGTAAGATTTCTAAATAGAATATAATATCAAAAGAGATTTACGTGTTCTATTTTCAGGAAAATCTTCTCTTCAATGCCGATTGATCAGTTTTAATGTATATTGTTATTAAATACTCCTTCATATGTTAGTCTCATAATTAAATATTTTATGTTACATGAATATTAATTACTTTCTTATAACTTAAGGGTGTTGGGTTCCAGCTCTAACCCAATTTCATCTTTTTAATCAATAAATATTAGAATTTAGTATATAATTATATCTAAATGTAATATTTGTTGAGCAAAATTAAGATCGAATTTCGATGTTATAACTTGGATCCAACACCTTTAATAACGAACCGGATGTGGCAACCCACGTGGCATTTTCCTGTTTATTGGTTTTATATTATTTTCTGCTAGACTAGAAGGTCCGTTACCATACTCATTACTCATACTATATATAAAACAGCTCATTAAAGAATTATAGTTTCTATAAAAATCTATAATTCACCTTTATTGAACTTTCGTTTGAACCTTAACCCTTAAAGGGTATATGAGGGTATATGTCATTTCGAACTAAGTGCCCTTTAGGGGTGAAGAAACCTAAAAAGTTTCTCATTCAGGCAGTTGCACAAACTTATCAAGAAATGTCAATTAAAATGAAAAAATAAGATCAGATGGAATTTTTTATTAAATCATGCGTTTGTTATAAAATAACATCAATAAAACTCGTGGAAATGCCCTAAAAGTTTTTTATTTTTAAAAATAACAGAATTAATATTGTGAAAGTCTCTCTTTGTAGAATATAGTCTTTCAAGGGCGGAAGTAAAAAAAGTACACTTGTTGTGTTTCTTCCTATCTACATTATGATGGGGAAGACTGGTTTTTTTATCCGTATATTGCGTGAAGCACTTCGAACATAAACGTATTTTTTGCTATGCTGATTTTGAGAACGACCTTGAATATTTCAGCCAAGTCATTTCAAGTATAAGAAAAGTAAAAAAAGAATATTCCTATTCCAAATCATGCTTCTCAACCTCTTTTCCAACTTCCAGACCAGGGTGGCCACAAGATTAAATTTTTCAATTTCCCTGACATTTCCCTGACTTTTCCCTGACTTTTCCCTGACAGAAAAGTATTAAAAATACGTATAAATTTTAAATAATAATACTATTGAAATTTTTCAAAAATTTCATATATCACTTTAAATCTTTTGAAATTTAAAATCACTTCACAACATTTAACATTCGTAAAAATCTCACGACTTTACAACAACTTTTGAAAAGATCTCCTAAAATTCATTGAAATTTCTTGAAATTCCTAGAAACGTCTTAAAATTCCACGAAATCCCTTTAAATTTGTTAATATTTCATGAGATCCCTTCAATTTTCACTAATCTTTTTAAAATTCCTCAAAATCCTTTGAAATACTTTAAATTCCAAGAAAAAATTCAAAATCTTTTAAAATTCCTAAAAATCTCTTAAAATTTCCTGAAATCCTTCAAAATTCCATAAAAAATTTTCAGAATCTCGTGAAATATTTTTAAATTCCACGAAGAATTTTAAAATCTCTTAAAATGCACAAAAATTTCTTTAAATTATTGGAAACCTATTGAAATCCCTTAAATTCGCTAAAATCTTTTGAAATTCCTAACAACATCTTAAAATACCTTAAATTTCCACTATAACATATTTAAAATTCCATAAAATCCTTTATAATTATTTTTCAGTCTTTTAAAAATCATAAAAATCTCGTGAAATTCTTTAAAATTCCCTAAAGTGCATTAAAATCTATTAAAAAAAACTCTTAAAATAAAAAATCTCACAAAATCTTTTAAAAATCAAAAATGACTTGAAATTTATTTTAATTCTATGAGAACAATATTAAAATTCCTTAAAATCATTTTTAAAATATCAAAATTACTTTCAATTTTTACAAGATTCTTAAAATCCTTTAGAATTCCACGAAAAACTTTAAAATCCCTTAAAATACGTAAAGATTTCTTAAAATTCTTGAAAGCCTCTTGAAATTCCTTCAACTTCTACAAAATCTTTTATAAATCATAAAAATTTTGTGAAATCCTTTAAAATTACATGAGGAAAATTTAAATTCTGTAAAATTACTTTAAAGTAATTCAAATTTCTTAAAATTCTTACAAGCTTTTTAAAATCCTTTTAAATTCCACGAGAATATTTATAATTCCTCAAAATTTCTTTAAATTCTTACAAGTTTCTTAAATTTCTTCATAATTCCACGAAAAACTTTTAAATCCATTAAAATACGTAAAAAACATTTACAATTTTTGAAAACTTTTCAAAATTCTCTAAAATTCCACAAAATCTTGAGAAAATCATAAAAATCTCGTGAAATCCTTTAAAATTTCTCAAGGATCTTTAAAATTCCTTAAAATTCTTTAAATTCCCTAAACTTCCTTAAAAATCTCTTAAAATTTCATAAAGTCCTTTTAAAATTCAACTAAATCTTTTTAATATTATACAAATCTCTTGTAACCCGTGTGGAAATTGCCTTATTTAGCCTTATTTTAAAAAAGGCTCGGACCAGGTCCGGATCAGGCTGCCTGATTGTCAAATTTATGTAACGGCCCTGATCAGGTCCGTTTACGGCCCGGATAGGCTCCCCTTATTATTAAGTAAGGCAGCCTAAATTATACCGTAAGTAAGGTAAACGTACGGCCCTGATAGGATACGGATAAAAATGTATTGAAGATCAGGCGTACAACAACACAAGTATAGTGCAAACTTTAGAAGATTTTAAATTAAATAATTTATTATTTATAATTAAAATATATTTTTTTGACTAAATAGTATTTTAAATTATTTAATTAAAAGTGTTTTATGAAATAGAATTTTGCTAGTCCTATTATATCAATCATTACTACAATATACTTTTCATCAATACTTTTACTTTCTGTAAAAGTGAACACTAAAAATATAGGAATATATTTTATTTTTTTTAACTCAAATGCATTTTTTGATTAAATTATCTCGAAAAAATTTAATCTTTGTGTGTGAATGAGTATACCGTGGAAAAATGTGGGACCACCATCTCGAGAGCTTAGGGTAATGGTTAGGTAGCTGGACTCGTGTCCCGTAGGTCGTGCGTTCGATTCCCCTCCGCGTTGCGTGCGAAATTTTATTTGTTATAAAAGCGTTAAAATTTACAAATACCGATTATTTATAAGTATACGCATAATATCTCTACGTATAAATCATGTTCTTAATTAATAACATTTATTTTTATTTTTTATTGTAACTTCTAAGTGTAATAGGCCAATAAGGATCAGTGAAGGCGGCCAAGAACAACAACAAAATGTGTATGCGAGATTTTCGAAACATTTCGTTATCAGGGAATGCTTTGAAAAAAGTGGGGCACTAAATTTTTATTTGCTTTTTTTATTGAAGCGCGTAATTTATTATATAATAAAAAAATAATAATTTACGGAATTTGATAGGAATTAAATACGGCCCGGAAAAGAGCCTTACGTATTTTAAAGGCTGAGGTAAGGTTAGGATACGGACCGTCTAAGGTTGGCAACATACGGTCCTTTTACCATTGAGCGTTACAGAACACTATATGGGCCTGATAGGATTGACGGTTCCGGACCTTAAGTAAAATAAGGCAACCTTATCAGGACCTGGTAGTGCCCGGATTTAAATTTCTACACGGGAATCCTTTAAAATTCCTAAAAACCGCTTTAAAATTTTTTTAATTTCTATGAGGACTATTAAAATTCCTTAAAATCATTTTTAAAATATCAAAGTTACTTACAATTTTTACAAGCTTCTTAAAATCCTTTAGAATTCCATGAAAAACCTTAAAATACGTAAAGATTTCTTAAAATTCTTGAAAGCCTCTTGAAATTCCTTCAACTTCTACAAAATCTTTTATAAATCATAAAAATTTTGTGAAGTCCTTTAAAATTCCATGAGGAAAATTTTAATTCTTTAAAATTCCACGAGAATATTTATAATTACTTAAAATCTCTTAAAATTCTTACAAGTTTCTTAAATTCCTTCATAATTCCACGAAAAACTTTTAAATCCCTTAAAATAGTAAAAAAAACATTTACAATTTTTGAAAACTTTTCAAAATTCTCTAAAATTCCACAAAATCTTTAGAAAATCATAAAAACCTCGTGAAATCCTTTAAAATTTCTCAAGAAAATTTAAAATTCCTTAAAATTCTTAAAATTCCCTAAACTTCCTTAAAAATCTCTTAAAATTTCATAAAGTCCTTTTAAAATTCAACTAAATCTTTTTAATATTATACAAATCTCTTGTAATCCTTTAAAATTCCTAAAAACCGCTTAAAAATTTTTTTAAATTCTATGAGGACTATTAAAATTCCTTAAAATCATATTTAAAATGTCAAAATTACTTACTACTTTTACAAGCTTTTTAAATTCCTTTAGAATTCCACGAAAAACCTTAAAATACGTAAAGATTTCTTAAAATTCTTGAAAGCCTCTTGAAATTCCTTCAACTTCTACAAAATCTTTTATAAATCATATAAATTTTGTGAAACCGTTTAAAATTCGATGAGGAAAATTTAAACATTTAAAATCACTTTAAAATAATTAAAATTTCTTATAATTCTTACATGTCTTTTAAAATCCTCTTAAATTCCACGAGAATATTTATAATTCTTTAAAATCTCTTAAAATTCTTTCAAGATTCTTAAATTCCTTTATAATTCCAAGAAAAACTTTTAAATCCCTTAAAATACGTAAAAAAAACTTTTATAATTTTTGAAAACTTTTCAATATTTCCTAAAATTCCACAAAATCTTAAGAAAATCATAAAAATCTCGTGAAATCCTTTAAAATTACTCAAGGAACTTTAAAATTCCTTGAATTCCCTAAAAAAATCTCTTAAAATTTCATGAAGTCCTTTTAAAATTCAATTAAATCTTTTAAATATTATACAATTCTCTTGTAATCACTTAAAATTCCTAAAAACCTCTTAAAATCCTTTAAAATTATTGAAAATGTCTTGAAATCATTAGAAACCTAGAGAATCTCAGAAAATATGTAAATTATTTATAATCCTTGGAAATCTTTGAATAGTTTCTAAAATTTGTTAAATAAATTATAAAAGTTATATATGTAATACAACAAAAATAATATAATTGACATAAATGTAAATTTCTATTTTCCCTGACAACTACTCACTTTTCCCTTACATTTCCCTGACTTCCCTGAAAAGTGGCCACCCTGCAGACTTCCTTTTCCTATCCCTTTTTCTCACCCCTTTTTCCAACCTTGCCTAAATGACGACAACTTACATAATCGATCCGCTGTTATCAAATTTTGCAGATTTTTCTCCAGACAAATTTTATTTTTTTTAGCTTACTCCATATAGGTATGAGTACAAAATACTTTTACAATCTATTATCAGTATTATCAGTATTACCTGTATTTACTTGCGCAAAGGTATTGCGCATAAATACCGCGTGGGGCAGAAACCCGACGACTTTCATTGACGTACGGTCGGTCCAGGTCCATGTTCAGTTCAGAACGAACTCCTAACGGTACCGGGTTTCAAGTTATAGTTGATTCGTGCCGTAGCTAATATCCTGTTATAATATTATTTACTGATAACTAACAATTAATTAAAAATGTGTAATCAGAAACACACAGAAAAGAAGAATTACTGAAACAATAGAAGAGTGGTTTCGAATTTAAGGTGGCTTCGTGCATTATGAGGAGAAAGGAAGAACCTGAAGAAGCCACAGTGCTGGTTTTTCACCTTTACCAGGAAATAGGAGATTCTCGCTTGCATCATCAGATTGCTCTTCGGCATAGGTAAGCGCTATTGATGAAATAATTTAAATGCACAATTCCGAGCCAAGGCAACAATTGTTACCTGACTGGTAACATATAGATATAAAAAAAGTCGTTTTAGTAACAAAAAGAGATAAAACCGAGGTTAAAACTTGAAACCGGCTGAAGATTAAATACTTCCAGATGAACTAGATTTAAGAAATACATATTAGTTGGAAAGACAACTGATTCTTATAGTACATATAGTTTGCTCGCAGAAATTTCAATTGAGAAACTATAAATAAGAATGACGAAACACAATATACATAAAACTAATATGAAACAAAAAGAACGCATATGAATTTCTCCGTCACGCTTGTTCCTACGTGTTCCTAGTCCCTACTTCCAAAAGGTCCGTGACCACTCTGGAGTTGCATAAACGTTACAGTTGGTTGCATGTTACGTACCACTTTCGGTTACATGCAACCTATTAATTCGGTTGGCTGGTGCGCAACACTCAAAAATTTGTAAATTTGCATTATTGGGAGAGCATGTCTTCACAGATTGCAGTTAATGTCATCTGTAAGGTGCCCAGTTATATACAAAGTGACATCCACAAGTGTATAATGCGCATCGATGCGGATAGCCGCTTTTTTAAAGTGTTTATACACGAATAAATCAATAAAAAGAGAGAAAATCAGTGGATAAACTAACGGTATATAATATTTATTGATAGTGGCTACGAAATGTGGAACGATTTTATGTTAGTTTATTTATGTCGAGTCAGGGTGGTTACATGTCAGGGAAGTCAGGGAAATGTCAGCGAAAAAAAGTTTGTCAGGGAAGTTAAGGAAATGTCAGGGAAATGCGAGTAGTTGTCAGGGAAAATAGAAATTGACATTTACGTTAACTATGTTATTTTTTTCGTATTACATATATAATTTTTATAATTTATTTAACAAATTTTAGAAACTATCCAAAGATTTCGAAGGATTATAAATAATTTATAAAATTTTTAAGGAAGTTTAGAGAATTTAAAGAATTTTAAGGAATTTTAAAGTTCCTTGAGAAATTTTAAAGGATTTCACGAGATTTTTATGATTTTCAAAAGATTTTGTGGAATTTGAGAAAATTTAGAAAAATTTTCAAAAATTGTAAATGTTTTTTTACGTGTTTTAAGGGATTAAAAAGTTTTTCGTGGAATTATGAAGGAATTTAAGAAACTTGTAAGAATTTTAAGAGATTTTAAGGAATTATAAATATTCTCGTGAAATATAAAAGGATTTTAAAAAGCTTGTAAGAATTTTAAGAAATTTTAATTACTTTAAAATGATTTTAAAGAATTTAAATTTTCCTCATGGAATTTTAAAGGATTTCACAAAATTTTTATGATTTATAAAAGATTTTGTAGAAGTTTAAGAAATTTCAAGAGGCTTTCAAGAATTTTAAGAAATCTTTATGTATTTTAAGGTTTTACGTGGAATTCTAAAGGATTTTAAGAAGTTTGTAAAAATTGTAAGTACTTTTGATATTTTAAAAATGATTTTAAGGAATTTTAATAATATTCATAGAATTTAAAAAAAATTTAAGCGGTTGTTAGGAATTTTAAAGGATTACAAGAGACTTGTATAATATTTAAAATATTTAGTTGAATTTTAAAAGGACTTCATGAAATTTTAAAAGATTTTTAATGAAGATTAAGAAATTTAAAGAATTTTAAGGAATTTTAAAGTTCCTTGAGAAATTTTAAAGGATTTCATGAGGTTTTTATGATTTTCTAAAGATTTTGTGGAATTTTAGGAAATTTTGAAAAGTTTTCAAAAATTATAAAAGTTTTTTTTACGTATTTTAAGGGATTCAAAAAGTTTTTCTTCGAATTATAAAGGAATTATAAGAAACTTGTAAGAATTTTAAGAGATTTTAAGGAATTGTAAATATTCTCGTGAAATTTAAAAGGATTTTAAGAAGCTTGTAAGAATTTTAAGAAATTTTAATTACTTTATAGTGATTTTAAAGAATTTAAATTTTCCTCGTGGAATTTTAAAGGATTACACAAAATTTTTATGATTTATAAAAGATTTTTTAGAAGTTTAAGAAATTTCAAGAGGCTTTCAAGAATTTTAAGAAATCTTTACGTATTTTAAGGTTTTACGTGGAATTCTAAAGGATTTTAAGAAGATTGTAAAAATTGTAAGTAATTTTGATATTTTAAAAATGATTTTAAGCAATTTTAATAGTCCTCATAGAATTAAAAAAAAATTTTAAGCGGTTTTTAGGAATTTTAAAGGATTTCAAGAGATTTGTATTATGTTTAAAAGATTTAGTTGAATTTTAAAAGGACTTCATGAAACTTTTAAGAGATTTTTAAGGAAGTTTAAGGAATTTAAAGAATTTTATGGAACTTTAAAGTTCCTTGAGAAATTTTAAAGGATTTCATGAGATTTTTATGATTTTCTAAAGATTTTGTGGAATGTTAGAGAATTTTGAAAAGTTTTCTAAAACTATAAAAATTTTTTTTACGTATTTTAAGGGATTTAAAAGTTTTTTGTGGAATTGTACAGGAATTTAAGAAACTTGTAAGAATTTTAAGAGAATTTAAGGAATTATAAATATTCTCGTGAAATTTAAAAGGATTTTAAAAAGCTTGTAAGAATTTTAAGAAATTTTAATTGCTTTAAAGTGATTTTAAAGAATTTAGATTTTCCTCATGGAATTTTAAAGGATTTCTCAAAATTTTTGTGATTTATAAAAGATTTTGTAGAAGTTTAAGAAATATCAAAAGGCTTTCAAGAATTTTAAGAAATCTTTACGTATTTTAAGGGATTTTAAAGTTTTTCGTGGAATTCTAAAGGAATTTAAGAAGCTTGTAAAAATAGTAAGTAATTTTGACATTTTAAAAATGGTTTTAAGGAATTTTAATACTGCTCATAGAATTTAAAAAAATTTTAAGTCATGTTTGATTTTTAAAAGATTTTGTGAGATTGTTTATTTCAAGAGTTTTGTGAATTTTAAAAAATTTCACGAGATTCTGAAAATGTTTTATGGAATTGTAAAGGATTACTGGAAATTTTAAGAGACTGTTGGGAATTTTAAAATATTTTGAAGTTTTTTGAGGAATATAAAGTACATATTTCAAAGGATTTTGAGGAATTTTAAAAATATTAGTGAAAATTGAAGGAATCTCATGAAATATTAACAAATTGGAAAGGATTTCGTGGATTTTTAAGATGTTTCTAAGAATTTCAAGAAATTTCAATGAATTTTAAGAGAGATTTTCAAAAGTTCTTGTAAATTCGAGAGATTTTTATGAATGTTAAATATTGTCAAGTGATATTAAATTTCTAAATATTTACAATGATATTATACGAGATTTTTGAAAAATTTCAATAGTATTATTATTGAAAATTTATACGTATTTTTAATACTTTTCTGTCAGGGAAATTTGTTTAAAAGTCAGGGAAAAGTCAGGGAAGTGTCTGGGATGTTGAAAAATTGAATCTTGTGGCCACTCTGCGAGTATTTTTATCATAAAGGATGTTCCACTGTTTGAAGAATCTGCATTTTCATATATGATTTTTCGAAGAGTGTGGATGTGGATGTACTTTGTGGATCTCTTTCTCATGTCTAAAAAATGTAAGAAATGTAAGTAATATTACTGTAATCTCCTTTATTTATTGATAACAATGTTCTGGAAAAATTCGATGCAGCTTTATAAAAATCTTATCAGATTTTTCGAATCCTTTTAATCTTCTGTGTTGGAAAATTTTTAAATAAGACACTCGACGAAAGATTACATAGTTTTTAATTCATCAGGTGATCCTTATAAAATTCGAAAGCGAGACATGACTAGGTAAATTTGACCCATACAGTTATATGTAATTTTCTAAACTTAATTTAGATGCAGAAGCAGGTTTCAGTGTCGTTGAACGAGTTTATGGATAAATTAAATGAAAGTTGTTGTCCTTATGTAATTCTATATGGAGCGATATTAACGCTGTTGTTCTTTCTAATAAACCGCTAAAACTTAGGAAGTGAGAGAACCTCTCCTTTCATTGACTCATATTTCATATTGATTGTACCTTCCAATTTACCTGTGCCAGTGAAATTGTTCAATATTCTCAGTCGAAATATAAATACACGAAGAAATCAATAAAATCATTAAATTCATTGTTCACACTATAAAATGATGAATTTTATAACTATAAATAATATCGCTAAAGTAAAATCCAGATGACACTTGCTTTCAAGTTCTAGTTGCGGATTAGAGAAATAACTGAAAAACAAATAGAAAATAATAAATGAATCCTATTTTGTATTGAATTTATTGCACTACATTTTTTTATAATGGTTCTTATATAATATTTGAGATTATCCATTCGTTCATACAAAAAAGGATATCAAATCATTTACACGAATACAAATAAGTAATTCAAAGAAATTAAAAAGCTCCTGAAAGTATTAAGTCATTCAAAATAATTGGAAACCATTAAAAAATAACTTTATCAAATTTAAATTGGTATAAACGAATTTTAAAGAAATTCAATGGAATTTTAAGGATTAAGATTCGGTAAAATTTTCTCACGTGGATTAAATTGATAATGTATGTTTGTGAATCAGCAAAATATAATTTTTTTTCCATCTGCTAATTAGTTTTCAAGACTAATTTAGATTGGAAATAATTGTAACTCTTCAAGTTCTACTTGCCTTCTTAATGCGATCTATAAGGTTGGTTCAAAATTTACAGTTATTTCAGGGTGAAAGGTAAAGCTCCTATCGCTTCTGTCTGTAGATGATCTGCTTGTACCGACATTTTATTACCACACAGAAAGTATAACTTCCATTCTTGATAATTGCTAGAATGTTTATATGTTTTTATATCCCTGCCAAAATATGTTTCAAGGTAAAAATATGTGTTCACAGTCTCCAGGTTTATTTAATAAGTTGTAAGGGGTCTAGTGTATTTTTTCCGGGTCACTTTTCGACCTCAATTCAGGCCCAGTTTGCAGCTAAATTCTGATTAAATATTTTTCCAACAGGTTAATGAACCAGTACAAAATATTTGTTACCTATTTCTCAATACTTAATCTACACATATAATTACTTGTGTGGGTGGAAGACAGAACTGATTTGAGCTCAAGGAAGGAGTTAGTCTCCTAGTCAGTCGTTGGGTTGTTGATTCTCGAAGTGAAAGTCCCGGATTTGAGCCTATATTCTCAGTCGAGTCGAGTCGGCTTTTGCGAACGGACCCCATTCTCTTTTTTTTTTCATGGGGTTCATTCTACCGCACTAGTCATTGTTTTAAATGTCGAATCGAGTCAAGTGATATTGTGATGCAAGAGATGCTTCCTAGCAACGTGCGGTGCGATTCTGGGAGTAAAGATTGAGGATCTCAGACATTTCCTGGGCCAGGAAATTGAGAGAAAAACAATACTTTTGGTCACTCCGGAAACTAATCGCCAGGTAATAAGATTTCTGGATCCAGAGACTCGATAAAGGCAAGAGAACTATTATTTTCAGTGTAAGCATTTGCAGTTTTATTTTTGAGATATCTTGTTTTTTTTTATGAGGATAAACTCATGATGATGTAAAACATGACTAGATTCTTCCAAGGTTTTTTCCTGCGGTCTAAACAAGAAGCTATATAACTAATATACGTTGAAGTAAATGTCCTTCACAACTTCAGGTTCGCCATATTCATTATAAAAGAATCAGGACTAAAAGGCCTCGATATTAAAATATAATGAAACGTTCAAGTTCTTTTTTTTAATTTGCAGATAAGAAAATCTAAAATAGGGGTTTTTTTTGCAAATTTTTAAAAAATTGGAATTTGAACAGTTTTGGGTTTGATGAAAAATTCTAGAGCAGGGTGGCCACATGTCAGGGAAGTCAGGGAAATGTCAGAGAAATGCGAGTAGTTATCAGGGAAAATGGAAATTGACATTTATGTTAACTATGTTATTTTCGTTATATTACAATTTTTGTAATTTATTTAAGACATTTTAGAAAATATTCAAAGATTTCGATGGATTATAAATAATTTCTAGGTGAGATTCTTTAGGTTTCTAATGATTGTAAGACATTTTCAATGATTTTAAAGGATTTTAAGAGGTTTTTAGGAATTTGAAGAGATTACAAGAGATTTGTATAATATTTAAAATATTTGGTGGAATTTTAAAGGACTTCATGAAATTTGAAGAGATTTTTTAGATATTTACGTATTTTAAAGGATTTAAAAGTTTTTCATGGAACTATGAAGGACTTCAAGAAACTTGGAAGAAGTTTAAGAAATTTTGAGTATTATAAATATTCTTGTGGAATTTTAAAGGATTTTAAAAGGCTTGTAAGAATTTTAAGAAATTTTAATTTTTTTAAAAGTGATTTTAAGGGATTTGATTGAAGTTTTAAAGAATCTTTAGAAGATTTTTTATGATTCATAAAAGATTTTGTAGAATTTTATGGAATTTCAAGAGTTTTTAAAGAATTTTATGAAGCTTGTAAAGCTTTAGAGCAATTTTGTCAATTTTAAAATGCTTTTAAGGAATTTAAATATTCCTTGTGGAATTAACAAAAATTTCAAAAATTATTTTTGATTTTTAAAGGATTTCACAAGATTTATATGATTCTTAAAAAAAAATTTGAGAAATTTTAAAGGATTTCACGAGATATTTATGATTTTTTAAAGATTTAATGAATTTTTAGGGAATTTTGAAAAGTTTTCAAAAATTTTTAAAGTTTTTTACGTACTTTAAGGGATTTAAAAATTTTTCGTGGAATTATGAAGGATTTTAAGAAACTTGTAAGAATTTTAAGAAATTTTAAGGGATTATAAACATTCTTGAGGAATTTAAAAGTATTTTAAAAGGCATATGTAAGAATTTTAAGAAATTTTAATTATTTTAAAGTGATTTTAAAGAATTAAAATTTTTCTCATGGAATTTTAAAGAATTTCATAGAATTTTTATGATCTATAAAAGATTTTATAGAAATGGAAGGAATTTAAAGAGGCTTTCAAGAATTGTAAGATATCTTTACGTATTTTAAGGGATTTAAAAGTTTTTCGTGGAATTTTAAAGAATTTCATAGAATTTTTATGATTTATAAAAGATTTTGTAGAAGTTGAAGGAATTTCAAGAGGCTTTCAAGAATTTGAAGAAATATTTACGTATTTTAAGGAATTTTAAAGGATTGTAAAAAGATTGTAAGAAATTTTGATTTTTTAGAGTAATTTTAAGCAATTTTAGAGGATTTCACGAGATTTTTCTGATTTTCTAAAAATTTTGTGGAATTTTAGAAAATTTTGAAAAGTTTTCAAAAATTATAAATGTTTTTTACGTATTTTAAGGGACTTAAATGTTTTTCGTGGAATTATAAAGGAATTTAAGAAACTTGTAAGAATTTTAAGAGATTTTAAGGAATTATAAATATTCTCGTGGAATTTAAGAGGATTTTAAAAGACATGTAAGAAATTTAAGAAATTTTAATTATTTTAAAGTGATTTTAAAAAATTTAAATTTTCCTCATTGAATTTTAAAGGATTTCACAAAATTTTTATGATTTATAAAAGATTTTGTAGAAGTTGAAGGAATTTCAAGAGGCTTTCAAGAATTTTAAGAAATCTTTACGTATTTTAAGGGATTTTAAAGTTTTTCGTCGAATTTTAAAGGATTTTAAAAAGCTTGTAAAAATTGTAAGTAATTTTGACATTTTAAAAATTATTTTAAGAAATTTTAATAGTCCTCATAGAATTAAAAGAAATTTCAAGTAATTTTTTATTTTTAAAAGATTTTGTGAGATTTTTTATTTCAAGATCTTTTTTATACATTTTAATGCACTTTAGGGGTTTCTAAATAATTTCACGAGATTTTTATGATTTGTAAACGATTTTCTAAAATAATTGTAAAGGATTTCATGGAATTTTAAATATTGTATAGTGGAATTTTAAGATATTTAAAAGATGTTTTTCGAATTTCAAAATATTTCAGCGAATTTTCAAGGATTTCAATAGGTTTCCAATAATTTAAATAAATTTTTATGCATTTTAAGAGATTTTAAAATTCCTCGTGGAATTTAAAAATATTTCACGAGATTCCGAAAATGTTTATGGAATTTTGAAGGATTACAGGAAATTTTTAAGAGATTTTTAGGAATTTTAAAAGATTTTTAAGTTTTTCTTGGAATTTAAAGTATTTCAAAGGATTTTGATGAATTTTAAAAAGATTAGTGAAAATTGAAGGGATCTCATGTAATATTAACAAAAATTTGAAGGGATTTCGTGGAATTTTAAGATGTTTCTTGGAATTTCAAGAAATTTCAAAGAATCCAAAAGTTGTTGTAAATTTTGGGAGATTTTTACGAATGTTAAATATTGTGAAGTGATTTTAAACTTCAAAAGATTTAAAGTGATATATTATACGAAATTTTTGAAGTATTTCAATAGTATTATTATTGAAAATTTATATGTATTTTTACTACTTTTCTGTCAGGGAAATTTGTCCGTAAATCAGGAAAAAGTCAGGGAAATGTCAGGGAAATTGAAAAATTGAATCCTGTGGCCACCCTGTAGAGGGAAAAGGAGTTAATTTAGCATCACCTAAGAAAGACTGGAATTTATTTTTTCAGTGCGATAAGTATACACTCGGCAAATTATAAAATTATAGATAGTGTCAGGAATAATCTGACAATGACACACATGGAGCGTAAGGACCTTTAGACGTATAATATAGGAAATTATTTTAGTCGTGAAAGAACGGCGTGAGACATTAGATGTTACTTAATTGACTCACTGTACCGTACTGTGTGCCATGTAAGGAAATGGAAGTCCATGCGTGTTATTCTTTTTCAAGATACCAGGAATCTCACTGCAGACTTTGCTCATCAGGATGCTCCCATTTTTTACTTTACTTTGCAGTAAATGCTTCACTTTTTACTTTTTGTGAAGCTTCTTTTATTCTTGTAGTTCTCTTAGATTCGAGATTCAGTCCAGAAAATGTGTTTTTAGTTTCCAGATAATTTATGCTGATGTACTCATAAAACATTACCCTTACTTCTTTATTTTTGTTTCAGGAATCATTTGAACTTTACTTCAAAGGCATAAAACACTCAAAGGGGAAAAATCCGGAAGCTGCTTTCCTGAAGAGTAATTATTTATATTTTCTGGATAAAGGTCATCAAAAGACATCTAGAAAAATGGCGAGAGCACAGTTAACGGAAAGAAACATTCCACATCTGAGAGATATTTTCGGATTCGGCAGTAAATGGGATAATGGTCAAGGGGAGGAAAAAGATAATGCAATTTCTGTGGGATCGACTTCTGGGGAGGATAAGAGCCCGAAGAATAATAAAAAGAAGAAATCAAAACGACGGGACAACAGTAAAACTCTGACAGAAACAGATGTGAAGCACTTAGAGCGACATTTATCTATGAAGAAGACTATTCGCAAGAAGATCATGCGGGATCTTCAGCAGGCGTTTGTGGAGGATCCGAACGAGTTTCGAGTGGACGACATTCCACCAGAACAGCTTAAAGCAGAAATAAATATTCAAAGTCTTAGCTTTGGCACACCCTCGCAAAAACAAGGACGTTCGCGAGGAAATGCTGAGAGCACCTTTCTTGACATGTTACGATCTGGTGGCGGTACGTTTCCTTTGAGTTGAAAATTTAGATTTCCTGTTGGTTTAAAGGCTACTTTTATGTGTAATCTTAGAAATTATTATTTTAAAGTCGAGGATTACTTTTTAACTCAGGTCATTCATCTATATGCTAATCTAGGATATCAAAATCGAAAATAAAGATTCAGGGTGGCCACATGTCAGGGAAGTCAGGGAAATGTCAGGGAAATGTGAGTAATTGTCAGGCAAAATAAAAATTTACATTTATGTTAACTATATTATTTTTGTCGTATTACATATATAACTTTTATAATTTATTTAACAAATTTTAGAAACTATCCAAAGATTTCGAAGGATTATAAATAATTTACAGATATTCTCTGCGATTCTCTAGGTTTCTAATGATTTCATTGGGTTGAAGTTTCAGACGTCTAGTCCAACGATTTTTTTTACATTTATTGGACTAATAACAAAAAGAAAGTTTCCACTGTTCCTAAAACTTAAAATTTTTATTTATTTACTAGGAGCAATTTTAGAGAATTTAGAGGAGTTTGCAAAAGATTTTCAAGAGATTAAAATCTCTTGAAATATCTTCAAATCTCTTGTAATATCTTAAAATCTCTTTAAATTCCTTAAAATTCCAAGAATTTTAAGAAATCTTTACGTATTTTAAGGGATTTTAAAGTTTTTAGTGGAATTCTAAACGATTTTAAGAATCTTGTAAAAATTGAAAGTAATTTTGCCATTTTAAAAAGCTTCTAAGAATTTTAAAAAATTTTAATTACTTTAAAGTGATTTTAAAGAATTTAAATTTTCCTCATGGAATTTTAAAAGATTTCACAAAATTTTTATGATTTACAAAAGATTTTGTAGAAGTTGAAGGAATTTCAAGAGGCTTTCAAGAATTTTTAGAAATTTTTACGTATTTTAAGGTTTTTCGTGGAATTCTAAAGGATTTTAAGAAGCTTGTAAAAATTGTAAGTAATTTTGACATTTTGAAAATGATTTTAAGGAATTTTAATAGTCCTCATAGAATTTAAAAAAATTTTTAAGCGGTTTTTAGGAATTTTAAAGCGTAACAAGTGATTTGTATAATATTTAAAAGATTTAGTTGAATTTAAAAAGGACTTCATGAAATTTTTAAGAGATTTTTAAGGAAGTTTTGGGAATTTAAAGAATTTTGAGGAATTTTAAAAATAGTAGTGAAAATTGAAGGAATCTCATGAAATATTAACAAATTTTAAGGGATTTCGTGGAATTTTAAGACGTTTCTAGGAATTTCAAGAAATTTCAATGAATTTTAAGAGATCTTTTCAAAAGTTGTTGTAAATTCGAGAGATTTTTACGAATGTTAAATGTTGTGAAGTGATTTTAAATTTCAAAAGATTTAAAGTGATATATAAAATTTTTGAAAACTTTGAATAGTATTATTATTGAAAATTTATAGGTATTTTTAATACTTTTCTGTCAGGGAAATTTGTCTGAAACTCAGGGAAAAGTCAGGGAAATGTCAGGGAAATTGAAAAATAGAATCTTGTGCCTACCCTGGAATTTCAAGAGGCTTTCAAGAATTTTAAGAAATCTTTACGTATTTTAAGGGATTTTAAAGTTTTTAGTGGAATTCTAAACGATTTTAAGAATCTTGTAAAAATTGAAAGTAATTTTGCCATTTTAAAAATGATTTTAAGGAATTTGAATATAGTCCTCATAGAATTAAAAAAAATTTCAAGTAATTTTTGATTTTTAAAAGATTTTGTGAGATTGTTCATTTCAAGAGTTTTTTAAATAGATTTTAATGCATTTTAGGAAATTTTAAAGAATTTCACGAGATTGTTATGATTTGTAAAAAATTTTGTAAAATAATTATATAGGATTTTATGGAATTTTAAATATTTTGTAGTGGAATTTTAACATATTTTAAGATGTTTTTAGGAATTTCAAAAGATTTTAGCGAATTTTAAGTGATTTCAATAGGTTTCCAATAATTTAAAGAAATTTTTGTGTATTTTAAGAAATTTTAAAATTCCTCGTGGAATTTAAAAATATTTCACGAGATTCTGAAAATATTTTATAGAATTGTGAAGGATTACAGGAAATTTTAAGAGATTTTGAAGAATTTTAAAAGATTTTGAATTTTTTCTTGGAATTTAAAGTATTTCAAAGGATTTTGAAGAATTTAAAAAATATTAGTAAAAATTGAAGGAATCTCATGAAATATTAACAAATTTGAAGGGATTTCCTGGAATTTTAAGATGTTTCTAAGAATTTCAAGAAATTTCAATGAATTTTAATAGATCTTTTCAAAAGTTGTTGTAAATTCGAGAGATTTTTACGAATGTTAAATGTTGTGAAGTGATTTTAAATTTCAAAATATCTAAAGTGATATATGAAATTTTTGAAAAATTTGAATAGTATTATTATTGAAAATTTATACGTATTTTATTACTTTTCTGTCAGGGAAATTTGTCTGAAACTCAGGGAAAAGTCAGGGAAATGTCAGAGAAATTGAAAAATTGAATCTTGTGGCCACCCTGCAATGTGATTTAAAGTGACCCATAAACGCATATAAGTAAAATATTATTTTTCTTGAAGATTTAAATTTTCTTTATGAAGAAGTTAATAATTTGTTAAATGTCTCATTTCTGCCACCCGTAAAGTAATCTAGTAAGTGATTACCTCTACGGCGAATGTTGCGTTCATTAAGTGAGCTCAATTTGCATTCACAACTCTGTAATGAACACTCCCGTATAGTAGTTTGCAGCTGCTTTTTATTATAAGTAAAAAAGATAGGTGAATGGTTTGCCTTTAGAGTCTAGAAAGATTAACATAAGTTGCAACTCATTGAGAATAATGAAAATAGAAGGTATTTCTTTGTTAAAAGCGTTATATAAAAAATTCAATTGGAAACATTGTTCTTCCGTTTTCAAAAAATTGTAAACAATTTCCAGAGATTTCAAGAGGACTTTTTCCTCTTTCTCTGATCAACAATGTCCCTGAATAAAAATATTAAAACGAATAAAAATACTGATTCTTATATTTCTAATTTCTAGGGCTGGAGACGAATGGGGTTGTTGAGGAGAGAGATTTAGGGCCCAGTTCTCCGATAAGGGAAGCCCAACATGCTCAGGATGCAGACGAGGAATCTAGTTACAATTGCGATTTAGCGACAGCGACTCCCACAAAAAAGAGTGGCAATTTCTGGAGGCGCTTCACCATGAAGAGTCGCAACAAGCGATAAATCGTGAAATCAGTGACAAAAAAGACGCAGGAAAATAAGAGTCGCAAAGTAGCTACTTGATTTTTTTCTTGTCGACACTAAAAAGATAGCTCTGAGCAGATTTTGTGACTGTGATATACATACAATTTTTTACGATTTCTCTGCCCAAGAATCTTTCATACTATATGTCGAAGGAGTTTCCTCAATTAAGAACAAAAACTGAAAAATTCAGGTGTATAGATTCTAGTTGTGAGATCCTTAAATCATATTAAGTCCAAATTAGAAAATTGAATTGAAAATTGAATTTTCTAATATTCAGTTTACAAATCAGGTATTTTATATTTAGATCCTCATTATCTGTGCCGAATGTATTAGATGGAAAAGTATTGTCTTATGTTAAATTTAAATTATTTTACATCCCTTTTAAACCTTATTGGGCAATTAGTTGATATTTAAAATAATAAAGTATTTTTTACAAATTTCGCATAATGAAATAAAAATTTTTTATATAAAATATTATAAAGACTGTAATGAAACTTTATTCTGGAGAAAAATTTGTGTACCTATCACAGATATCTCTTTCTAAAAATATATAACAATCGGCACTGCGATTTTATTTTTTGGATCCAAAAGACAGAAGAGATCTTAATTTAATGTAAGAAAAGCACAAAACTTTGTGAAAAATAACATATCATCCAGTACAACAGGAATTACGTAAAAGGACAATACCTAGTCAGTTATTTTAGTCGTGCACAAAATCTTATACTCTATTTGAAATTTTTCTACGAAACATATATGTATTCAATGTACCATTTTTCAAAATATACTAAGTATTTGTTTTGCGTTTATATCTACAAATTTAAACCCAAATGGGAAACTCCTTGTAGCTCTTTTCATGCGACATTGTATATATAATTTTCTCAAGCGTATATTTATATTTAATCAGAGTAATCGTGCGCACATAATTAGATTTAGATAAAAGAGGGAAACAATGTCTTATGACCTATGAGTTAAAGCTCGGCTATGGATCATTGCTTTTCTTCAGGATATATAAATATATTATATAATTGTGTTTTGTCGTTGATAAATAAAATAGACGTGTGCTTTATCACACATGAACTTTATATAATTATATATATTAAATTCCAGAAAAGGTGGAAAATCACTATTTTTCTTTATCATTCGTCTAATATGTATTTTTTCCGTATTGTAAGGTGATTTGAAGAACTAAAAGAAGTATATATATAAGATTTTTCTTACGATTGCTTATTTGATATTTTATATACTTTTAAATTGGTTAATTTTAAAAATCTGAGAATATGTGATATTATTTTAATAGAGGGATTAGACAAAAAATTGTATTAAAGGGATATATAATTTATCCTTTTATAAGTAATTCTCGGTATAAATTTTTAATAAATGAATTGTAATTCATATTTGCACTTAAAGAAGTTATCCATTTTTTTCTGATTTTGAGTTGTCAAAATCCAGGTTTCATAAAATAAGTGTAATAACTGGTAATAATACTATAATTAATTTTAATACAGACCAACAACCAGACCAAGAGCTATTATTAATTCTTAATTGAATTGTATTAATTTAAATGATACGTTTATTAATTTCTGCGTTCCATAATATTTTCAAAAATTTCCGTTTATAAAGCTGTGAAGCTAATATATGTTTTTTAAAAAGAAATTTAAATATCTAGTTGTACCAGAACATTGCATATAATCTTTATATTTATATATATTATAATAAGCTTTATATAAAAGAAATTTGTCAAGCAATTACAGGAATTTTGTCTACTTATTTATTCTGCAATCTATCCACCGGATTTTTCGATTTTTATTCTTTCAACACAAATTGGAATTAGAACTAATTTTTTTTAAATTGTTGGATAAATTTTGGATAATATGTTTAGGTCCTGTATTTAGGTTTTATTTTAAATGATTTAATTAAACCTCTCTCAATAAGATTTTTTAAAATATCACTACTCACTCACATAATTAATTATTAACATTATTTTATAATTAAATAATATTTAAATAATTTTATCACGGTGTCAATTTGGGCCTTATTTTGGACCATTTATTTTATGAACCCAAAAAATATATTTCGATCTACCTGTAGATATAAACAACTAAAAAAATTGGCTTGAGGGAAAGTAAAAATAAATTCATTATAGGTTTATCTGCATTTAATGCATTGTGAAGAATTAAAATAATTATAATATATACACTCAGTTCATAAAAAATATAGATATTATAATATCGCGTAATGCGTAATATTAAATTTCAATAGTATATTCGTACTGGGGTCTTTCAGTTCCTATAATATATACACATACAAAAACATTTCACTTGATAACAAAGAACAGAATTTCACGTAAACGCCAATGTTAATATAATAAAGATGTATCAAATAAGACACTTCGCGCTTCGTGTTAAAATACTGACGAGAATATTTAGGCCACAAAGCTCAAGTAATTAGGCCTGGGTAAAATTGAAAAAGCTAACACAGCATATAAAATAGTCAACGAACATATCGTACGCATTTAAATCAAACGGAATAAAATTTTTGCGATTCCGCTATCCACAGAAATTAGTTCTCATTACAAAATTCTGATTAAGTACTCTCAGTTTATAAAAATTATTCTTTTTAATTTAAGATTTAGTATATTTAAGACCAGAGGAGAATCATTTTGATGAAATATAGTTTTGATTTAACTCTACTTAAAACAGAATATTTATTTCCATACTGAAATGGATAATTCGTCATTCTTTGTAATAAAATGAGAATACTTAATATTTATCATGTTGAGAAAAACCACATTCCATGGCTCACTGGCCTCTTAGTAAATTAAAGATGCATCGTCCATGTTCTTTAGAAACTAGCAAGATTTGAGACACTTCATGTGAAAAAAAAAATGATAATCACATAATTTGTACTATATCGAATATTATGCCTTGTTTTTGAAGAACTGGCGACAGCTCATTCAATATTTAAATTTGCCCCAAACATGAGATGTGTTAAACTAACAATTTTCTATTCTTAGATAAATAATCGTTCGATTATTGATCAAATATATATATTTCGAATTATCTCTTTCTTGATTATGGTTGGGACAAAATCAAATTTTGAGTAATATTATTTATTGATGCTTTTTTGATGTTGATGGTTTTCAAAGATGGTTTTCAAAGAGATTCTCAAGTTCTTGAGATTTTTGAAGATTCCTTATTTCCGGTTACGTGTTCAAGTTCAAGACCATCATATTCCAAAGCTCCGGCGTTGTCGTAGTAAGCATAATCATAGTCGTTCTTTTTTCCTGATTTAATGGGTTTCACGGTTGTGCTTTCTGCGAATCTTGTAGATGATGAAAATGGCCTCGCAGAATTGCTGACATAGGTTGTTCCTCGGGAAGTCGTTTGGGATTGAGCGGGTCTCTGAGTGTTGGCATTATAGCTGTTTGGATTATATGTAGTAGGTGCTGCAGTTCTCCTATAAAAAAAATTGTTGGGTACACAAATATATTATTGTAAAAAGATAAAAAAAAGATAATCAAGATGGCCACAAGATTCAATTTTTCAATTTTCCTGACATTTCCCTGACTTTTCTCTGACTTTCAAACAAATTTCCATGACAGAAAAGTATTAAAAATATGTAAAAATTTTCAATAATAATACTATTGAAATTTTTCAAAAATTTCGTATAATATCAGAGTAAATATTTTGAAATTTAATATCACTTCACAATATTTAACATTCGTAAAAATCTCTCGAATATACAAGAACTTTTGAAAAGATCTCTTAAAATTCATTGAAATTTCTTGAAATTCTTAGAAACATCTTAAAATTCCACGAAATCCCTTCAAATTTCTTAATATTTCATGAGATTCCTTCAATTTTCACTAATATTTTTAAAATTCCTCAAAATCCTTTGAAAAAAATTCAAAATCTTTTAAAATTCCTAAAAATCTCTTAAAATTTTCAGTAATCCTTTAAAATTCCATAAAACATTTTCAGAATCTCGTGAAATTCTTTAAAATTCTCTAAAGTGCATTAAAATCTAT
>CAJFCO010018434.1:392299-412706 GCA_904066015.1 Synergus gifuensis | reverse complement strand
TTTGGCCATTTTTCAATAGGATGAGTAGTTTTCGTTTTAATTGTGAAAAATACCGTTAAACAGAGCCGAACACGGAGCGCCAGCTTTAAATTAAATATCGAGCGCGAAGCGCGAGTGCCCTGATGAGAATGTGCTCCTTAAGGTCGATAGAACCTTAAGTAAATTAGTTAAATTTTGCATTCAAAGCTGTAATTTAATTTAATTAAATTAAATTTTTAAAAATATAAATTACAAATATAAAAAAATAAATTAAAATATAAAAATATAAATTATGTAATTTAATTAAATTAAAAAAAAAACTTATATCTTTAAGCGTCCTGTAAAGCGCAAGCTTCATTAAGGACACAAGCGCGCGAAGCGCGCAACACGGAGCGCGAAGCGCGACGTGTATATATATCGGAGCGCGAAGCGCAACGATCGAACTATATTCGACCCCCCGCGCGCCGTAGGCGCGCTCATTTTTTCCCTGACATTTTCCTTTCATTTCCCTGACTTCCTTGACATGTGGCCACCCTGATAATAAAATAACACAAATTTTACCTTGGAACAGGAGTTGTAGTTCTAGCTGTCTCAGCTAAATGATTGATGCTTGATGGACTGAACCCAATGCCAGCAGACCTCCCAAAATCGTAATTAGCAGTGCTTGTTTCAAAGTACTTTCCAGTATTTCCAGCATCATAGTTATTGTACTGTGTGACCTTCTTGGGTGTCTTCGTGGAGTCATAATACTGAGTAGATTTGCTCTGACTTGACTTTTCATGATACTGTCCATTATCCCTTTGCGAATTAAACCTCTCACTCTTTTTATACTGACCGTCATCATTTCCTGTCGCCTGTGAATTATAACGATCTCCACCTCTGACACCATCATTCTTTTTTGTAATTGGACTATAAGTCGTAGGTGCATAATTATTTCCAGAGTAGTTGTTCGAGAACTTAGTCGTCTGAGTGAAGTCTTGTCTTGTACTTGAGGGAGAATTTGATCTGTAGTTGTACTGGCCATTGTTGGTATTGCTACTGAAACTGTCAAAGAAGGTTGGGGCGTTTGTTGATGACGGAAATCCAGTGCTGCTGGTCCGTTGAATATTGTTGTAGTTCCGGAAGTTGCTGAAGTCTGACTGATAATTCGTGCTTGGTTGAGGAGTTGTGGATTGAGAGAATGTTCCAGTGAAGGTAGATGGGTTGAAGAAGTTCTTGTTGCTATTAAAAGTAGAAGATCTTGGTGTTGTTTCACTAGATTGACCGAAGCTGCTGCTACCAAAACCAGTATTATAATTGCTGTTTGTATTACTATTAACATTGCCATTTGTAGTTGTAGTCTTAGCAGTTGAACTAGGTATGATTGGAAATCCGGTAAAACCTTCTGGATAGTTGGTGATGGGTCTGTAGGTCGTCGTTGTATAAGTAGAATAACTAAAAGTCGAGGTTGGACGAGCTGTTGTTGGATTAAACTTCTGAGTATTCTTGACAGTCTCCTGAACAGTAGATGGACGATGTGTAGTTGGGGTGTTGAAGTTTCTATGGTTGTGATTATAAGTTTTGTCATTATAGTAGTTCTCATTCAATTTATAGTTGACGCTTGTTTGAGGTGCGGCTGTCGTTGTAGGTGTGTAACTGTTTTCATTGTTTCCATTATACTGCTGTTTCCTGCTGATTTTTCGGACTCCAGACTTCTTCCTCGGTTCCTGAGTCGTTTTATCGTAAGTTTTTTCGCTTTCGTAGTCATCGTCCTTGGCGTTGTTCCTGTTGTTGAAGTAGTTGCTGCTGCTACTTCCACGAAGGATGTCCTTGTTGCTGGTGTCCTTGAAACTCGTTGAGGCTACTCGATTGAGGGCGTTTGCGGAAGATCGAACAGCGTCGCTAGTTTCACTACGCTGAAGATGGTCCTGAGGTTCAGCATCACTACGGAGAGAGTCGAAGTGAACAGATTCAAGACCTGAACCTATTCTGTACAGGTCAAAGTTGTCGCTCGCGTAGTAGAGTGTTGCTGCCTCGCAATCCACATCATACCAATCAGCACAGGTTTGACTCTCCTGATCGAAGGCTGTGTCATTCGGACACAGGAATCTGAAATCAATTTTATCATTTCAGGTAAAATCTGGAAATTGTAACGCCGTAAAATTTATTTAAATTTTACAGCTTACAAAATTATTTATTTTTCAAATTTCCTTTAATCCTTTTGTTTATTTAGAAATTTTGGAAGCTGAAAAGGTTATTTCGAGACTTGGATAAATTATTTAGATAATTACTTTAAGTACTAATTCTTTGTAAACTTCTATTTTATGTCCTTTTCATAATCGAGTCACATATCATCATATGTTATAATCCTGGATAAAGAAGACTTCACATCATTTATTTGGATTCATTGAGGCTAAATATTATTTTGGAATTATAGCAATATTTAAAGATCCGCGCCCTTTACTATACCCTGATGAGACGATGTGAGGATAAGGAAGATTTCTTCTAGTCACATCCCACGCGTCATTGTGCAACTTCTAAAATGCCTTATTTGTATTTTAAAATCTAATACAACAGACTTATTCACCTGGCGTGAAATTTGGAATTGCCGTAACGTGGAAGATTCTACATATATTTAAAATATTATGACTGTTGATGTTCGTTATTGAGTCACCTTGTTCAACATGATATTTTAAATGCTTCTATTGTCGCGGGTAGCCAAGACCCACTATTGAAATTGACGATGTTCGTAGTTTAGTCACCTTGTTCGTCATGCTTAATACTGGAGAAGTCATTATGAAGAATAATTAACATCTCGACTGAATTAATTAAAATGTTTCATTTATTAATTCAGAAGAATATTTGAATTTGAATCAGCATCCAAAACCATGGGAAATCGTCTACAGTATCCACTAATCAGAGGCCGAAACAAAACACTGTCGGTAACTAGGCGACGACGTTGCCAACGAAGCAAACATTCTCCTTCATTCCACACCTTTTCGTCACCAGCTTCCGAAAGGCTAACATCATTAATTTTTAGTTCTCCCAAATTCAGTAAAATTATTTAGTCCCCATAAAGATTCGTCGACATAAAATTGATTTCCTCTACATAATAATTATTTCTGGTAAGATTTCAGTTTATTTTCATTTGAGAAATTCAGATATTTTGTGATCTCCCTGGCGAAAGCTTCGGATAGAATTCCAATCCGAGCCAATCCGAAGTCACCCGGGCCAATGCGAAATCTCTATCCGAGCGAATCCGAATGAAGCCGAACCATTCCGAAGAAACTTTTCAATCCGAATGAATCCGAATTTTCAATCCGAACCATTCCGAAGAATCTTTTCAATCCGAATGAATCCGAACCATTCCGAAGAGACTTTTCAATCCGAATGAATCCGAGCTATTCCGAAGAAATTTTTTAATCAAAGCTTCAATCCGAATGAATCCGAACCACTCCGAAGTAATTTTTCAATCCGAATGAATCCGAACCATTCCGGATAGGAATCTTCCTTCAAACTTCGGATTGGCTCGGATTCATTCGGATAGGAATCATGCGAACTTCGGATTGGCTCGGATTCATTCGGATAGGAAATTTTCTATCCCAAGCCTTCGCCAGGGCTTGTGTAACTTTGTATTTTATTGGAGTAGCATCATTAATTTTAGTATTTTCTTGTATCGATTGGCCAAGAAAGCCTCGATAATTTAAGATTTTATAATTAGTTGGCCAAGAAAGCCCTAACTAATATTTCTCGTTGATGCTTTGAAATTCCTTAAATTCATAATTCGAGTCAATTCTGAATTTCTCAATTGGATTCTTATTCCTATTCATACAATTTGATTTTGTCTGTGTAATTTTGAATTGTACCAAGTCCGAAATAACTGACGAAAGGTCATTTATTTATTTAATGATTTAATTTAAAGATTAAGCTTTTTGTATTATGGTCATGTTCCATAAATCTACGATTTTCCAAAAGAAAGGTCACTTATTCATTTAAGATTCGATTAAAGGTTAGGAATTCTGTCAATTTCATATATTAAGAATTCTTTCTGTTTCATAAATTTAGAAATTTTTTATGTTTCATAAATCTTTATAGAGTTATTTAAAATCTTCGATTTTCCAAAATGTGCTTATTTTAACTTTGGAAGTAAGGATAAATTTATTGTGTAATTATTCTACGATTTTCTGAATAATTTCATATCAATAATATTAAATTAATTGAGACCTTTGCAACTTCTAGATTATCTAAAATATTTAGATAATAATCTCTTTTTCTAGATTCCAAAATTTTGTAAATCAATTTCGTAATGTAATTCCGATCTTTTATTTTACTGTGTGAATTTAACCCATGTGAACCTCGAACTTCAAAATTATTTGAATAAATTGTTAAATTTGATTATTAAATTTATTATTTTATTTTGAAGTAGAAATAAATATAGATAATCTTTTCAGAATAGAATCCTCCCCTCTACCATTATCCAGAATTTGGGGCTGAGCTAGCAAACTAAATCAGAAGAATTTATATGTTTTTTTTTTATTTTTTATGATGATTAAAGTTAATTAAATTTGAGTTGACCAAAAGGTCTGGCGCCCGTCATTTTATTAAGATTAAAGAAATAAATTCTTCCAAGATAACCGAACTAAAATAGGTAAGGTTATAAAATATTGAATTATGATTAATTGTTTACAATTATTTAGAATTCTGTTGAATGTCTGTACAAACCAGAGGGAACCCAAGACGATTGTTATTGCAAGAATACGGAAACGTTTCCTTGGAATCGATTTTCTGAAAGCGATGACTTTCTTTATGCATATAAGGCGATTCAATAGAACTTACCGATAATCTTGTACGCTTCCAGCCACGGATACACAAACGTGGAAAAGTTGACAGTCGGTCTCTGGGTCGGCGTAATAGCTGCCTACAATTTTATTGCGACAGGTGAAGGAGGTGTCCGGCATATATTGTTGTGAATATCTCGGTGGGGGCCGTTGAAGAGAAAGAACGCAACTCCATAGAACTCCAGCTATATCAAATTTTAAAATAATGTAGATAAAGAGAGAAAGTGAGGAGATCCGATCATGCATTGCGTTTATTCTTGAAAAAAATTAATAATCACACATAATCATAAAAGTATTTGTTGTTTCTTATTAATTAATCCTCCTTCTTGTTTTTGAGGGCATAATTTACGTTTATAATTAATGCTTTTAACACGTTTGTGATCATTAATCGAAAATTATAATGTGGCTCGCGTGACTAAAAAGGATTTGATGAATTTTCACGGTTCATGACGATATTGATGATCGTCAGGATGTGAAGATGTGTTCCTTTCTAATGAGAATCTGCATAATATGAGTGATATGTTCACGCAATCATGACCGCACGTATACTCAATTCAAAGCCTTTTAGTCGCCTCGGAATTTAATCACTATATTTATGTGGTCAAGAAACCAGAAAATCACGCGTGAGAAAAAAGAGATCAATATTATTTGTCAAACCGGTAAATGAAAGTTGTTAGCTACTCAAGTATCGATAAAAATAAAAAATTGTTATAAGGGATCGATTTTCTTACATTCAATATTTCAAAATTTCAATTATTGAGTCATTATTGCGTGTAAGCGATATAATTTTTTCCTTTTACATTATATTCATTTCAAATACTAAATGGTATTTGAGTACTGACTAGAAAAGTATTAGAGTATTTTAAGTCATTTAATGTTGGAGAAGGATTCTATTTTTGCATGCTTCTTAATTAAAATGGTGATAAATATTCTTGAAATATTAATCAATTATCTCATTCTGGATTCTCATAATATTACGTCATTCTACATTCGAAAGGAGAAATGTACTTTATTATTATTATATATATATTTATATTTTTGCTTTTGAATCATCTTGAGGAATGCAATTGCTTAATTAGTGTATTCAAGGAGAAATGATGAATGATTTACTTTCAGTTCTTTCGTCTCATTAACTAAATATTTTTTTCAAACTTCGGTCTGAGGGTAAAAGTCACAACATAAGAAAATCATTTTTTTTAACTGCTGATTACCTACTTTTTACGTAACAACTATTTATAAATGGAATTTTTATGATGTATGTAGTATAATATTTTTTACATTATTTTATTGAGAAAGGCCAGAAAGTTACTTTCTTTATGACCCTATATAGAGTAAAACAGGAATTACTTTTGCGTACGGAAATGCAATGAAATTAGCAGTAACTTGTCTGCAGAACACACTCTGTTTAATTAAAATTTCTTATATCACAGATTGATGACCTTTCTTAAGCAAAATGTTAATACAGAAAAATAAATAAAAGTGTCTTCTTTTAACTATATGAAACTATTAAATGCATGTAATTTAGGGTGGCATGCGATGCGCCTTTTCATTATCTTTCATTTTACCGCAGAAAATGTCATGTGTAACTACAGGCTCGTGCAATTTTTTATTAGCTAAGATTTCACTGTTTTGCACACAGAGGAGAAAGAAAAGGTCTAAGTCGTGATCACTTCTCGCATTCAAATTTTGATTATATTCGATTTAAGAGTGATTTGCATCTAAATCAGGAAGAGTTAGTAGCACTTTTTTTTAGATCAAGAGAATTGAATATACGAATATGAAAATTGCATGTTAGCCTACTTTTGGATGAAATAAATTATAGAAATGAAGATTTATAAGAAAATTGTTTAAGTTGCCTTTATTACATGAAACTTTTTTTTTCTCTCGAAAAATTAATCCAGCCACTAGAGTTTTTGTTATTTACACTGAATAAAAATGATCAGTTTAAAAATTTTCGTTTAGTTACAAAGATTAATGAACAAGTACACGTAAAAAATATAAGGATTTGCAAATTGTCTTCTAATTTTAAAGAAACTTTCTGAAATTACAATTCTTTAGAGGATAAATTTGTGCTGAAAAGAATTTTTGAAAAATTTTCTTAATTAAGGGAGTTACGCCATGTTTAATTTTTGAGTAGGATTTTTTTGAATTATCTATACTTCTGAAATCGATAATTGGATTTTAATAAAATTTCTATACAAATAGCTGAATTTTTTGGTACAAATATTGGGGATGGAAAGGAATCGGCTATATTTTTACCGAAAATTCTATACAAATAACCGAGTTTTTTTTCGATAAAAACATTGTTTTTAATTTTATAAATAGACATTTTTTTAAATGTTCCATTTTAATTTTCTGTCAAATTGGATCATGTTTATTTCCTGTGGATCAAGATATAAAGATTCTTTGTAATTTTTTGCTATTTTTAGAACCGATAAATGTGTTTGGGTAAAATAATGTATTTGGTAAAAATTTGATAATATGGACGCTAAAATTATATACTTTAAGAACAAAATACAATAAACAAAAGTACAGTCCAATTAGCGAAAAATTAAATACAAAATTTTCTTTTATTGTATTTTAATATTAAAAAAAAATTGTACTTTTATCTGGAATACATTAAATATTGATTAAAGTCCAATTATCGATTCTAGAAATGATTCTAGAATTCTAGAAATTCAAAAAAATTCAACGCAGAAGTTCAAAATGACGTAACTCCCTTAATTAAGAAAATTTTCAAAAATCCTTTGGCCTCAAATGTCTCTTCTGTAGAACGCACTATTATTTCAACCAGTTTCATTAAAATCGGAAGACCACTTGCAAATCCTGATATTTCTGACTTGAACTGGGTCTAAATGTACAAATTTCGCACAATTTTCGTTCACTCAATTTCGGTCACTTTTCGATTACGAACCAAAAGCAAGGGCGCAGAGGAGACTCCTGGATGGCGACATGATTGCCACTGAGAGACTGAAGAACTGATGAACGGATAGTCACTTTCACGTTGTCTTAGGACAGACTCTCTGTTTTACTATTTGTTACTTTGTTACCGACTCAATGAAACTCAGGGATGCGACTGTGGTCCCACTGGAGAACGGGTCGCCGAAGAAGAGTCGAAGAGATGGTTCTCCACCATCCATCGTCTTTCTCTTTGGGAGGATGGGTAGATGTAAGAGTAGGGATTGTAGGAGAACGTATTCGAGACGTAACATTTTGTTACGTCATGTCGAGGATCTTACAAGTCGAAGATGGTCGGATGTAAGTCTTGGAACGCATTGATGGAATGACAAAACTGTCCTATAGTTGTCTGGCCAATGTTAAAAAAACTCGATGTCCCTCATCGAATAAAAGTGAAAGTTCGGAAACTCTAAGCTCATTTATTAGAGAAGAGTAGAAGAAATCAAAGAAATTAAAACATTCCAAAAAAGGTGCTATTTCAAGGCTTAGGCAAATGGTCCAACTTGAGAATTTGAGTAATTTCATAGGCTCTTTATAATTTCAAATAACATATGAGGAATGAAACTTGTTAATTTGACTTATGTGCACCTCATAGAGTCGATTTTTTTTTAAATTAATTTTTGTGGCTGAAATTAATAGCTTATCCTTAGACTTTGGATTTAATACGATTATTAAATGATTATTTATTTAATTTCTTACACTTTCAAGTCATTAAAAAATTAATGAAATTTTACTGATTCAAATTCAGAGAATAGGTTTGAAACAACAATTTAACGGATATTTTAGGGACATTTCGTTACTTCACTTTTTTTGGAGAGGTATTTCAAGAGATTTCTAGGAATTTTAATGAATTTTGACTATTTTCAAGTGATTTTTACGAAGTTCTAAAGATTTTTAGGATTTTAAAAAGATTTTGTAGAATTTTAACGTAATTCAGGTTATTTCGCGATATTTTAACGGAATTCAGGAAATTTCAAGAGAATTTTTAAAGCTAAGGAATTTTAAGGGATTTTAAATTTTTTGAAATTTTGAGATTGGGTTGAAGTTTCAGACGTGTAGTCCGACGATTTTTTTTACTTTTATTGGATTAATAATAAAAAGAGAGTTTCCACTGTTCCCAAAACCCAAAATTTTTATTTATTTACTAGGAGCAATTTTAGAGAATTATTAGAGGAGTTTGCAAAAGATTTTAAATAATTTTAAGGAATTTCAAGTAATTTTATAAGATTTAAAAAATCATAAAAGGATTTCAAGAGATTTACAGTAATTTTAAGGAATTTCAAGGGATGCTAAGAGATTTTGATTGATTTTAGGAATTTAAAGGGATTTTTAAAAAAGTTGAAAAGATTTAAAGATATTTCAAGAGATTTTAATGAACTTCAAAGAACTTTCATATATTTTAAACAATTTGAAGACATTTACAGAGCATTTAAAAGTTTTTAAAGAATTTCAAGTAATGCTAAGATATTTTAATATATTTAATTTGATTTACTCCACATTAGAATAAATTTCTTTAAATTTCTTAAAATTTCTTAAAATTACTTAAAATGTTTTGATATCTTTTGGAAATTTTTAAACTCTCTTGAATTCTTTTGAAATCCATTGAAATTCCTTACAATCATTTACGACTAAAATCTCTTGAAATCCCTTGAAATTTCTTAGTCACTTAAAATCTGATAAAATATCCTTTAAGGTGCCTTGAAATCTTGTGAAATCTATAGAAATTTATAAAAATTTCTGGATCATTCTTGTGATAACTCTTTCAAACTTTTAAAAAAACCCCTTGAAATCTTGTGAAAACTCTTGAAAATCCTTGAACTGTTTTGAATTCTTTGAAAAATCTTTTGACATTTCTTATAAGATATATCTTGAAATTTCTTAAAATGAAAAATCACTTTAAATCTCTATAAAATTCCATCAGATTTCTTAAAAACCCGGGCAACGTACGGTAAATTTCTAATAATAAATAAATAAAAATAAAATGAGTTTGGGAACTTTTTTGATATTCTTAATCCAGAAAATGCAAAAAAAAAATAAAATAACGAAAATAAAAATTTTTGTCAAACTAGACGTCTGAAACTTCAACCCAATAATTTTGAGGAACATTAAGACGTTTCTAAGAACTTTAAGAGATTCCAACGAATTTTAAGCGATTTCGAAGATTTTCGTGAAATTTTAAGTGATTTGAAAAGCGGTTTCTGAGTGTTTTAAGAGATTTTGAGGGATTTTAAATCCTGTTGTGAAATTTCGAGGATTTTTAAGACATTTCAAAAGGTTTCAAAGAATTTTAAGGGACTTTAAGGAATTTTAAATATTACAATGAAATTTCTTGGAATTTTAAAAGAAGTCAAGAGATTTTTTAATAATTTTAAGGGATTTTCTGATTTTTAAAAGATTTTATAGAATTTTCAGGATTTCATGGAATGTAACGAGATTTCTAATAATTTTAATGGATTTTGAAGGACGTAAAGAGACTTTAAAAGTTATTGTAAAATTTAAAGCATTTCAAGAAATTTCTGATGGGAATATTAAAAGGTTTTCATCAATTTAAAAAGATTTCGAGAGATTTTTATGAGTTTTAAAATATTTTATGAGATTTCAAGTATTTTAAAGTTTGTCAGATAATTTTATTGAGGGATTTCAAAAGAATTTCTATACATGTATGATTTTTAAAAGAATTTGTAGAATTTAAAAGGATTTCTAAGGTTGCGGTAAAATGTTAAGGGATTTTATTAGATTGTTCTAATTATTAAAAGATTTTGTAGCATTTTTAAGGATTTCATGAAATTTGATAAGATTTCTAAGGATTTTAAGAGATTCTAAATTTTAAGAAATTCCAAGAGTTTTTTTTTATGAATTTTTAGAGATTTTTGTTAATCTTGACACAGATTTCAAGAGATTTGTGATTTTAATGATTTTTGTGGATTTTTAAGGGATTTCAAGAGGTTTTTGGGAGTTTTAAGAAATCTTGACGAATTTAAGCAATTTCGAAGGTTTTCATGAAATTTTAAGTGATTTGAAAAGGTTTCTCATCGTTTTAAGAGAATTTAAGGGATTTTAAATCTTACGAAGTTTCGAGGAATTTTAAGAGATTTCAAAGGGTTTCGGAGTATGTTAAGGAACTTTAAGGTATTTTAAATGTTGTAATATAATTGTCAGGAATTTTAAAAGAAGTCAAAAGATTTTTATAATTTTCAAAATATTTTATGGAATTTTAAAGAATTTTGTGAAATTTTATGAGATTTCTAACAATTTTAAGGGATTTTATGATTTTTAGAAGATTTTATAGAATTTTAAGGATTTCATGAAATTTCTAATAATTTTATTAGATTTTAAAGGACGTCAAGGAACTTTAAATGTTATCGTATAATTTAAAGAATATTTTAAACAGTTTTTAAGAATTTTAACAAGTTTTCACAAATAAAAGATTTCAAGAGAGTTCTATGAGTTTTAGAGTATTTCATGGGGTTTGAAGAATTTTAAAGTTGTCAGGTAATTTTATTGATTTCTCTAATTTTTAAAAGATTTTGTAGAATTTTTAAGGATTTATGGAATTTGATAAGATTTCTATAGACTTTAAGAGATTTTAAATGTTAAGAAATTTTAAGATATTTTTAGGAATTTGTAAAACTTTTTACGAGTTTCAACTTGGATTTCAAGACATTTATGATGTTAATCGTTTTTGTGAATTTTTGAAGGATTTCAAGAGGTTTTGGGGAGTTTTAAGAAATCTTAACGAATTTTAAAGTATTTTCTGAAATTTTTTTGCGCCATTAGTTTGTTTTTCTTCTTTCAACTTCAAGTCATTCAAAAGCCAATCAGGTTTGAAACAACGCGAGATTTTCGAGACATTTCGTGACACCACTTTTTTAAGATAGGATTATAGCAAACTGTAATTAGCATTGGTGGGTTTATTATATATAGGTGTTAGTGATGTTTACGTTTTTTATACTTCGAACCGAAAAAACTCTTCATTTTCCAGGCGTTTAACGTTATTTTGAAAAATAACCCAAGAATGGTATTTTTCACAACTGGAGGTATCTGTCTAACTGAAAGTTGGAATGCAGCCTAGCACTCCTTTGATGTTAGACTTCAGTATTTACTCTCTTGATGTTAGGTGCAGATTCACGATGAATCGACTACTCGAATAAGAAAAGGTAGTAGTAGTAAAGGGAAAGGGAGCATCGCAAATAGCGAATGCGAAGGAGATATTGACCGAGTCACGATATATTCTCTCTTCTGACTGAGGAGCCTAGCTCGATAATCAGCAATAACGAGTGAAATATATTTAACCATATTTTACTAAGACGTCCTCCATTAATATAAAATATACACCTCAGAAAACTATCTTCAGATTAAATCCCATATGCTGACAATTTTATGGAATTTATCGTCAATATTTGATGATTATACGTTTGATTAATTTATTGAATTCGCATTTACTTCGTTATGTTTATTGAATGAGTTCTCACAATTCGATGATAATTACATACTTTATTAAATGCAAGTTCGTTTTAATAAATCTTCAATATTATATAAAGGCATCTTCACTTATAATTACTAGAATTTTAAGAATTCAACTGACACCGTCTCTTTAATTATCCATCTATGACATTCTAATTATTCAATTTATTCTCGCTTTTTTTTCTTCATTTGCATTAGTTCTTATCTTAATAAGAAGGCAAGACCTACGCTTTGTTTGATTTTCTCCTAGAGACTGTATATACTTTGTCAAATGCCACTTAATTTATATGTATCGTAAGACATCAGTGCGAGTGACAGGCTAATGCACATCTTGGTGCAGGTGATATCGACGAAGATATTTATGGTATATAAAAGGTCGGTTCGAGGAACCGGGTATAGTAAACGTAAAAGGCTTGCAAGATGACACACGACAAAGTCTCTGTGGCACGTGGGCGCGGGGGAAAAAATTACACTTTCCATTGAATCGTTGAGCGAAGGAGTGCCAAAAGAAAGTACCGCTGATTCTGCTCAAAGAGGAATCAGTAGATCCTACCGTTCATGCTCAGCCAAGAAATCTGAGTCAATGGAATTCTTACACTCGAGGCATGTCTTCCTTTTCTATATATCTATTTTCAAGAAGAATTCACATTCCACATCGTAAGAATTCAAAATGCAGATTTCAAGTATATATATATATTATATATATTATATATTATATGCTCTCTTTTTTTTTAAATTTGCTGCAATTTTTATATAATTGACTTTAAGTTCAGTCCTCAAATTTACATCTCATATTACTTTAAAAAATTGAATCTTTCGAGTTACTTCCAAGACCTGTTTTCGTAATTCTCCACAAATTTGAAAATCGGCATTGAAAAAGTCTTGAATAAAATCTTGAATTATCTCTTCATCAATTTTTTTCAATATTCCCTAGATTTGACTTAAAAGGGAAGAAATGAGAGTCTTAACATGTTCTACGATGACCTTCTCGATAGCTTGTTATTGGCAAAGTGGCAGCACCTTCAAACGCAAGCTAACGAGCAGTCTCTTTTAAAGGTCTTCGTCTTCATTCAGCTTTTATAATTCCTACCATTTATAATTCCTACCCTTCCTTTCATTTCGATATTTATTTCAATTTATCACAAGAGTATGTACAAAGTAGGAAATATTGATCTTTTAAATATTGAATTTATATTAATAGGCTTATCTTTATTTTTAAATAATTATAATGAGGAAGATGGTATTTGGATTTTATATAAAAACACATGTGAGATTTATATTAGCATTTATTAATTCACTATTTCTTGGGCAATTTAACACTGAGGCTACCCGTCGTTAAAAAGGAAATAATCACGAATATATATTCGTTAACAAGTAATAATACTTTTGCATTTGGATAACAAGAACGAACGCGCTCTCCGCGCGCGCACTTACGTTCTTTTTCAATATTATATAATTTATTATATTTTATTTCTCTAATCTCTTAAAATCTAAGATAAACTTCGTGGTAATCTCTAAAAATTCCAAGAAACCTTTGAAAACCTGTGATATCTCTTAAAATTCGTGAAAATCTCTTAAAATTTTCAGAAACTTCTTGAGATTCTTTTAAATTCAATGATAACAATTCAAATCTCTTTTATATCCTTTAAAATCCATTAAAAGTATTAGAAATATCTTCAAATTCCATGATATCCCTAAGAATTCCAGAAAAATTTTCAAACTCATAAATCTTCTGAAATCCACGTTAAAATTCTCACAAAATCATTTAAATATCAGAAAAATCTCTCGAAATCGCTTAAAATTATTAGAAATCTCATAAAATTGCTTAAAATTTTAGGATAATATTTCAAATTCCTTAAAATATCATAAAACTCTTACAAAGCTTTTAAATCCTAAAATCCCATACAATTCTACAAAATCGATTTAATGTCCTAAAAATCTCGCTTAAATTTCGTAAAAATCACTTAAAAATCGTTAAAAATGCACATAAAAACCTTCCAAATCATGAATCTTTTGAAATCCATTTTAAAATTCATGAAAATCTCTAAAAATTCCTAAAAACCTTTTGAAATTCCATGACAAACTTTAAAATCTCTTAAAATTCCCCAAAAAAGTCTTGAAATTTTACGGTAACATTTAAAATCTCTTTATACCTTTTACATCCCTTAAAAATATTATTACATAGAAATCTTATCAAATTCCACGAAATCCTTTAAAATTCTCACAAAATCATTTAAATATCAGAAAAATCTCTCGAAATCACTTAAAATTATTAGAAATCTCATAAAACACTTACAAAGCTTTTAAAATCCCTTAAAATTTCACGAAATATCTTAAAATCCCATACAATTCTACAAAATCGTTTTAATATCCTAAAAATCTTTTGAATTTCGTAAAAATCACTTAAAAATCGTTAAAAATGCACATAAAAACCTTCAAAATCATTAATCACTTGAAATCCATGTTAAAATTAGTAAAAATCTCTAAAAATTTCTAGCAACCTCTGGAAATTTCTCAACTCTTAAAATCTCTTAAAATCATTAAACCTTTCATCAAATGCTATGAAATCCTTAAAAATATTACAAAATCTTTTATAAATTAGAAATATTTTTTGAAAACCCTTAAAATTTGACGAAAACCTTAGAAATCTTTGTAAATTCTACAAAATCTTTTAAAAATTATAAAAATCTTTTGAAATCACTCAATAAAATTCTTCGACAAGTTTTAAAGTCCTTTAAATCACATAAAATATTTCAAAAGTCATAAAAATCCCTTAAAATCCGATTGAAATCTGATCAAAGTCCTGAAAACCTTTTAAAATTCCAAGAAACTTCTTGAAATTCTTTAAAATTCTACGATAAACATTTAAAATCCCTTCATATCATTCAAAATCGATTAAAAATATTAAAGATCTCGTCAAATCCCATGAAATCTTTAGAAATTCGATAGAATCTTTTACAAATTTAATGGAAATCTCAAAAAATTTAATAAAACCTGTAAAAATGCAATAGTCTTTTAAAAATTATTAAAAAATCTCTTGAATTCTCTTAAAATTCCTGGAAATTCCATGATAATATTTAAAATCCCTTAAAAATCTTTTAAAAATCTCAGATATCTTTTTAAATCTCTTAAAATTTCCAGAAACTTCTTGAAATTCTTTAAAATTTAATGATAACAATTAAAATTCCTTTTATGTCCCATAAAATCCATTAAAGCTATTAGAAATCTCATCAAATTCTATGAAATCCCTTAAAATTCCGCAAAATCTTTTAAAAATTAGAAAAATCTCTTGAAGTCATTTAAAATTATTAGAAATCTCATAAAAATCCATTAGATCCATAAAAATTTCACAATATCTTTCAAAAATCAGAAAAATTTCTTGAAATCCTTTAAAATTATTAAAAATCTCATAAAATTTAATAAAATCCTTAACAATGCGATGTTTTTTACAAATCATTAAAATCTCTTGAATTCTCTTAACATTTCTGAGATTACATGATAAAATTTATAATCTCTCAAAATCCTTTAAGATTATCAGAAACTTTTCGAAATTTCGAAATTCCACGACAAGATTTAAAATCCCGGGAACCTTTTTAAATCCTTTAAAATTCCACAAAAATTTTCAAAATCATAAATCTTTTGAAATGCACGTTAAAATTCATGAAAATCTCTAGAAATTCCTAGAAACGTCTTGAAATTCCTTAACATTTAAAATCCCTGTAAATCATTAAAAATTTCGTCAAATTCCATGAAATCCTTGTAAATTCCACAAAATTTTTTAAAAATCATAAAAAGCTTTTTAAATTTCTCAATAAAATTCCCTATAAAGTTTTAAATTCCTTATTTAAATCCCACAAAATATTTTAAAAGTCATAAAAGTACCTTGAAGTCCGATTGAAATCTGATTAAAGTCGTGAACAATTCTAAAAATTTCCAGAAACTTCTTGAAATTCTTTAATATTCTACGATAACATTTAAAATCCCATTATCTCTCATGAAATCTTTAAAAATTCCATAAAATTCCCTTGAAATTCTTAGATTTTCACTGTATTTCGAGTTTAGACTCGCGACAAAATGATTATTAACGAAAACAGATTCAAAAATTCAAATTTAATTCAGGCGCAATTTACGATTCGGCAAGTATCGATTGTCGAAAATCACTATCGATACTTACACGACCAATCAGGAGTGCGGAATAGGCATAGGCGTTACGATATTCAATCATCTTTTTAGAATAGATCATCATTTATTTTAAGAAAAGAAAAGGGGAAGGTCAGGTATAATTTATTATAAAAAAAATTCAATAAAAAGAAAAAGAAGAAACGGTTAAGTTTTTTGCGGGTATTTTTCTAAGAGTGTGATTATCTTAAAATCTTCATAGCACTTTTTATGCATTTTAAATAACGACTTAATATCATCTCTTCTAACGATAGTAATTAATCTTTTGAGAAAATGTACTTTTTCTCTCTGTGAAGGAATGTAAAATATAAACAATATCGCCCCATTGTATAATGATTATCTCTTTAAATTCAAAAATAAATTTAAAGGTGCATCTTTCGTGATTGTGTGTTGGTTACGATTTCAGTGGTATTATAACAACCGCTAGTTGCAAGGCTGAATTTCGCAATAAGAATATACCTGCAATAAAAACAAAAAACTCAGGCTAAAGTTACAGTGTTTCGGACACGTGAGAACTAACCGCTGTATGTTTAATAATTTGTACCCGCAAGATTACGAAACGAAAGTATTTTCACTTCCCAAAGTCTCATCAGTTGTAAGTCAGAAGTTTTAATTTGATTGTCACGTCTCTCAAGAAAAATATTTTAGACATCATTAATCAGTAAATATAATAAATGTTATAATTTTTTTTGAAATTCATGTATTGTAATCTTAGTGAAAGTTTTTATTAAAGTTCAAGGAGAGGAAAATGAAGGAAACCTTCACGGTTTACTGAATGCAAAAACAAACGTTTCCCTGAATTCATTAGAAATAATTAACTCTTTTGTTTTTGTTAATTTGCATTCTTTGAGTTTGTAGACAGTGTCGGATACTAAAAAGTATTTTCAAAATAGATTTTTTTTCAATTATACATAATTATTCTATATCATTTATAGAGAATATATTATTTTAATCTCAATTTTGCATCAAAGTTTTATGAATACTGTATTGTTGCTTAAATACCAAGGACGGAGATAATAAAAACAAGTTTCACAATCAAATAATACATGTACTCATCAATATCGTTCATAAGCAGATTTAGGGACAGTAAAACGTCACCTTGAATATCATCCCGGACGTATTTCTTAGACTCCATTGTTCGCTAACTAATCGAAAAAAATAGAAAACTTTGAATTCAGATTAAATGACTAATGCTGGAGAATATTCTCTAAAAAAAGATTCTAATTCAATTCCCCAACGCAATGCAATTACTTTTAAAGAGACATAAAATTACATGTTAATTGTAACTTTATCGGTTCGCAGAATCACAGAAAGTTATTTTTACATAAACTTACTGCTGTCTTCATCTCGGAAGAAAAAGCTAGGCTCTTTTGATCGAGGCACAATTGCTGGTCAATAATAAAAACAAAAAAATCTATTATTATATATTATAATCTATTATTATAAACAATGCATGTTTGTAATCTCGAGAGAACGTAAAATAATTGCTCTCAATTGAAATCCACTTACTCAGATTGATAACTCTCATAAAGATTAAGAAGCAAGCAAATAATATTGCACCTTTTCTCATTAAAGTCATAATGCTTATGAAGAAATAACACAATAAATGCCGGAAGACATGCTCATTTCCGGTTGCGTATAAACATACCTTTGATCAATAGGTAAAAGTGCTATTTTCGAATTAAATTGAGACTCTCATTTACTTAGGAGAGAACTTCCAAATGACCATAATTTTATTGTTGCCTCTGCTTTTTTTTGTGCGAAGCCATAATGTCTGTCTAATGAAATATGATATCCAATAGTGAAGATTAATTAAACATCTGCGATGATGTAACGATTGTGCATTCGAGTGAGAAAAATTGTAATGTGTTCTTTAATTAAAGTTTAATGAGAACTGAACTTTTATTGGATTTAATTTTAGTGTTCACTTCATGGGAAAAGGGTCTCTTGTTAAATTGATTATGGATTGGTTTATAGTTTGGAATTCCATAAATTCATTTTAGAGGGCTTAATTACTGAGGATAGTATTATGTTTTCAATGGTCGTCTGCTTCTATTACGCGTGATGAGGCTGACAGAGGAATCTTCTCAGCCTTGAAGGGCGAAAGTTGTTTTCATCGGAGCACGGGTTTGCTCATAGATGGTACTATTTGCACCTAAAGGCAATTCAATGTAAAAGGATGCTTCGTTCACGATTCCAAGACCCCCTGGGCAGTGTGTCCGGATTTGATTCCCAGTAATTTAAGTAATTTTATGAGCTTTGATGATATTTTGGGAGCTTCTGAGTAATTTCAATTCACTTGAAGATATTTTATTAGATATTAAGTAATTTTAAGCACATTTTTTTCCAGAAATTTTAAAGAATTTGGTGAGATTATATTGGGTTTTCAAGAATTTTCAATAATATAACGAAATTTCATAGAATTTTGTGTAATTCTAAGAGATATAATAAGACTTCATGGGATTTTGAGTAACTTTAAGTAATTTTAAGAAATATCAATCGATTTTGCGAAATTTAAAGGAATTTCATAGGATTTCATAGGATTTTTAGTAATGTTAAGGGTTATAGCGATAGGTTGTGGAATTATATGGAATTTTAAATACTTGGAAGATATTAAACGGGGTATTAATTTATTTTGAGGACTTTAAAGGTATTTTCCAAGGTTTCATTGGATTGTAAGAAATTTAAAGAGATATTTCATGACAGTTCATGGGATTTTAAATGATTTTACAGGATTTTACGATATTTTATATTTTAATGATTTTAAGAACTTTTAAGAAATTCAAGGGATTTTAAGAAATTTCAGTGGACTTTTACGAATTTTTTAAAAGATTTAATCAGATTTCATGGGACTTTGAGTAATTTTAAGAAATATCAAGTGAATTTACGGAATTTAAAAGAATTTCACCAAATTTTGAAGGATGATACAGGCATTTTAAGGAATTTTATGAAACTTATAGAGATTCCTGAAATTAGATAAAGAATTACGCAAGATTTTATATTTCAAGAATTAAAACTTTTCAATTATTTTTCTACTAGTAAAATAAGGTGTTCAAAAACGAGAAATTAATCGCACGCAGAGCGCGCGGATCATAATTGCTACTTACAAAAAATTGTATACATAAATAGGTTGTAAATATTTTATTATAATAATAGAATAAAAATTTATTGGCTAAATTGCATTAAATATCATTTTTATTTTAAATAATATACTTAAATTAAATATTACACAGTAATCAGTCCAACGAGAGAATTACACAGAAAAAAAAGTCTTGAATCAAGCCCGAAAGTCTAGTTTGTGTTACAATTTAAGTCAGTTTTTGTGCTTAAAACTAAATCTAAGCCCAAAAAGTGACTTAAATTGTAACACAATCTAGACATTTGGGCTTGATTCAAGACTTTTTTTTCCATGCACTTAAAATTTGATGAAAACCTCCAAAATTGCTTAAAATTAGTTAAGATTTCTTAAAACTCCCAAAAACCTCTTGAAATCTCCTAAAAATCCACAAAAATCATTGAAATTATAAATCTCTTGAAATTCAAGTTAAAATTCGCAAAAATATCTAAAAATTCATAAAAATCTCTTGGAATCTCTTAACATTTAAAATCAAAATCTTTAGAAATCTTATCAAATTCCATGAAATCCTTAAAAATTTTACAAAATCTTTTAATATTACAATTAGAAAAATCTCATAAAATCGATTAAAATTTTACTACAACTTTCGAAGTCCTTTTAAATTCTTAAAATCCCTTAAAATCTTTTAAAACACCCAGAAACCTAGAAACCTTTTCAAACCATTTAAAATTTCATGAAAACCTTCGAAATCGATTAAAATTAGTAGGAATCTCTTAAAATTCTTAGAAACCTCTTAATATTCCTCAAAATTTTAAAACATTTAAAATCCCTTAAAATTCCTTAGCTTTAAAAATTCTCTCGAAATGTCATGAATTACGTTAAAACTCCGCGAAATATCCTGAAATTCCTTAAAATTCGACGAAATCTTTTTCAA
>CAJFCO010018434.1:326025-368511 GCA_904066015.1 Synergus gifuensis | reverse complement strand
CAAAATTAACAAAAATCTCTAAAAATTCATTTAAAAAATCTCTTGGAATTTCTTAACACTTAGAATCTCTTAAAATCCTTAGAAATCTTATCAAATTTCATGAAATCCTTAAAAATACTATAAAATCTTTTAATAATTAGAAAAATCTAATAAAATCTCTTAAAATTTTACCACAACCTTCGAAATCCTTTTAAATTCTACAAATTCTTTTAAAAATCATACATATATAGAAATTCTTTTGAAATCCCTCAACAAAATTATCTGAAAAACTTTAAAATCCTTTAAACCTCATGAAATATTTTAAAACTCATAAAAATCTCTTGAAATCTTTTTAAATTCATGAAAACCTTTTAATATTCCCATCAAAAACTTCTAGAAATGCTTTAAATTTTACAATAACATTTAAAGTCTCTTTACGTCCTTTAAAATCTATTAAAATTATTAGAAATCTCGTTACATTCCATGAAATCCTGAAGATGCTATAAAATCTTTTAAAAATGAGAAAATCCCTTAAAATTATTAAAAAATCTCTTGACTTCTTTTAAAATTCCAGGAAATTTCATTGTAATATTTACAATTCTCAAAATTCTTTGAAACCTTTTGAAATGTCTTAAAATTCCTAGAAACTTCACAACAGGATTTAAAATCCCTTAAAATCTCTTAAAACACTCAGAAATCTTTTCAAATCACTTAAAATTTCACAAAAATCTTTGAAATCGCTTGCAATTCGTTGGAATCTCTTAAAGTTCTTAAAAACCTCTTAATATTCCTTAAAATTTTAAAAAAATTTAAAATCCCTTATTAGGTTTAAAAATTCTCTTGAAATTTCATGAATTCCGTTAAAATTTCGCGAAATATCCTGAAATACCTTAAAATTCTACGAAATCTTTTTTAAAATCCTAAAAATTTTTAGAACTTCTTAAAAATCACTTGAAAATGGTCAAAATTCATTAAAATTCATATAGAAATCTCTTGAAATACCTCTCCAAAAAATGATGTAATGAAATGTCCCTAAAATCTCGATTAAATTGTTGTTTCAAACCTACTCTCTGAATTTGAATCAACAAAATTTGATTGATTTTTTAATGACTTGAAATTGTAAGAAATTAAATAAATAATCGTGCGCGTATCGCACGTGTTGGTCTGCTAGTTATATAAATTATAAGTTAAGAGAAATAAAAAAATTGAAAGAGATGGGTAAACTAATACTTTTTAAAGTTGTTAATTTCATATCTACATTAAAGTAATTAATCCAAAAATAATGACAATTTAATAGTCTAAAGAAAATTTTTATTTAAATTTTACAATAAAAATACAATTGCTTTTTAAAAATAAACGTAAGTAAGTGGTGAAATTTAAATGTGCAAAACTCTGTACTAAGTGTAAAATATTTTTTATATTAGTCTATTTAGATATATTTTTTATTGAACATTAAATTATTTTCAACCGTAATACAATAAATAAAATGAGGTAAAATTTTGGAAGTTTAAATCTGAGAAATAAGCGAGTGAATTAGTATTTTTATTAAGTTTATATATTTATTTAGCGAAATTCTTTGAATTTTCCGATTTTCAAAAGATTACGACGGATTTTAAATATTTCACATAAATATTGACCTGCGTCAGTTCTTTAAAGGAATTTTACCAGTAATTACCAGTAATTTTACCAATGATTCGAAAAATTTCAAGACTTTTCATAATGACTAAAGATTCTTGTGAACTCACATTCATACTAATCAATAGAAAATAAATATCACAGATTCATCAGTTTGTGGTTTATATATATTGTAAATTGTTCCTTACAGCGAAGCTTTAAGCATAATATGTTAGGAAGGATTGTAAAAAGAATATTGATCCGATATATAAATATTATTACATAAACTATTTAATTACTATATTTCATACTTTAAATGCAACACTGGAAGTTAACGAATTCACTGAAGAAGCCCATTTTGGTCAAAATTAACGGATCTAAAAGCACCCTCAACCAAATCCGTCAGACATCTCACAGCTTGAAGCAAGGCTGCTAACAAAAGTGATAGCGACAAGGAAATCAATTTGCTCGGAACAACGGAATTTTCCCCACTTTGAGACTTATTAATTACCTTTTTTCGCTTTCTTCTGTCATTCAAAGTTTTATTATCCACAGAATCTTTATCTTTCTCATTATCACATGAATCTGTAGACGTTATTCGAATCTGAGGAGACTCTACAATTTTCTTACTCAGTCTTTTTTTATACACGAAACCACTTCGACTCGCAATAATGTTCTTGATTTTCTTTCGGAACTCTTCTGTCTTTGCCTCCACTTCCGCCAACCGAAATGCCTTTTTTCTTGACTTAAATTGAGGCACCTTAGAGTTTTCTGAATCTTTTGATTATCAATCTTGGATTTGAATTTCTTATGAAAATAGTTCCTTTTCGGGAAGACATTTTCAAGTGAAGTTTTTCTTTGATGCTGAAACTCCTTTTGGAAGATCGAATTTTCATCTAAAGAAGTTGACCTACTCTGAACTTTCTTGAAACACAGTTTCTCCTCTGTAAAGTTATAATTGTAATTAAGAGTGTCAAGATTTCTACAATCTCTCATATTCTCTTCTGAAAAACACATCCTAATATTTTTTCCAGCATCCATCTTGCATTTAGTAGGTGTCCTGTCCAGACTGTTTAAAACAACATTCTTTTCATTCGAGAGAAAAATTAAACTAAGAACACTAGGCACACTCAGAGAACTTGTAAGATCACTCGATTTATCATCAAAATTAAGATGTTTTTCATCCACTTGCTCAGAATTTTGAAGATCCTCAGATGCAGTGTCTGTATTAACATTAAATTCCTGACTTTCATCAGAAAAGGATAAAGGCTCACCTCGTCTCGCTGATACGATATTTTCAGTGCAGAGGAGATCCTGGACTTGAAAAAGACTCCTTTCAATACTCGGGCTTTTGTATAGCAAATTTTTCAGTTCCGGGATATCGAGGTCCTGAACATGAAGAAGGTTTTCTTCGATATTTAAAAGACTTTCTTCAATCTGAATAAGGCATTCTTCTATATCACAGGCACTGCTCGTTTCCTCATTAGATCTCGAACTATTACTCAATTCGTCATCAGCTTCGACCTTGGAAACGTTTTCGTCTATTTCATCTTGTATTTGACTATTATAAAAGATTTGATAATTGCTATGGCTGTTCGCAATGTCGTAACTATGATCATCTACAGGAATCAAAAGTTCTGTAGAAAAGCTTTCAGCGATTCTTCCACTGCTTTCTGATAAAATTTGGTAGACTCCATGACTATTTACAATAGAGTACGGAGATCCATAAGAAGTCTCCTCATTACTGGCCTCCTGATGATTATTTCTGTGACTATTTGCAATCGAATATGGAATCGCAAGACTGTGAGATTTAAAAGGACTGATGCTGCGAGACTTTTTGAAAAAGCTGTAATTACTGTGGCTGTTGGCATCCGGATAAGGATGTTTTTTCGGCGTGATATCAAAACTTAGATCTTCATCGATGAGGATGTAATTTTCATTGTCTAGGTCATCATCGCTCTCAAAATCGAGAAGATTCTTTTCTTCGGGGTCTTCTTTTCTAGGATTAACGTGTATTTGCACTGGACAAAAAATACTTGAGTTCTCAGTCTTATGGCTTAGTGGCACTTCCGACGTGTCATCGCGATAGTCGAAATTGAAGGCTCCGTATCTGGGGTAGGAGGTATTTGTAGGTGAATTTGATAAAAGATTCTCATAGCTTCCACCCCTGTGTAGCGCGGATCAAGAAAATGTTGGGGATTCGCGATACACTTCGGAATTTGGACTTTCAATTTGTTCCTGGTTGTTGGTTTTGCTGCGCCCTGGCATGAGAATTATCTGAAAAAATATATAATTTCATTTACTTAATTACAATAGATTATTCGAGGAAATTAATTTCGTTAGGCAAATAACTATAATCTACCTTTGGACGATAAAGCTGACATTCTTTGAATTCATTGGTAAAAGTGAGTATGTACACACACATTACAATCGAAGTAATCCATTCAGAAATTGAACTAACTACATGCCATTCAAATCCTCCATCTTCTTTGGTCCATTTTCTCGGATTATCGCCTATGAAAATAAAATTATCGTTATGAAAGATATGTTTCTAACTTTTGAAATGGTAATAATGATGTTTAATAATTTGATTAGTACCTTTATAAGCTCTTTGTGAAAAACTTGCTGCTACCATGCCTAAGATGAAAAATATAGTACAGAGGGCGGAAATAATCATCCGGAAATATACAATCCTCTGTGTACACGCTAATGGATGTAAGTGATAGGAACACATACTCTGAAAACAGCAAAATTTAAAAGAATATTTAAACTTTGGTAATTTTTAAATTAAGTGTATAACAGAATGAAATTTTACTTGAGTCCAGAAGTAAATTGTTGCTCCACCAAAGCAAGCCATAGCTCCAATAATATGGACACTCATGACGGAAGTTTCTTGAAAATTACCGACTACCGACATGCCTATACTAGAAATTAGGCCAAAAATTAGGCCCCAGAAGTTCCATTTTACTAAACGATCACTTAGTCTAAATAAAGCGATGTATTCCTTAATCTGGCAGTATCGCAGATAAGCTAGAAAGGCCACTGGAATAAAATAAGAATTAAAGTATTAGAAATTTTCTTATAGCAACTATTCCTATCTTAAAAAAGTGGTGTCACGAAATGTCTCGAAAATCTCGCATACATTATTGTTGCAAACCTGATTGGCTTTTGAAGTTGAAAGAAGAAAAACAAACTAATGGCGCAAAAAAATTTTAGAAAAAACTTCGAAATACTTTAAAATTCGTTAAGATTTCTTAAAACTCCCCAAAACCTATTGAAACCCTTCAAAAATTCACAAAAACGATTAACATCATAAATGTCTTGAAATCCAAGTTGAAACTCGTAAAAAGATTTACAAATTCCTAAAAATATCTTAGAATTTCTTAACATTTAAAATCTCTTAAAGTCTATAGAAATCTTATAAAATTCCATGAATTTCTTAAAAGTTCCACAAAATCTTTTAAAAATTAGAGAAATCAATAAAATTACCTGACAACTTTACAATTCTTTAAACCGCATAAAATACTCTAAAACTCATAGAACTCTCTTGAAATCTTTTAAAATTTGTGAAAACTTGTTAAAATTCTTAAAAACTGTTTAAAATATTCTTTAAATTATACAATAGAATTTAAAGTTCCTTTTGACGTCCTTTAAAATCTAATAAAATTATTAGAAATTTCATGAAATCCTTAAAATTCTATAAAATCTTCTAAAAATCATAAAATCCCTTAAAATTGTTAGAAATCTCATAAAATTTCACAAAATTCTTTAAAATTCCATAAAATATTTTGAAAATTATAAAAATCTCTTGACTTCTTTTAAAATTCCTGAAAATTATATTACAACATTTAAAATTCCTTAAATTTCCTTAAAATACTCTGAAACCCTTTGAAATCTCTTTAAATTCCTCGAAACTTCGTAAGATCTAGAATCCTTTAAATTCTCTTAAAACGCTGAGAAACCTTTTTAAATCACTAAAAATTTCATGAAAACCTTCGAAATTGCTTAAAATTCGTCAAGATTTCTTAAAATTACCAAAAACCTCTTGAAATCCCTTAGAAGTCCACAAAAATCATTAAAATCACAAATCTCTTGAAATCTATGCCAAAATTAACAAAAATCTCTAAAAATTCATTTAAAAAATCTCTTGGAATTTCTTAACATTTAGAATCTTTTAAAATCCTTAGAAATCTTATCAAATTTCATGAAATCCTTAAAAATACTACAAAATCTTTTAATAATTAGAACAATCTAATTCTAAAAATCATACATGTATAGAAATTCTTTTGAAATCCCTCAATAAAATTATCTGAAAAACTTTAAAATCCTTTAAACCTCATAAAATATTTTAAAACTCATAGAAATCTCTTGAAATCTATTTAGATTGATGAAAACCTTTTAATGTTCCCATCGGAAATTTCTTGAAATGCTTTAAATTTTACAATAACATTTAAAGTCTCTTTACGTCCTTTAAAATCCATTAAAATTATTAGAAATCCCGTTACATTCCATGAAATCCTGAAATTAACAAAAATCTCTAAAAATTCATTAAAAAAAACTCTTGGAATTTCTTAAAATTTAGAATCTCTTAAAATCCTTAGAAATCTTATCAAATTTCATGAAATCTTTAAAAATGCTACAAAATCTTTTAATAATTAGAACAATCTAATAAAATCCCTTAAAATTATTAGAAATCTTATAACATTTCACAAAATTCTTTAAAATTCCATAAAATATTTTGAAAATTATAACAATTTCTTAAAGTTCCTTAAAATACTCTGAAACCCTTTGAAATCTCTTAAAATTCCTTGAAACTTCATATAAGATTTAAAATCCCTTTAATTCTCTTAAAACACTGAGAAACCTTTTCAAATTACTTAAAATTTCATGAAAATCTTCGAAATTGTTTAAAATTCGTAAAGATTTATTTGAACTCCTAAAAACCTCTTGAAATCCCACAAAAATCAATAAAATCGCAAATCTCTTGAAATCTATGTCAAATCTCTAAAATTAATAAAAATCTCTAAAAATTCATAAAAAAAGACTTTCGGAATTTCTTAAGATTTAGAATCTCTTAAAATCCTTGGAAATCTTATCAAATTTCATGAAATCCTTAAAAATGCTACAAAATTTTTTAATGATTAGAACAATATTAAATCCCTTAAAATATATGTGTAATAAAATCCCTTAAAATTTACCACAACCTTCGAAATCCTTTTAAATTCTACAAATTCTTTTAAAAATCATACATGTATAGAAATTCTTTTGAAATCTCTCAATAAAATTATCTGAAAAACTGCAAAATCCTTTACACCTCATAAAATATTTTGAAACTCATAAAAATCTCTTGAAATCTTTTTAAATTCATGAAAACCTTTTAATATATCCATCAAAAACTTATTGAAATGCTTTAAATTTTACAATAACATTTAAAGTCTCTTTACGTCCTTTAAAATCCATTAAAATTATTAGAAATCTCGTTACATTCCATGAAATCCTGAAAATTCTATAAAATCTTTTAAAAATTAGAAAATCCCTTAAAATTATTACAAAATCTCTTGACTTCTTTTAAAATTCCAAGAAATTTCATTGTAATATTTAAAATTCCTTAAACTCCCTTCAAATACTCTTAAACCCTTTGAAATCTCTTAAAATTCCTCGAAACTTCACAACAGGATTTAAAATCCCTTAAAAATCTCTTAAAACATTCAGAAACCTATTCAAATCACTTAAAATTTCATGAAAATCTTCGAAATCGCTTAAAATTCGTTGGAATCTCTTAAATTTCTTAGAAACCTCTTAAATATTCCTCAAAATTTCAAAAAATCCCTTAAAATTCCTTAGCTTTAAAAATTCTCTTGAAATTTCATGAATTCCGTTAAAATTTCGCGAAATATCCTGAAATACCTTAAAATTCTACGAAATCTTTTTAAAATCTTAAAAGTCTTTAGAACTTCGTAAAAATCATCTGAAAATGGTCAAAATTCATTAAAATTCCTAGAAATCACTTGAAATACCTCTCCAAAAAAGTGATGTAACGAAATGTCCCTAAAATCTCGGTTAAATTGTTGTTTCAAACCTACTTTCTGAATTTGAATCAGCAAAATTTCATTGATTTTTTAATGACTTGATATTGTAATAAATTAAACAAATAATCGTGCGCGTAGCGCACGTGTTCGTCTGCTAGTGGTATTAAATAATTGTACATAGATAAATTTTTATAATTTTTTAATCCTCGCTCAAAAATTTTATTCCTTTTGATGAAAAAATATTACCCTACTTTCTCTTTATTCTAGAAATATAATATTTGAACGTGGATAAAAATATTTGCTTAATATGTCACAAAAAGATAAGAATTCTAAGCCCACATGCCTTACCTTGTAGATAAGTAGATAATAAACAAAAAGTGTTGAGTCACTAATCGAATAATTGAATCAATAAAGGTAACTCTTTTTCTCATGAAAATAATAAAACCTAACTGACGTTTTTTATTATTTTTTCTACTTATATATTTATTGTAAATATATATAGCTAAATAATTAGAGAGAAAACTATAATGAAACACAAAATACCTTTCTTGGAAAGAAGTTTTCTGATGAGTTACGATAAAGAGTGTGTCATTTTTCATTAAGTGACTAAAAGTGATAAACAATTTAGAGATTTAGACGAAAATTCCGGTCTGGTCTACTTTGATTACACTGGTACAAAAATACAATCTTCGTCAAATCAATTAATCAATGACTCAGTGTGTTATCTTCTTTTATAAAATTCTCTAAATCTGAATCAGCGGAATTTCGTTGATTCTCAGCTACCATTTTACCATCATTTGGCCCCCATTGCTCTACTACTAATAGGTTTTTCTAATAAAGATTTTCTCTATTGATCCATGCAAATAAAATGAAATCTGTTTGTATTATTAATTCAAAAGTTGCATCACGATGATCGTTGACATTGACTTCATCAATAGATCAACTTAATAAAGTTACGTTCACGGTCAACTACTATTTAGTAAGACTTTATTCATTTCACTGATTCAATCCCATACCTACGAGGGCAGAACATTTTGCAATCAGTTTTTTAACCATAATACAATTTATTCGTCAGTAGGTCACTTTTTACATTCTCATTTTGATTCTTTTTCTAGGAGAAAACTTCTACATCAAAAATTACAGATAAATTCTCTTCATCTGTAATTTATATAAAACATTTTTCAGATTGTTTTTAGTGACGTTTTTTAACGTTAGATAGTATGATATTAATAAATTTTAAATTATGATACAATAGAAGTTTTTTTTCTCGGCATCTTGGCGATAATGTCAATAAATTTATTGCGTAACTCTAAAGGTCGCTATCGAATCAAAATATCTCCTGAATTTCCGATGAAGATAGTAAAATTTCCATGTTAATATTACGTAAATGCTTTACAGTCTTAAAAGAAAAATAATGTACTTTTTATACTTACTAAGGGCTGCAATAATGTTAAGTAACTGTCCAAAAATGCAACTTTCTGGAGGAGCGGTTCCTGTATCCGAAATATATGGAATACCTTCTACAATCACATGATCCAGTTGCACAGCTGTTATATATCTGTAAAAAAAAGTTATTACTTACAATTTGATCATATATTATTTTACTATTCCAATTATATTAATCACTGTTAATCATTCCGTTGCATGTCAAATTGATGTTAGGCTGCACTGAAGGGGATGATTACTTATAAATCCATGCAAAAGATCGATAAGTGACCTTCCTTTTATAATTTATCTTCATGCACATTTTATGTGCATAAAATCGTTTAAAGCTGTTTAAAATCTAATAATTTTTAAAGTTTAATTTTTACTTATTAAGATATAAAATAATACTCTCATTTTGTTGTAAATACAATTGATATCTTCAGATTTACTGTGAGAATTCTCATGTAATGATTAATATACAGTATAATAATATATATAGTAAATAGTATAAAAAGTAATTACTTACGAAATGAAGAATGTTGTAGGTAAAGAGATGAAAATGATGATGGGAATGTAGTGCAAATTGACGAAAACTTCTTTTTCCTCCATGATTAATTGGAAATATTGACTTTTGCCGGCGATGATGTAGACGGTAATGCAAACGAAAGACTGTTTCAAGTTATTGGTTTACTTAAACGCTAGTCAACTCGCTATCAATGATCTTTCGTCTGCGGATGAGCCTTGGCTCATATTTACCTTCCCCTGGCCTTCCTCAGGGCAATCATATGAGAATTTCTGGTACGGCGGGAGTGACCATCTATTCTGTCATCAGCCTCCTTAGACCATTTTCGTTTAAACTAATGATTTCCCTCCAGATTATGATCACTTTCTGCAACAAATGTTTTAAGTATACTAGCAATTATGATCCGCGCGCTTTGCGCGCAAGTAGTTTCTCGTTTTTGCACACCTTTTGCTAGTAGAAAAAAATTGAGAATTTGTAATTCTTGAAATATAAAATCTTGTAATTCTTTATCTAATTTCAGGAATCTTCATGAGTTTTATAAAATTCATTAAAATGCCTTTATTATCATTCAAAATTTGGTGAAATTCTTTTAAATATCGTAAATTCACTTGATATTTCTTAAAATTACTTAAAATTACTTAAAATCCCATAAAGTCTCATTAAATCTCTTAAAATTTCTGAAAATCCACTGAAATTTTGTCAAATCTATTGGATCCATTCAAAGTCTTTAAAATTACATAATATCCCATAAAACATCGTAAAATCCCTCAGAATTATTTAAAATTTCATAAAATATGGACAAATCCCTTAAAGTTATTTAAAATCGTATGAAATCCCTTAAAATTTCTGACAATCCCATGAAATCTCGTTAAATTCCCGTACAATATAAAATATAATATAAATATAAAATCTTGTAATTCTTCATCTAATTTCAGGAATCTTCACGGATTTTATAAAATTCCTTAAAATTCCTTTATTATCCTTCAAAATCTGGTGAAATTCCTTAAAATTACTTAAAATTACTCAAAATCTCATAAAGTCTCATTGTATCTCTTAAAATTACTCAAAATTCCATGAAATTTGGTTAAATTCTTTAAAATTCTTGAAAATCCAATATAATTTGACCAAATCATTTAAAATTTCGGGAAATAAATGTTCTTAAAATTACTTAGAATCGCCCAAAATATCATCAAACCCCATAAAATTACATACTTAAAATCCCATGAAATCCCTTGAAATTCACGAAAATTCAATGAAATTTCGTAAATCCCTTGAAATCCCGTAAGTTGTTAAAATAACTTAATATCCTATTAAACATTGTAAAATCTCTGAAATTTACTTAAAATTCCATGCAATTTCGTAAAATCCTTTAAAATTTCATAAAATTCCTCGAAATACCGTGAAATCATTTAATATTTCTAATATCTAAATAAATTTCATAAAACCCTTTTAAATTCCTTAACATTTTTCAAGATTCCGTGAAATCTCATTAAATCTCTTAAAATACCTTAAAATTCAATCAAATTTCGTAAAATGTCTAAAAGTTTCTCAAATTACTTAAAATTCCACAAAATATATACATAGTCAAATTCCTTAAAATTACTTCATAATTCTTTAAAATCTTACAATTTTTCCTAGTCTAATTTTAGAAATCTCAATGAATTTGTAAAATCCTTTTAAATTCCTTAACATTTTTCAAGATTCAGTGAAATCTCATTAAATCTCTTAAAATACCTTAAAATTTAATCAAATTTCGTAAAATGTCTAAAAGTTTCTCAAATTACTTAAAATTCCACAAAATATATAGTCAAATTCCTTAAAATTATTTTATAATTCTTTAAAATCTCATAATTTTTCCCAAAAATAATAAATTCTCTGATGAGAATGTAAAAATGTGGGATTGGAAAAAATAAGTGGTTTCAAATGTATGCAAAATAATTTAGAGATTTTAATTTTTGAAATATAAAAATTTTTAATTCCTAGTCTAATTTTAGGAATCTCAATAAATTTGTAAAATCCTTTTAAATTCCTTAAACTTATTCAAAGTCCCATTAAATCCCATTAAAACCCTCAAAATATTTAAAAATCCAATCGAAATTTTGTGAAATCCCTTCAAATATCTTAAATGTTTTTAAAATTACTTAAAATTCCACAAAATATATACATAGTCAAATTCCTTAAAATTACTTCATAATTCTTTAAAATCTTACAATTTTTCCTAGTCTAATTTTAGAAATCTCAATAAATTTGTAAAATCTTTTTAAATTCCTTAACATTTTTCAAGATTCCGTGAAATCTCATTAAATCTCTTAAAATACCTTAAAATTCAATGAAATTTCGTACAATGTCTAAAAGTTTCTCAAATTACTTAAAATTTCACAAAACATATAGTCAAATTCTTTCAAATTACTTTATAATTCTTTAAAATCTCACAATTTTTCCCAAAAAAATGTGGGATTGGAAAAATTAAGGGATTTCAAAAGTATATACAGAAAATAATTCAGAGATTTTAATTTTTGAAATATAAAAATTTGTAATTCCCAGTCTAATTTTAGAATTCTCAATAAATTTGTAAAATCCTTTTAAATTCCTTAAAATTATTTAAAGTCCCATTAAAACCCTCAAAATATCTAAAAATCCAATGAAATTTTGTGAAATCCCTTCAAATACCTTGAACGTTTTTAAAATCACATAAAATTCCGTAAATTATTTAAGATTCCTCAAAATCCCATGATCTCTTAAAATACCTTAAAATTCAATGAAATTTCATAAAATCACTTGAATTTCTTAAAAGTCCTTTAATATTCCTTAAAATATCTGAAAATCCAATGAAACTTCGTGAAAATCCTTGAAACAGCTTTAAAGATTCTAAAATTACTTCAAATTACACAAAATATCGTTAAATCCTTTTAAATTATTTAAAATCCCATGAAATCTCGATAAATACTTTGAAATACCTGAAAATCCAATGAAACCTCTTTATTCGATTTTTATATTCTTTAAATTTCTTTAGATTCTATAAAATCCCAATAATTGGTAAAATCCCTTAAAATTTCTTAAAATCAGAATAAATTTCATAAAATTCTTTGAAATACCGTCAAATCCTTTAATATTTCTAAAATTTCAATGAATTTTGTAAAATTCGTATTCTTATGTATTATATTATTTATTATAAAGCAAGTTCCATGCTTACTAATACAATGTGTAATTGTCTTTTGTTTTTTTAACTCCAATTTTGAATTTTGTTATTTTTTAAAGAATTTTAGGTAGAGCCACTTCACAACATTGCGAAATTCACGAGATTGTTACTGTACACCAAAAATTATTCACACACTTGGGCAGAATGGCATTTAATGTATAATAAAAAATTGGGAGTGAGATGGAACGAAATTATTAACTTCGTTTTAAAATATAAATTTTTCTTTTTAAAATGAAAGAGAGAAGGTGGAACTAGAGGACTTGGAGGTTAAAGGCTAAACATGGGCCAAACACTGCGATCGATTTTGTCTTGATAGGAATATGTCCTGGCTGGTTGCGCCACGAACTAACCACTTATTTATCGAATGTGGCAATTTTGCTTTGATTTTTCAATAGTCCACAACTAACTTATCTATGGATGATGACAATATATAAAAGAGATGCAATAAACTAATTGTGAGCAGCATGCTTTTCATTTACAGAAAGGAACTAAAAAAATACCTTTCTTTCTTTGATAAAAAAAAAAATACTTTAGTTTTGAAAATGTATCGATTGATTCTTATTAGAGGAATTACAGGTTTTATCATTCAATAAAAAATTAAGGATAATCTATATGATAAGGAAATAGAAATCATTTCTTTTTCAGTCGAAATACCAGGTATCATTTTTATCAACATCGCATCAAAGACGAAAATATCAATTTTGAAAGAAAATATTTCAAATTATATGTATTATTTAAATATACTTAGACTCTAGAATCACAATAAATTTTTTACAATTATGAAATGTTTTATTAATTATCTATAATAATCTACAATTCTGTGACGACTCGTTAATATCACAAAGTATATACATAATGATGTATTTTTTCATTACAAAATCCATCAGCAAACTACCCATCTTTTTGTTTTAACTACAAGAGAAGTCAATGCCTTTAATGATAATAACATTCTAGAAGTAATTTACAAATTATTGAAATTGGTAACAAACGTAGAAAGCGTCAGTCGATAACGTCGTATTTGTGATAAAATATTGTCCTTTAACCTCTTCATCGGTCATTTAGAGTATATACGAAAGTTGATATGATATAAAAGCTGATAGTTTATTAAAATTCATAATAAATAAAAGCTTTCGATGAAAATTTAAGAAATCAGCAGCGATTCTAGTTCTAAATTAAGAGCTAAAATTCAAAACTTAAATATCATCTTCCTTAAAATTATAAAAACATCTATCATAATTAAGACTATAAATTGTGAATTATCATAAACTAATTATGCATTTTACTTCCATTTCAAATTTGATTTCGAGATTAATTAATTGGATGTAAAAAATTGATTAAAGCATGTACCTAAAAATACTATAATTCAATTTCCTACAATATTATCACATAAATCGCAGTACAATCTAAAACTGCTTTTTGCTTATTGTATAATAAACTTACTTCATCATTTTTTGAACTCGATGAAGAGTAGAATATTATTTGAATTGAGAATATGAAAAAAATATGAAGAAGCTAAATGAGAAAATGATCTACATTTTATTGAGCTTTTAAACTTCTATCGTTATCCTTTCACACTTTTCTTTTGGCTTTTCCAACTCTTCTTTATCTAAGTATGTTACCTGAAAATTTGCAAAAATATTATGTTATAAGTAATCTTGCATATACAGATATCGAATTACATTTTAAAAAATCATACTTACGGAAACAACTGGAGCTTCAATGTTAATTAGTCGAAATTCAAGGACGAACGTTAGCAAAAATGCACAGTAAACTATTACCAGAACCCATTCTGAAACAGCACTAGCTACATGCAAGCCCCAACCACCATCTGTTGGCAGCCATTTTTTGTAATCATTTCCTGTTATAAATAAAAAAATGGATCTTCTTCAATATTATAATGTACGAATATAGTTATAAATCAATTAACCAAGCGTAAAATTATTACTAATTATACAAATAGTGAAAAATTATCTCAAGTATATAATTTTGATCGAACTTTGAAGTAAAAATTTAACAGTGTCTATTCATACCGAAAAAATTTCGGGATACGCATAGCGACGGCCTAAAAACTCTTATCGAGATTAATTTTACCTTTTCATTTACCTTTGAACTCCAACATCGAAATGTAACCAGGGATAATAGTAGCCACAGTTAAAATCATTGTTAGTGCAGAGAGACAAGCACGAACATAAACTATCATCCAGCCATTCACTGCTGGCACCATTTTGTAACTAAGATATGTCTGAAATAATTGATTTCAAGGTTTAATAATTTCAAAAGATTACGAATCGAACGATTGAAAATTCGAAGCATTTAATTATATAATTGAACGAACTTACCTAGTGAAGTTCGATTACAATTGTATAAGCGCCTCCTCCGAATAGATCAACTTGTAGTTCCCCCTACTTAGTGCTGGTGCTGCCACAGTTTTAAAGTCCATCCGCAAAGAAAAGGGCTCTCCCACCTCCGCGTTCTCTTGGACTCTCATTATTTTAAAGTATATTGCCGTAATAAAAAGGGAATAATGGGACAATGTATGATTACATACACTGGGTGGGACTGATCTATTCGGAGGCGCTTATACAATTGTAATCGAACTTCACTAGGTAAGCTCGTTCAATTATATAATTGTATTTCGCGCCTCCTCCGAATAGATCAACTCGTAGATGTTTAAAGCTCGTATTACGGCATAATAAAAATATAAGGGTCATTGGTCCTTATTATTTATTTATTTAGACTCGTTCTATATTCATAATTGCCCTAGCAAATTCTTGGTTATCCATAACAATTTGTCTATCGTAGAAGTTTGCAAAGGTTTCTGAACTTTTTGTCCAACCGGCCGTCTTTCCAATTAAGTCTAAATCTACACTTAATCGCTTAGCGGCCGAAGTGGAAGCATGGCGCGTACTGTGAGCTGAGAATACATGCGTGTCAATTCCACTCTTTGTTAAAATTTCTTTAACCCATCGACATAGAGTCTCCGAACCAACTGTCTTAAAAGGCTTACGAAAAGAAATAAACATTTCCGATACAGAATTACGTAATTCTATTGTTTTTTAAAGATAACACTGTACCGCAGAAGCTGCGCAAATTTTTGTTTCAATGAAAAACGGTAAAATTAAGATGGGTTGCGCCCTGTTTTTTGCCGATGTTTTAATTCGATCCGGAATTCTAATCTCCAGAGAGGAATCAGTATTCCTAATATTGTTGATTTTAATTAAGGAGAATGTTTGCATTCTATGTCCAGTGACAAGGGCAAGCAGTGTAATAACTTTTTCTGACAACTGTTCTAAAGTTAAGTTTTCGTTCGGAGATTCTGATAAAAAATAATCTAGAACGATTTTCGGATCCCACGTAACCTCATATCTAGGCCTAGAAGGACGGAGACTGTATAATCCTTTGAAAAAGCGTTTAACTCTTGCATCACGAGCAATATCTGAGTTTAGGATGAATGAAATAGCAGACCTAGTGCAATTAATACTGCTGTGAGACAATCCCTTCTCATATTCTTTTGTAAGAAAAAACAGAAAATCAGTTATTAGTGGGTCACAGATGTCAATGGATTTTTCGTTGCAGAAAAACCACCACTTTTTGAGTACTCCATCGTAAATTTTATACATAGAAGCACTTAAGGAACCAATCATAATGTCTATTGAAGATTCTGGCATTCCTCTTCTTAGGAACGCCTGCCGGATAACCATCCGGCCACCAGGGTAAGGCTTTTCCAAAGTGGATGAGGGTTCCTGTCGCGAGAAATTAAAAGATTTAATTCTGGGTCAAATTTAATTGGTTTACGAATTAATAACGATTGGAACAGTGGATACCAAGGCTGAGCCGGCCAGTCAGGCACTATCAAGATACCTTCGGCCTGATCTCTTTTAATTTTCCTCAGTGTTTTTAAAATAATACTGAATGGTGGAAAAGCGTAAAAGAAGAATAATTTCCAATCGAGTGTAAATGCGTCTATTGCCTCAGACCCAGGATCTTTTTTCCAGGATACATACCGAGTACATTTTGCATTTAAACGACTCGCGAATAAATCAATTTCAGGAGTTCGAAAGATATTGACAATATCTTTAAAAGCAGAAGGGGCTAACTCGAACTCTGTCTCCACTTCCAATTTTCGAGATTCAGCATTTGCTTCATAATTATCCTTCGACGTTATATACGAAGCAAGGATCCATATGTTACGCATCTCACACCATTGCCAAATATCTTTGGTGATTCGATTTAGATCTTCATATTGAACACTCCGCATTTTATTGATGTAAGATATAGCTGTTGTATTGTCTATTCTTAAGAGGATATCCCCGTCATGAAAATCTTTAGCTAAGCTTTGAAGACCGAATAGAGCTGCCTTCAACTCTAGGTAATTAATGGGGCGTTCGCGTTCTGTTGTTGACCAAAAACCGCTAGCCCTTTCTTTACCACATACGGCTCCCCAACCTGATAATGAAGCATCTGAGAAGATTTCTAATCGAAAGACTAAGCCTTGAATGGAATTACTACTAGATAACACATGGGTCATTAAGTCCCGGGACTAACCAGTAAAAATACAATTTTTTTCCAAAATTCGACTTTACTCATCAACATAGTCACCTTCCATAGCGATACAATCATTCCAACGTCTTTCTAAATTTTCAATGCCTTTCTTATAGAATGATTTGTCTTTGGCCTCAAAATAGGCTTCAGTTGCGGCTATAACTTCATCCTTGTAGCCAAATCTCTTTCCCTGGAGCATCTTTTTGAGGTCTGCGAACAGCCAGAAGTCAGATGGAGCCAGATCTGGTGAATATGGGGGGTGTGGAAGCAATTCGAATCGTAATTCGTTTAATTTCACCATCGTTTTCATCTACTTGTGGATCGGTGCATTGTCTTGATGAAACAGCGGTTTTTTCTTCACCATGTGAGGCCTTTTCTGCTTTATTGCGTCATCCAAGCGATCTAATAACGCAATGTAGTAGTCGCTGTTGATCGTCTGGCCCTTCGGAAGATAGTCGATGAGCAAAATTCCGTTCATATCCCAAAATACAGACGCCATGACCTTTCCTGCTGATTGCTGTGTCTTCGGACGCTTTGGCCGGCTTTCGCCCTCTCCTCTCCACTCGGCTGACGCTCTTTTCGACTCTGGCGTATAGTGATGAATCCACGTTTCATCCATTGTTATGTACCGACGCAAAAAGTCCTTTTTATTATGCTTAAACAGCCTCAAACAGCACTCCGAATCATCGATTCGTTGTTGTTTTTGCTCCAAGGTGAGCAAACGCGGCACCCACTTGGAAAAAAGTTTTTTCATACACAAATTTTCATGTATGATTTTGAACACGGTGCCTTTTGACATCTTTAGGATGTCAGCTATCTCTTGCAACTTGACTTTTCGATTCGAAATGACAATTTTAAAAACTTTTTGGATGTTTTCGGGCGTAGCCACCTCAATTGGACGACCTGGCCTCTCCGCGTCTTCGGTGGTTGTTCTACCGCGTTTAAAATCCGCATACCATCGGCAAATGGTCGTTTTCGACGGGGAATTTTCCTGGTAACACTTTTCAAGCCATTGCTGAGCTTGAGCGGTATTTTTTCCCATTAAAAAACAGTGTTTGATTAACACACGAGACTCGTTTTTGTCCATTGTTTAAAGAACCTTCAATATCTCGACAAGCACTGAACAGAATGTCATGAAATTTTCACAGATATCTTCTAAAGGTTGATACTACTGACAAAAAAATCGACATGGCATTCGTGGTACAACTTGTGTGTTAGTCCCGGGACTTAATGACCCATGTGTTACTATGTGCGACCGCCACCATTGTAGGTCAATTGTGTTAGGATTTACGGTCATGAGTGCATCGTAATTTCCTTTGTTATATTTTAAGGCTAGGAATCTTTGTCTTTCAAAATCTTTGGTGTAGACCCAGCTATATTTGATAGCAGGGCAACAAGCTACAACGCAACCTACAAACTGTGCGAAAACCCGAATCTTACAATGACGAGTAACGCTGAAAAACCTTATTTGTTTCTCAATATGATTTCTTTTTTCCCGAGGAAGACTAATAGTCATGGATCTAGAATTGTAGACGAAAGTTAAACAAGTAAACTGATAGAGAACTCCATCGAATTTAAACCTCAAAAACTTTCTATGATCTTCAGCAATTGAAACTAAGTGGAACGCATCTTGTAAATCTAGAGTTGCCATAAAACAATTATGGTCTATAAGATTAATCGTAGTTCTATAGTCTTCTAGTTTAAAATTCTGTGTTTTAATGAAGACGTTTAGTTTTTTGAGATTTAAAATAAATCTAAAAGTTTTGTCTGGTTTCGGAACAAGAAAAAAACTAGAGATGAACTGATCATCTGAAGGGACACAAACTTCGACAGCCCCTTTTGCCTTAAGCTTTTCAAGCAAAATATAAATGTTATTCTTCTCATCAATTGACCAGTTGGACTTAGGCATAGGTGTCGACTGTTGAGGAATTGACGAGAATGGTATTTCATAACCCTTGATCCAAGATAAAATCCGAGGGTCTGTGGTTAAAGCCTCCCATTTATGGTAAAAGGCACGTAAACGTCCAGCAATCCTACTTACGGGAACAATTAATGTCTCCTCGGGTATCTCCTCGGGGATCCTTTCGAGAACTCTCTCTTGGATTGGGTCTTGGCTTGAGGATCCTGTTTCTGGAAACTCCTGGGTGGATTCACCGAAGTCCGTGCTGCGTCGACATGTAAGGTTTGAATTGTCGGCGAGACGGGCCTTTGGAGTTTTTTGAAGGTCCTGACTGTTGATTCTTTGAAGATTTTATGGTTTTTGACGTGTTCTCCAAAACTTTTGCTGATTTTAGGCTTTCAGCTAAGTCCTTTCCAAATAAAAACTCGTCAGACTGAGTTGATTTCAAAATATTTCTTGATGTTGCATCCAAATTGGTCAGAATGAGACTTTTTCTAATTTGGGACTCATTATTTTGGAGATCAGCAAGCAAACGGGAAGTGTCGCTAAGTGCCTCTATAAGAGGAATTTCATTCGTTGAATCACGTTTAATTGGAGTGGAGATCGTTTTTCCCACAGCAGATAAGCAGGCTGTCAACTGACCTTGTTTCAGGGAGATTCTGTCGTCTCTCAATAAGGCTGCTTCTTGTAACTAAAGGGCTGCCTTAACCTCAGCGTTAAGTTTTGGCGGATCGAGAAAGATGCAATTGCTGGGTGGTGGATATTTTTTAAGATCTTGCCTTTCCTCCTTCGATAATCCGACTTTTATAATATCCAACCATCGAACTGAAAATTCATCGTGAATTGCAGATGCTAGAACTCTTTCTTCCAAACAACGTTTCCCAATGACATTTAGGATTTGGTTGTCAAGAGTCTTAATAGCATTATCATCTTTTTCATCTGACGCAGGGAGCGTGGTCTGTTGAGAATCCTGAGCAGTTGGAATTATTGAAATTCCATTTGCCGAGGGCCCCTGATCAGTTTGCGACGGCACTGTCTGGTTAGAAGATGGCGACTTCTGAATCAAAGATGGCGGCTCCCTTCTCAAAATGCGATGTGACGATGACGATGTAGATGACGAGCAAGACCCTGATCGACTTTCTATTTTTAGAAAACAATAAAATTTTGTAAAACCCACTAATTTACAAAGAAAATTTTAATAAATTATGATTTAGCATAAGATAGGTGCCTTCAAGCACATAGCAACATTTATTGCTCTTCACGCAGGGAAAACCCGCGTGGAATTTGGAAATATATTCCAACAGCATCTGCTGTTCTTCATGCAGGTAAAACCCGCATGGTGTTCGGATATCATTTCCAGCAGCATCCGCTGCTCTTCATGCATAGGTAAAACCGGCATGGCGTCACATAATTAACCGTGAGTCTCACCTAAAAGGTGATACAAAATGTCGACGTTACCTGAGGAACTCGATTCTGACAAAGATGTGAAAGGAGATCTCTGACGACGATGTTTTTTATGGAGTGACAGTTTTCTCTCCAAAGCTTCAATCCTTTTCCTGAACTTTCGGGAGGAACTGTCTTCGTGTGCACGTTTTCGTTTTCCCATCGCGAGAAAACACAAAATAAAGAATGTAGAACGACTTGCTCTTCCAGCACAAAGAAAGAGAATGAGAGTCCAAGAGAGCGCGGAGGTGGGAGAGCCCTTTTCTTTGCGGATGGACTTTAAAACTGTGACAGCACCAGCACTAAGTAGGGGGAACTACGAGTTGATCTATTCGGAGGAGGCGCGAAATACAATGAAAAATTTAATACTTTAAATTATAAACTGAAAGTTTTTAAAATTCAAGGAATATTTGAAAACATACAATTACCCCTCAAAATATTTTTTTAAAGAGTTTTACCTGTAAACAAAAATATATAGTGCCAGCTATGAAGCAGGTCATTGCACCAATCATGTGGGCTGCGACAACCCTGGCTTCTTGAAAATTCGCCAAAATATCCAGGCCAAAACATGCTAGAACTCCACATAATGCTGTTATCCTGGTTATCTTTCGATCGACAAGAGTCGGACCTCTTTCTTTCCGCCAGTGTTCGACTTGGCAATGTCTGATGTACACACAGCAACCAACTGAATATAATACAAACGAATTCAAGGCAAATTCAAAAAGAAAGAATGTTCCAAAATAATTCAATACACTTTAAAGCGTATTTAACATATTTTAAAGGAATTCAAAAGAATTTAAGGCGAAATAAGTGCACGTGGTAATTAACGTAAGAGTAAATTTAGTTTCCCCAACTTAACGTTGGCAATAATAAATATTTTATGTGAAAATTAGGCCATTTACTTCCATGTCGTACAGACGGTGGTAAATGACCATGTTTTAGCAAAAAATATTTATTCATACAAAAAGTATTAAGTTGGAGAAACTAAATTGCTCTTAAGAATTCGTGGGAATTGAAAGAATTCAACGTGAATTCACAACAATCCAGAATAAATATAAAAAAAAAATTAAAAGGTATTCAGCACAATTCGACAGAATTTAAGAGTGAAAAAAATTAAAGGAATTGCGAAGAATGTAATATAATCAGGGTGGCCACAAGATTCAATTTTTCAATTTCCCTGACATTTCCCTGACTTTTCCCTGACTTTTCCCTGACTCAAACAAATTTCCCTGACAGAAAAGTATTAAAAATACGTATAAATTTTCTATAATATTACCATTGAAATTTTTCAAAAATTTCGTATAATATCAATTTAAATATTTTGAAATTTAATATCACTTGACAATATTTAACATTCGTAAAAATCTCTCGAATTTACAAGCACTTTTGAAAAGATCTCTTAAAATTCATTGAAATTTCTTGAAATTCTTACAAACATCTTAAAATTCCACGAAATCCCTTCAAATTTGTTAATATTTCATGAGATTCCTTCAATTTTCACTAATCTTCTTAAAATTTCTCAAAATCCTTTGAAATATGTACTTTAAATCCCTCAAAAAACTTCAAAATCTTGTAAAATTCCTAAAAATCTCTTAAAATTTCCAGTAATGAAGTCCTTTTAACATTCAACTAAATCTTTTAAATATTATACAAATCTTTTGTAATCCTTTAAAATTCCTAAAAACCGCTTAAAAATTTTTTTAAATTCTATGAGGACTATTAAAATTCCTTAAAATCATTTTCAAAATATCAAAATTACTTAAAATTTTTAAAAGCTTCTTAAAACCCTTTAGAATCCCACGAAAAACCTTAAAATACGTAAAGATTTCTTAAAATTCTTGAAAGCCTCTTGAAATTCCTTCAACTTCTACAAAATCTTTTACAAATCATAAAAATTATGTGAAATCCTTCAAAATTCCACGAGGAAAATTTAAATTCTTTAAAATCACTTTAAAGTAATTAAAATTTCTTTAAATTTGTACAAGCTATTTAAAATCCTTTTAAATTTCACGAGAATATTTATAATTCCTTAAAATCTCTTAAAATTCTTACAAGTTTCTCAAATTCCTTTATAATTCCACGAAAAACTTTTAAATCCCTTAAACTGCGTAAAAAAAATTAATAATTTTTGAAAATTTTTCAAAATTCTCTAAAATTCCACAAAATCTTTAGAAAATCATAAAAATCTCATGAAATCCTTTAAAATTTCTCAAGGAACTTTAAAATTTCTTTAAGTTCTTTAAATTCCCTAAACTTCCTCAAAAATCTTTCAAAAATTCCATGAGGAAAATTTAAATTCTTTAAAATCACTTTAAAGTAATTAAAATTTCTTAAAATTCCTACAAGCTTCTTAAAATCCTTTTAAATTTCACGAGAATATTTATAATTCCTTGAAATCTCTTTAAATTCTTACAAGTTTCTTAAATTCCTTTATAATTCCACGAAAAACTTTTAAATCCTTTAAAATGCGTAAAAAACAATTATAATTTTTGAAAACTTTTCAAAATTCTCTAAAATTCCACAAAATCTTTAGAAAATCATAAAAATCTCATGAAATCCTTTAAAATTTCTCCAGGAACTTTAAAATTCCTTAAAATTCCTTAAATTCCATAAACTTTCTTAAAAATTTCTTAAAATTTCATGAAGTCCTTTTAAAATTCAACTAAATCTTTTGAATATTATACAAATCTCTTGTTTTCCTTTAAAATTCCTTAAAACCGCTTAAAAATTTTTTTAAATTCTATGATGTCTTTTAAAATTCCTTGAAATCATTTTTAAAATATCAAAATTACTTACAATTTCTACAAACTTCTTAAAATCCTTTAGAATTCAACGAAAAACCGTAGAATACGTAAAGATTTCTTAAAATTCTTGAAAACCTCTGGAAATTTCTTAAACGTCTACAAAATCTTTTATAAATCATAAAAATTTTGTGAAATCTTTTAAAATTCCATGAGGAAAATTTAAATTCTTTAAAATCACTTTAAAGTAATTAAAATTTCTTAAAATTCTTCCAAGCTTTTTAAAATCCTTTTAAATTCCACGACAATATTTATAATTCCTTAAAATCTCTTAAAATTCTTACAAGTTTCTTAAATTCCTTTATAATTCCAAGAAAAACTTTTAAATCCCTTAAAATACGTAAAAAACATGTATAATTTTTGAAGACTTTTCAAAATTTTCTAAAACTCAACAAAATATTTAGAAAATCATAAAAATCTCGTGAAATCCTTTAAAATTTCTCAAGGAACTTTAAAATTCCTTAAAATTCTTTAAATTCGCTAAACTTCCTTAAAAATTTTATAAATTATTTATAATCCTTCGAAATCTTTGGATAGTTTCTAAAATTTGTTAAATGTGACCACCCTGATAATTCATGAAATATTTTTAATGGAAAGGACTGAATAATGAATTAAAGCAAAAATTAATTTTTATATTGAATTAATTTGTAAATGATCACTGAAAAACTGATTTTATATAGGTCTAGATTGAAAACAATAAAAATCAAATTTTATGCTCGTGATATGTAGTAATATATAATAATAATAAAGAATTATAGTAATTACTCACGTAATAATGCTGCAATGTTAAGAAGCTGGGCAAAAATGCACGATTCCGGTGATAATGTTCCTGTTTCAGATATGTAAGGAAATCCAGGTACTACGTGATCCCACTGGACCGATATAGTATATCTGAAATATGACTGGTTATTAAAACGTATAATGACCGTACAATAGTCTCCTGATAAGTTCTGTGTGTATTTTCGTCATACGTGCCTCAAGAACCATGTCATAAATGCTTTGCAAGTCAAACTCATTTGTATGTTTTAATTTTCTGCAAAATATTATCAATTAGAGAAGAATGACAAAGATTCTATGAAGATAATATATGACTCGTTGAAAAAGCGTATTCTTATAATTACTGTAATTTTTATAATAATGAAAATATTGAGCTATTTTGCATTAAAATACAATAAATTTAAACTTTCTTTTATAATTTCACTCTTTTTATTAAATAAAATTTATTAAGACAGTTTTAGACAGACAGTTTTAGACGATGAATCTGAGTCGTTTTAAGCATCAGCCATTGTTCTTGGATGTAGATTACGTATCGATTTTGTATTTATATTCTCTTGAATTACTTTCGAATAGTTTTGTTTAATAAGGCATTTTTAAATTTCAAAAGTACGCGATGCATTTTTTTTTCATAAATTTTAGTACTTTTTCAAGCTCTATAATTTTTTTATATGTAATTTAATGAACTTACGTTATCATAAATGTAACTGGAATCAAAATGAAGAGACTAAGTGGTAATACATGCAAATTTTCCCACGACATGTTTTTAGACATCCGGAAATCTGGAACACAATACCTTAAAATATTTTACTTATTTTTGTGCTTCTTATTAAAAGCTTTATTTTCTGATCACTGGAATTATAAGATTTTTCCATTCTTTTAGAATTCTGGAAGGGATCTTAATATTTGAGGTTGTTCTTACCTGTACAGAATATCCAAAAAATTAAGTATACAATTCTACTACTTTTCCATCTAAAATCTCAAATTTTCAAAGCTTAGAAAGCACTCCTTTTACAAACGGGCACTTCACCATGGGTGGTTTCAAGCAACTGTATGAAAGAGCTGCCAAGCATGCACATACATGCAAAACAATCTGTCAATGATTGATAACGAACACAACTATACAATAATTAACGCGAACGCACTAGATTCAGTGGAGACGTTTTTATACGTCTATATCTAAACCAATTCTAATAACGACTTGATGAAATAAATTGGCCTTCGTTCGCAGAAAACTTGAAGCTAATTGAAAAGTTTAAGAAAGTCTGCACTGAAAAGTGTTGAATTGCACATTTCGATTCCACTGATTTTTAAGAATAACTAGCAGATCAACACGTGCGCTACGCGCACGATTATTTATTTAATTTCTTACAATTTCAAGTCATTAAAAAATCAATGAAATTTTGTTGATTTAAATTCAGAGAGTAGGTTTGAAACAACAATTTAACCGAGATTTTAGGGACATTTCGTTACATCATTTTTTGGAGAGGTATTTCAAGAGATTTCTATGAATTTTAATGAATTTTGACCATTTTCAAGTGATTTTTACGAAGTTCTAAAGATTTTTAGGATTTTAAAAAGATTTCGTAGAATTTTAAGGTATTTCAGAATATTTCGCGAAATTTTAACGGAATTCATGAAATTTCAAGAGAATTTTTAAAGCTAAGGAATTTTAAGGGATTTTAAATTTTTTGAAATTTTGAGGAATATTAAGAGGTTTCTAAGAATTTTAAACTGAAAAAAAAGTTGTTTTAAATCAAATAAACCTATATTTGCTACAGAGCCAACTAAAAAATATATTTGAATTAAATAAAATTTATTTGATTCAAAGAAATTTTCTATTTGAATTAAATACTTTTCTAATTGAATTAAATAGAAAATTTCTTTGAATCAAATAAATTTTATCTAATTCAAAGATATTTTTTAGTTGGCTCTGTAACAAATATACGTTTATTTGATTCAAATAAACTTTTTTTCTGGGTGTAAGAGATTCCAACGAATTTTAAGCGATTTCGAAGATTTTCGTGAAATTTTAAGTGATTTGAAAAGGTTTCTGAGTGTTTTAAGAGATTTTAAGAGATTTTAAATCCTGTTGTGAAGTTTCCAGGAATTTTAAGACATTTCAAAAGGTTTCAAAGAATTTTAAGGGACTTTAAAGAATTTTATATATTACAATGAAATTACATGGAATTTTAAAAGAAATCAAGAGATTTTTAAATAATTTTAAAGGATTTTCTTATTTTTAAAAGATTTTATAGAATTTTCAGAATTTCATGGAATGTAACGAGATTTCTAATAATTTTAATGGATTTTAAAGGACGTGAAGAGACTTTAACTGTTATTGTAAAATTTAAAGCATTTCAAGAAGTTTCTGATGAGAATATTAAAAGGTTTTCATGAATTTAAAAAGATTTCACGAGAATTTCATGAGTTTTAAAGTATTTTATGAGGTTTAAAGGATTTTAAAGTTTTTCAGATAATTTTATTGAGGGATTTCAAAAGAATTTCTATACATGTATGATTTTTAAAAGAATTTGTAGAATTTAAAAGGATTTCGAAGGTTGTGGTAAAATTTTAAGGGATTTTATTAGATTGTTCTAATTATTAGAAGATTTTGTAGTATTTATAAGGATTTCATGAAATTTGATAAGATTTCTAAGAATTTTAAGAGATTCTAAATATTAAGAAATTCGAAGAGTTTTTTTTAAATGAATTTTTAGAGATTTTTGTTAATTTTGACATAGATTTCAAGAGATTTGTGATTTTAATGATTTTTGTGGATTTTTAAAGAATTTCAAGAGGTTTTTGGTATTTTTAGAAATCTTGACGAATTTTAAGCAATTTAGAAGGTTTTCATGAAATTTTAAGTGATTTGAAAAGGTTTCTCAGCGTTTTAAGAGAATTTAAGGGATTTTAAATCTTATAAAGTTTCGAGGAAGTTTAAGAGATTTCAAAGGGTTTCAGAGTAGTTTAAGGAACTTTAAGGAATTTTAAGGAATTTTGTGAAATTTTATGAGATTTCTAACAATTTTAAGGGATTTTATGATTTTTAGATGATTTTATAGAATTTTAAGGATTTCATGAAATTCCTAATAATTTTATTAGATTTTAAAGGATGGGGTTTAAAGCATTTTAAAGTTGTCAGGTAATTTTATTGATTTCTCTAATTTTTAAGGATTTTATGGAATTTGATAAGATTTCTATAGACTTTAAGAGATTTTAAATGTTAAGAAATTCTAAGATTTTTTTAGGAATTTGTAAAGCTTTTTACGAGTTTCAACTTGGATTTCAAGACATTTATGATGTTAATCGTTTTTGTGAATTTTTGAAGGATTTCAAGAGGTTTTGGGGAGTTTTAAGAAATCTTAACGAATTTTAAAGTATTTCGAAGGTTTTTCTGAAATTTTTTTTGCGCCTTTAGTTTGTTTTTCTTCTTTCAACTTCAAAAGCCAATCAGGTTTGCAACAACAATGTATGCGAGATTTTCGAGACATTTCGTGACACCACTTTTTTAAGATAGGATTGTAATTTACAAAAATATTAATTACGAACTGTAACTGGAACTTACTGCACTGAAGTGCATCAATTGAATAACTTAAGATATTTGAGGGAGAATGCTTTGAATATGTCGAGTATTTAATTCAGGCATTTATCATTATTGTTCATTTCATTATCTGCAAAGTGTGGATAACCCGGATTGTAATGTTGACCTTCTTCCTTCTGTTATTTCACTGTAACCGTAAATTTTATGAGAATGCAGAACTCTTTATGTTTCAGAGCACGAAAAAGATATTCGCTTATCTACGTTATAACATATGTTGATACCCTTTTTGGTTTACAAATTGGAGACTCAGTTAAGTGACAGATTTCAGTAATCGTTATGATTTCATCCTTTATAAAATGTCCCAAAAGCGATGATTCGTTGATTTTGAATCACATCGTTCATAAATATTAACAACATTAAAAGTATTCATTTATTTTTGAATTTTTAAAATCTTTAAGGTGTAGGATAAAAAAAAAAGATAGAATCTGAATCCGTGTTTTTATATCAACAATGATACAATATTACAATATATATGCACATGTGTTAGAAGAGATTCTTTGATTTTATTCGTTAATATTCTAATCATTATAATAATAATTATTATTACACAGTTACATCATCACTTTATAGAGAATTAAACGTTAGACGGTTACATTTTGATTTCGAACATTATATATTTCTATTTTTCGTGAATAGCGATGTATTATCATTTATAATTTTATTACATGTTTCAATTATAGACTGAAATCCAATTTTTCGTTAAAAAATTAAAATTCAAAAGATTTGATATGCCTAATTAAATATTTCTTTATAAAAAAAGTATATAGCGTCTCATTTTTCCCAACAATTTATATTACGTGTAATTTGTCATGAACTTAATGATAACTGCAAAAAATTTTCTAAATCTCTCTATTTAATTTAATAAATTAAGAAGGATGATAGCGAAATCTTGAAGTGCCAGTAATTCCTCCTATTAATGAAATATTAAGATTATTATATGCAGATTGAACACATGCAATACTGTATCAAATAAGTAATATTGTTATTAACATTATTATACGCGAACACTACTTTGATATCACTGAATAAAATTTGCAATATGTTCCACTTTTTATATTGTAGTTCTTGAATTTTGTTAATACTTTTTTGTTAATATAAATTTCTCTTTTCTGTGGAAATCGGACTTGATTTTGAGTAATTACGGCAGTAACTATTAGACAGTCGGCAGTGTGATTATAGTAATATTTGTAACATTAACAATTGTAGGACTACGAATTATATTTTAACGATATCAGACCTGTTCTGTAATTATCTATATACATCTTATATAATACTTCAATAAATAATAATACATATTAATTACATAATTATTACACTGATCGCTGTATCTCCAATAATTTTTCATTGACTTCAGAAAAGAAGAAAGAAATCGACTTTTTTAAAAACCAATTGAAATTTCTTTTAATACTTTTTTAATTCTTATAGATACTTTTTTTAATTCCATTATTTTTTTACTGAACAATTTACTTAAATTTATTTCTAAATTATGGTTTCTGCAAATGTAAAACACATGCGATAGATGTATATTATAACTATAGCACCTTATAAAATTATGCTTAATTATACAGACAGATTAAAATTTCCTCTATCCTAAGTTCTATATTCTTAAATTACTTAAACTAATCAGACTAGCCTTTTTTATCAATCGACCAGTAATGAAGGGGTTGAATCGACGTCAAATTTTTTCTCAAATACACAAGAATATTTTTTAAATTCTTTATTAATGTTTGATGAAGTTTAATACTTTAGATGTTAGAAAATTGCTCGCGAATAATTTTAGAATTAAAATTACTTTAAATTACAAATTAATTCAAATTATTTACGTCCGAAATATTCTCATTCTTCTTACAATTAATGAGACATTGCTTTCTTAAAACTCTAAGAACTTTTTAAAATCCTATTCTTTACTAAAAAGTTTCTCAACATTTATATATCATAAAAAATATCGTTGTAGCATTCAATTCTAGTGGACGGAAAACCACCGTCGTCGTTTTCAGTAGACAAAAGGGAACATTTAAAAGTCTCTTTTGCTCAAAAACTCGATTCCAATCACAATTTAGTGAAAATATTTAGAGAAGTTTTTATGATTAAAGAATGAGTTTTAGGATTAAAGAATAATCATTATTGTCTTCAGTAGTGGGCAGAAAAACTAGAGACGTGATTATTTTAGCCACTTTGGACAAATATGAGTATCATTATTAATTGTACTATCACACCAAGGTCACAAGTTTCCCTAATTTGATGCTCTTCGATAATATTTGAAACGCATTACCCCTTCATTCAAGTTACGCACTGACGTTACAAGTTTGCAGAAACTTTTTTTTCATTTTATCGCAAGTTTTAGAATAGGTACAAAAAATAAATTTTGAAAATTCTACCATTTAACTGTTCAGTGTTCCAAGTTACAATTTCGACTATAAAAACAAAGTGTCTCTCAAAAATAAACCTTGAAGGAAAAATAAATTAAAATACTTGAAAGTTTGAAATAATAAATAGTATTAAAATCTAGACTACCAGTTTTTTTTAATCATTAAGTGCTGGCTTCATCTATAACAGTAATTCCTCTGCTGGATTGTGGCGCAGACATTAGTCGCCACTTTGGTTTCGCTTCCTCTTCCTCCGGGGCTGCTTGACTGGGTTGTCCGCCACTTTGACTTCCGGCTAATGGACCTTTGGATTTTGCAAGGGACCATCGACGTCCCTTACGATCCATGATGATAGGCATCTCAGCGATTAGATTATTTTCAAACTCGGAGAGCATCAAGTAATTTTCGACCTTATTGCAGGAGGTTATACAATCTCCGATGTAATCTAAGTCGTCAAGGATATTATCCGGAAGGTCCATATCGGCTATTCCCTCTTCGGATATGCATGTCAGTTCCGGTTTGTCCGCTCCGAAGGCATCTATCAATTCCCCTTTAAAAAGAAAATTTTTGTATTTTAATGTTTGTGTGACGTTGCAAAATTTTGCAAGTCACAAACTTAGTTTTTGTAAAATCAAGTTAATTTTATTCTTATTAAATATCTCTGGAAGTTGCACAGTTCTCTTGGATTGGATATGGTTAAATTAAGTTATTTAAGTTTAGTTATTAATTATATTTATTTTTCTATTTTATTCTATGTACTATCGCCTGAGTTCTGAAAGATTCCTGCTTTATCCTGTTTATCCCGCTTTATCTTTCATCATTTAGGAAATAACCTGCATCATTATTATGTTATCCTGGATTAACTTGTCAATTTTCGAGCATCGTATGACTTTAAGAAGCTTTTGGGACGCCTTCTATGATTTAAAGGAATTCTAATGTTTCAAACTTTCCCACCTAACCAACTAATACGTCAGACATCTATCCTATCTTTTATAACGACCGTACCCGGAGAACTTGGACAAGTCACGTGATACATGAGAGTGTTGCGTTTCCCGCCTTTCCGAATGCCCATTCTTTATAATTGTCATGGGATGTGACTGCTGCGTTTGCCTTTCTGCATGATTGTTCCTTATGTTTTCGGATGAGATTGCTGCGTTATCTGCCTTTCTGCATGCCATATTATTTCTATAGGAACCCTTGATTTTCCATTTCTTTGGAAGGTTTCGTCTTTGCCTTTTCAAAAATATTACTTGAAAAGCCTTGTGCGCACGGGGCCCACTTAATTGGCAGTACGTTCCTGTGCAATCACGAGAGCTCTTGAATTTTGTTACCATCTTTATTTATTTGGCCAGTGTGACGTACGGATTAAGTGAGACATTTAGAAGACGAATTACCATCAATTTTGGGTCAAGTTGGAATTGTTTTCGGACATCAACTGTAAAATAAAGATTTGGATATTTGGACCACTGCAGCACCCCTTTTCGACACGAACCTATAAATATTCTACGTCACCAGAGATCTCTGACGTCACATAGTAACGTCAAGCCTGGAAATTTCTGTTATAACGCTCCATGGAAACGATGGAAACAATACACTTCCCCTTCAAATTCGACCAATAGAAATCGAGCTCTTTGGGAACGAGCAAGAAGACGCCAATTTCTGGACATCTTTCGTTTGCCAGCTTCCAGAGAATACACTTCGTTACTTAAAAAACTCGCATAAAAGTGTAGTTTTGTGTTACAAAAGAACAATTATTTGTTTTATATCTTGTATTCAGGTATTTATCTTTTCGTTATTTGTGAAAAATTCCTTATATTTTTGTGATAATTTTATAATAATTTGTGTTGATTTATATTCTATTGTGATTTCCTAGATTGCGTTAACAATCTAATTTATGTTCATTTTCCCCTCTTGAATTTTTGTGATTTTGTTCCCTTTATTTGATAAGTTATGATCCTTCCTAAAATTATTATAATTCGCTAGAATTATTATAATTTTAGATTCTTATTGTGCCTTCCCTAATTATATTTATGATCATTTTTTTATTGTCAGTCATTTATTGAATTTAATATTTTCTATTCTTCAGGAATATTGATTCTGAAATTGTGAGTTATCTTTTGTTTTAAGACCTCCATTTTATGTCTTTCCCTTTCTTTTGTTATTTAGATTTTCTCTAATTCATTTATGCTTTTTTCCCTGAATTATGTTTTGATCCTCCTTTTTCTTATTTAATTTAAATTGCGTTTTTCTTAATTTTACCTTATTTAATCTAGAGAACTAAAAGAACGAAAGATCCTAATTATTTAAAATTAGTATCTCTTATATATATATATTTATTTAGACTCACTCTTTATTCTAAAATTAAATATTGTCCTAATTTTGTAATTTCTTGTTAATTCACTGAATAAATTTGTAAATTGTTTTCTTGTATTTTCTCATTTTATTAATTGGCTAAATTCTTTATTTCGTCCCACCCCTCTCTACCAAATCGTCACTAAGACTAGTCCGAGGCTCTGCCAATTGTTTTTTTTTTAATTTCGATTTGTTTAGTTCTTTACTAATTGATCGAGAAGATCTGGCGCCCGACACTCTCTTTATTCATATTTGGCAGACGTAACCAAAATTATAATTAAAATAATAATTATATATTTTTTTTGGTTATATTTGTTTTTCACTTTTCTAGGAATGGTATTACCAAATCAAAAGACGATTTAAATTTTAAAGAACTATTACCTGGTGCTGGTGCTAATTCTGCACCAAGAACTAAAGCAGCTGCAGCAGCTCCAGCAGCGACTCCTTCATTCTCTGGTTCTTGACTGAATGACAGTCTTTTTCTTTGAGGACATGTGTCATTGACACACAAGTGCTTGGTGCCATTTTCTCTTGTGTGCTTATGTCTAGATAAGTTCCTTCTGTGCAAGTCTATGAAGAAAAGAGTAAAGCTACCGACTAGAACGCAAGTCGAACTGAAGTAGTATCCTGCCTTCCCACCACATCCGACGTTTATGTATCCTGAAAAAAATTGAGTTTGCAACAATTACATACAGTAATCTTTTTACCTATCAACATGTTTTATTCAATTAGGACAAATTATTACCTGAAATGGGAACTCCAATTGCAATTGGTATTGCTTGAGAACACTGAACAAATCCCCAGGTTTTGGCAAAATTTCTTGCGCGTACTCTTTCGTAGGTATACATTTTTAAACTATAATGATAGCCTCCACAAAATATACCTGCAAAAGAAAATTTTATAAACTTGAAGGTAAGGAAGATGGAATTTCTAAAGTAAAAGGGAGGAACTGGTATAAAAGGAGTACAACTGTTTATTTACCGTAAATCCACGTAAACATGACATATCCATGATAATTTCCATGAACAGTTGTGAGAGCTAGAATACATAATCCGCACATAAAAACAGCAGCCTGAGTCAAGTATTGCCTCGCTATTCTGCATTCTACGTTATGATGAACGACCAAAAGTCCAAATGTTACACATCCTAGTGTCCAAGCCAAACCGAGATAAGTTTGCAGTAGAATTACAGTGTCACCTAAACCTTCTTCTTCTGCCTGATGTGCCTAAAACATCGAAATTTTGAATTAGCAAAACATGTTATTATTACTTTTATTTGTACAACCTGCAACTTTTCTATTATTAAATTCATTAAAGAAAGATTTAAAATTTGAACTGCTTACGAGGTAAAATATCGGTGTGTTGATACCAAAAGCAGATATTCCTGTAGAGACTAGCAGTATCCTGACGGTTTTACTTTTGAGGGTGCTAAAGTCAAAGAAAGGAGGTCGGTCGTCTATTTTATTTTTGTCCTTGATCTTTCTTTTCTGATTTTTTAAGTGCAGAATCGCTCGTCTCTGTGGATGGTATAATGATGCGCTTCGATAAAATGTGCCGAGAATGAATGTCAGAAAAACCACCCCTGTCACAGCCTGCAATCCAAGTCGCCAACCTATTTTGCTGAAATGGAAAACACCACTTTTATTATTTCATTCATGAGAGAATTTCTTTGACATCGATTTTAGTTCTTTCAAAACAAACTTTTCTATGGAGAATTTCATTTCTTAGAGCATTGTAGAAAATAGTAGTTTATTCGTTATAAAACTTAAACAGATCTGTTTTATTCAGAGAAGAGACGTTGAGTTTTCAAGGAATAAATCTCAGATTACCTAATAGCTCCTTTGATGAATGCTGACATTATTGCGATCCCCAATCCACTACCAGACACGATAAAAATTTCCACGAATTCTCTTCTTCTTTTGAAGTATTGAGCCACCATTAATGTACTGCAGTCTCTCGTTATACCGACTCCTACACCTGTTCAGTATCAGATTTTAAAATTAATCTTACTATAGAGGACAGATTTATCAACTATAATAAAGTCATAATTTATTTTATGCTTTTGCCACAAGATTCAATTTTTCAATTTCCCTGACATTTCCCTGACTTTTCCCTGACTTTGAGACAAGTTTCCCTGACAGGAAATTTTTTTAAAAATTAGCATAATATCTCTTGAAATCTTTTGCAACTCAATTAAATCTTTTTAAAAATACTTGGAAATCACTTGAAAGCAATTGAAATTCCTTGAAATTCTTTAAAATTTCATAAGGAACTTTAAAATATCTGATAATCCTTTAAATTTCCTCAGATTTCTCAAATAATATTTTTTAATTTTAGAAAATCCATCAAATTCCACGAATTTTTTTAAAATTCAATGATCTAAAAAAATCTAAAAATCTAAAAATCTAAAAAAATTATAATAATTCCTAGAAACGCCTGAAATGTCTTGAAATATCTTCAAAATCTTTAGGCTCCTTGAATTCTTTTTGAAATCTTTTAAAACATAGTGAAATTCCTTGAAATACTTTAAAATCCTTTGAAATACTTTTAAATATTTTGAAATCATTTAAAAGCTATTGAAATTTCTTGAAATTCCTTAAAAACCCTTTAAAGCCTTTTCGAATCTCTTAAAAATTCGGAAAATATTAAAAATTTTTTCGAAATCACTTGAAATGCTTGAAAATCATTTAAAATCCCTTCAAATAAAAAGCAACTTTTGAAATTTTTTTAAATCCCATGAAGAATATTTCAATTTCTTAAAATCATTTTTAAAATGTCAAAATTTCTAAAAATTCTTACAAGCTTCATAAAATTCCTAGAATTCCAAGAGATACTTTTGAATCCCTCAAAAAAAAGGAAAAGTCTCTTCAAATTTTATAAAACCACTTAAAATTCCTTAAAATTCCACCAGAATATTTTAAATTCCTTAGAATCTCTTTAAATTCAATTAAATCCTTTAAAATTTCACAAAATCGTTTAAAAATCATAAATAAATTTTGAAGTTGATTAAAATTCTATGACGAAAATTTAAATTCCTTCAAATCATTCTAAAAATGACAAAACTTCTTTCAGGGTAGCCACAAGATTTAATTTTTCAGTTTCCCTGACATTTCCCTGACTTTTCCCTGACTTTCAAACAAATTTTCCTGACAGAAAAGTATTAAAAATACGTATAAATTTTCAATAATAATACTATTGATATTTTTCAAAAATTTCGTATAATGTCACTGTAAATATTTTGAAATTTAATATCACTTCACAATATTTAACATTCGTAAAAATCTCTCGAATATATAAGAACTTTTGAAAAGATCTCTTAAAATTCATTTAAATTTCTTGAAATTCTTAGAAACATCTTAAAAATCCACGAAATCCCTTCAAATCGTTAATATTTCATGAGATTCCTTAAATTTTCACTAATCTTTTTAAAATTTCTCAAAATCCTTTGAAATATGTACTTTAAATTCCTCAAAAAACTTCCATATCTTTTCGAATTCCTAAAAATCTCTTAAAATTTCCAGAAATCCTTTAAAATTCCAAAAAACATTTCCAGCATCTCGTGAAATTCTTTAAAATTCCCTAAAATGCATTAAAATCTATTTTAAAAAAACTCTGAAACAAACCATCACACAAAATCTTTTAAAAATCAAAAATGACTTAAAATTTTTTTAAATTCTATGAGGACTATTAAAATTTCTTAAAATCATTTTTAAAATATCAAAATTACTTACAATTTTTACAAGCTTCCTAAACTCTTTTAGAATTCCACGAAATCCCTTAAAATACGTAAAGATTTCTTAAAATTCTTGAAAGCCTCTTGAAATTTCTTAAACTTCTTACAAACTTTTTAAAATGCTTTTAAATTCCACGAGAATATTTATAATTCTTTAAATTTTCTTAAAATTCTTACAAGTTTCTTAAATTTCTTTATAATTCCACGAAAAACTTTTAAATCCCTTAAAATACGTAAAAAATATTTATAATTTTTGAAAACTTTTCAAAATTTTCTAAAATTCCACAAAATTTTTAGAAAATCATAAAAATCTCGTGCAATCCTTTAAAACTTCTCAAGGAACTTTAAAATTCCTTAAAATTCTTTAATTTCCCTAAACTTCCTTAAAAATTTTATAAATTATTTATAATCCTTCGAAATTTTTTGATAGTTTCTAAAATTTGTTAAAGAAATTATAAAAATTATATATATAATACGACGAAAATAACATAGTTAACGTAAATGTCAATTTCTATTTTCCCTGACAACTACTCGCATTTTCCTGACTTCCCTGACAAACTTTCTTTTCTCTGACATTTCCCTGACTTCCCTGACATGTGGCCACCCTGTCTTTAAATTCTTACAAGCTTCTTAAAATCCTTTACAATTCCACAAAAAACTTTAATATCTCTTAAAATACGTAAAAATCTTTTAAAATTTCATGAAATCCTTTCAAATTCCCCGACATCTTTTAAATGCCATAAAAATCTCTTTTAATTCTTTTAAATTCCTAGAAACCTTTTAAAATTCCTTAAAATTATTGAAAATCATTAGAAACCCAAATATTATCAAAAAATGCCTGGAAATTCTCTATAATCCTTCAAAATCCTTGGAAACCTTCTAAAATTTGTTAAAAAAACTATAAAAGCTATACATGTAATATGAAAAAATAACATAGTTATTATAAAATTTCAATTTATATTTTCCCTGACAGCTACTCGCATTTCCCTGACATTTCCCTGATTTCCCTGACAAACTTTTTTTCTCCTGACATTTCCCTGACTTCCCTGACATGTGATTTTATATATGCAGTCATAAATATTTTACAAAAACATAAGACTGAGAAAAAATAAGATTCTGTATTTTATTTGAAAATCCCAAACGTATTAAATTAGTCTTGTGTGCAGGGGAACTTGAGAAGTGTGTTTTCATCTAAAATCCCTTCCTTTCGATATCCGTGATATGAGATTGTCAACGTTGAAAACCCGGATCACGGGTTATAGGGCAAAAGGATGACTAGCCTTGCTATGTAGACGATTGATGAGTTTAGGTATTTCCATCAGAATGAATACCTTTAGAAAATCACTCCCTCCTTCCCCCCGCATGTCCATAATACTTATCTATTCAAAGTTTATTATAGAATTTTACAGACCCTTCCCATGGATACAGATTACATACCTATAGAAATATTGTTAATTTTTTGATTTCTGTGGATCTGTCGGTTGATCAGTCGGTTTATAAAAAAAATAAACAAATATCAAATATCAAATATTAAACAAGCAAAAATTAAAAATAAAAACGTGAGGAACTTTGCTTCGATTTTGACTCAAATGATATTGATTTTAAGAGAATTAGATTTACATACCAACGACTGTTCCATAGCTGAAGAAAAGTTGATGAAACTGAGTAGCAAAGGAAGTGAAAAGGCACCCTAATGCAGTAACGAGACCACCCAGAACAGCAGTCAGTCTTGTACTTTTTCTTCTGCAAAAAGCTATCGTCACTGGCGAAATCAGCAACGCCACTCCTGTTGACATTGCTCCCAGCCATCCTGTAAATAGTAAATTTATTTTAGAAGACAGTTTTCGAATTTGAATTTACATTTCAATTTGGGATATGTAAAAAAAGTTACGCAGTTATATACATACAATCGCAATTACTTTATGAATAAAGTACAGGTATAATACTACAATTTATTTATAAATTAGAAGAATAAATTTATGAACTAGAAGTTTTAATTATTATATCATAGTAACCTTGATTAACTCCTCCCTCTGTCTTTACTACTTTCGCAATTACAGTGCTAAATTTATTCTCATATATCAGATTCACGCACAAAAAAGTTATTATCATGGCCCGTTATAAATGCGACTAAGGATCTAAAGGTGTGATGGCTTTGTAATATAAATAGCATCGTTACTACTCATAGAGTGAATTGGCTCTTAAATCCACAGAGAGAGTTAATCAAAGCAAGAAAAAAATGTTTTCTTAGATTTAGTGATTAATTTTCTCTGATTTAAAAAGTCTATATGATATCTTTATAATGCGACATTCACTCAGTTGTAGATTAGAAATCTTATATCTTATAAATCTTATATCTTGAATAAACTCATATGGTTTAAAAAGACATTCTGTAAATAATTATAATTATATAATTTATAGTCATGAAACTATTAAATTAAAGTTTCTAAGTTGATGAAACTATACTTTATAATTATTGATTCAATGTATCACATTTTAGAATCTCATGTTCGCCCTAAATTGTCGCAAAAATTTATTTATGTAACTACATACAACATCCGGGATGGTTTAAAAACAGCTGAATTAAATCGGTCGTGAAACTCTAATAAAATTTCAGAGCTTCATGAATCATTCGCAACCTTTTGTTTTTACCACCAAGTGTCTTATAGATTTATGAAGCTGATGGCGGATAACTTTTTTGAATATTTCCCTATGACACGTACTCAGCTGACACCCATTCTTCACTTCCTCGCGAATATTATGTTTTCTTTTAACGATTGCTGTCTATTTCAATTCGACAAATTCAATAATTGTCAATAAGAAATGATAACGTCAAAAGATATCTGTAATTGAAATTTTCAGATATTAATTTCATTTCTAAAACAATCTTCAGTTTTTATCTTTAAAATAATCGTTAAAGATCAGAAGGTGGTATGAGGCGCCTTTCTTTCTTTTTTTCCAAGTTAACACGCTACTTTAATTTATAGTACACTCTTTTAGACGAGATTTATGCGATAATCAAAAGAAATTCTGTAGTGACGTGTTTAAAAGAGAGAAAGAGAGAATGTAAGACAGTTTTCAGTTTCCTAGAAGAACGCTTGTCGTGTTCTTAGAGTCACGAAGGGAGGAAAACACGTTAAGTATAAATTTTAAACATGAAAGAGTCAAGTTTGACTGATAAAACAATTAAAAGTCGCTAAGTAATAGAATTAAAAAATTGTTCGATTCGATTTTCTTAAAATTTACTTTTTGAAAATTCACACACCTAATGTTATTTTTTCGAATAGTAAATAAGCATAATTATCTATAATTACGATAGTAATACAAAAATTGCAAAAATACTTTCAGGTTGTCCTGAAAAAAATATAAACCGAAAAATTTAAAATAAAATCTCCAAAATTGCCAGAATTTAAAAATTTTAATAATTGAAATTGAAGTATGTACTAATTTTTTAACTCTATAAAATTCCCAATATTCTTTATTTCTAAGATTCTTTAAAATTCTTATCTATATAGTTCCACCCTCGTATAATTTCTAAACTTTCAGGGACCTACTCTTTTCATTTACAGGAAGCAATTTATATATTTATCTTTTTTACGTATCTGGCTATGAGCCAGATATTAAGCGGGATGTGCTGCCGGATATTTCGTCCCTTCCGGTAGAAATATTCGATCACTTGTTTGTACGTACAAGAACCTGTGAAATCGCTTAAAATTCATGAAAATCTCTAAAAATTCCTAGAAACCTTTGAAATTTCATGGCAAACTTTAAAATCTCTTAAAATTCCCAGAAAAATTCTTGAAATTTTACAGTAACATTTTAAATCTCTTTATATCTTTTATATCCCTTAAAAATATTACACAGAAATCTTATCAAATTCCAGGAAATCCTTTAAAATTCTCAAAAAATCATTTAAATATCAGAAAAATCTCTCGAGATCACTTAAAATTATTAGAAATCTCATAAAATTCCTTAAAATTTCAGGATAATATTTGAAATTTCTTAAAACATCATAAAACTCTTATAAAGCTTTTAAAATCCCTTAAAAATTTCACGAAATATCCTAAAATATCCCATACAATTCTACAAAATCGTTTTAATATCCTAAAAATCTCTTGAATTTCATAAAAATCACTTAAAAATCGTTAAAAATGCGCATAAAAACCTTCAAAATAATTAATCTCTTGAAATCCATGTTAAAATTAGTGAAAATCTCTAAAAATTTCTAGTAACCTCTGTAAATTTCTCAACTCTTAAAATCTCTTAAAATCATTAAACATTTCATCAAATTCCATGAAATCCTTAAAAATATTACAAAATCTTTTATAAATTAGAAATATTTTTTGAAAACCCTTAAAATTTGACGAAAACCTTCGAAATCTTTGTAAATTCTACAAAATCTTTTGAAATCACTCAATAAAGTTCTTTGACAAGTTTTAATGTCCTTTAAATCACATAAAATATTTTAAAAGTCATAAAAATCCCTTGAAATCCGATTGAAATCTGATCAAAGTCCTGAAAACCTCTTAAAATTCTAAGAAACTTCTTGAAATTCTTTAAAATACTACAATAAACATTTAAAATCCCTTCATATCATTCAAAATCCATTAAAAATATTAAAGATCTCGTCAAATTCCATGAAATCTTTAGAAATTCGATAGAATCTTTTAAAAATCAGAAAAGTCTACTGAAATCCTTTAAAATTATTATAAATCTCAAAAAATTTAATAAAATCTGTAAAAATGCGATAAAGTCTTTTAAAAATTATTAAAATCTCTTGAATTCTCTTCAAATTCCTGGAAATTCCATGATAATATTTAAAATCCCTTAAAAATCTTTTAAAAATCTCAGAAATCTTTTTAAATCTCTTAAAATTTCCAGAAACTTCTTGAAATTCTTTAAAATTCAATCATGACAATTAGAATTCCTTTTATATCTTTCACAATCTCATCAAATTCTATGAAATCCCTTAAAATTCCACAAAATCTTTTAAAAATTACAAAAATCTCTTGAAGTCTTTTAAAATTATTAGAAATGTCATAAAAATCCATCAAATCCACAAAAATTTCACAATCTTTAAAAAATAAGAAAATTTTCTTGAAATCCTTTGAAATTATTAAAAATCTCATAAAATTTAATAAAATCCTTAAAAATGCGATGTCTTTTAAAAATCATTAAAATCTCTTGAATTCTCTTAACATTTCTGGAAATTACATGATAAAATTTTAAATCCCTTAAAATCCTTTAAGATTATCAGAAACTTTTCGAAATTTCGAAATTCTACGACAAGATTTAAAATCTCGGAAACCTTTCTAAATTCCTTAAAATTCCACAAAAATTTTTTAAATCATAAATCTTTTGAAATCCACAATAAAATTCATGAAAATCTCTAAAGAATCCTAGAAACGTCTTGAAATTCCTTAATATTTAAAATCCCTGTAAGTCATTAAAAATTTTGCCAAATTCCATGAAATCCTTGTAAATTCCACAAAATCTTTAAAAATCATAAAAAGCTTTTGAAATTCCTCAATAAAATTCACTATAAAGTTTTCAATTCCTTATTTAAATCCCACAAAATACATATTTTAAAAGTCATAAAAGTACCTTGAAGTCCGATTGAAATCTGCTCAAAGTCGTGAAAAATTCTAAAAATTCCCAGAAACTTCTTGAAATTCTTGAAAATTCTACGATAACATTTAAAATCCCATTATCTCTCATGAAATCTTTAAAATTTCCATAACATTCCCTTAAAATTTCAAGATTTTCACTGTATTCGAGTTTAGACTCGTTACAAAATGATTATTAACGAAACGAAATTCAAAATTTTAAATGCAATTCACGCGGAATTTACGATTCGGCATAAGTATCGATTGTCGAAAATCACTATCGATACTTACACGACGAATCAGGAGTGCGGAATAGGTGTTACGATATTTCGACTTCGACTCAATCATCTTTTTAGAATAAAATATTGTTCAATCCAGCTTCAACACGATGATTACGACAATAGATTTATTCTTTAAACTTCAATTCATTGCTTAAATTAGCGAAACTATCTTATCAGAAAGTCTTATTCAGAGTTAAATTCTCTTGAATTAAAATACATCTAAATTCTCCGGTTTCCTATATATCTACTTATATATAAAAACAGCTCTTCTAACGTACTTTTTTTCCTTATCTTCACTCTCCACAGCAGTCGCTAT
>CAJFCO010018434.1:310446-325925 GCA_904066015.1 Synergus gifuensis | reverse complement strand
TACACAAAAGTTTGTGTGTATTTTCTACTTCAATTCAAGAAGGAAAATGTTCCAGGAGACTTAGGACTCGAGTAAGAATTACTAAGGTGCGCTACTTTAAATCTCGCCTCTGCAATTAATGTTAATCACCCTTTATAAAGAATTAGAGAACTTTTAAAAATTTACACCTGAAACTTAAAATACACTCAAGAACTAAAATAATTGTAATAAAGAAGATAAATTCAAATTACGTACAGTAATTATAAAAAATACTTATGTATATAGTTTGTGTAGTATTTATCTCCCAGAAAACAAATAATCATATCCTTTTGATAAATTTTTTTCCTTTAGAGCGTACAGTGCGTAAAGCAGAAAATGATTGCCAGGAAAAACTGCCTGTCTAACGATTCATCATCCTCTTCTTTCTATCGAAATTTGATTCATGTTCACACAACTCGACCCTCACTTTTCAACGTTTCTTTTAAAAAGCTAACAAAAGAGAAGTGACTTTCAGTTCTCACTTACCATTCTTAAAAATATGAATCGTGTATAAATTCTTAAAATCATTACATCAGTATTAAAATATTTTATTTTTGATCTATTCATAATTATATTTAAAAATGAAGTAAATTCCGTGCGTTAATCAGTAAAATAGAAGAATTACCAAATTTTGGTTATTCTTTGAAAAATATTTTAGTGTTAAGTAGTTACATATTTGGATTAAAAAAAGAAATAATTGAGCGAAGGTAGTTAATCGAGTTGGAATGATACAGCTACTTTTTTATACTCGATGAATAACAGTTTAACACTTTTTTTGCTTATAGACAAAAACTATATTTATGTAAGATAAATCATTGTTAACTTATTCATTTAACATTCATTGAAAATGATATTTCACGTTAAAAGGCTAATTATAATAAAAAGTCAGTAAAATATTGAAAATTTAAAACATTCAGATGTTAAAACTTTTAATACTAAGGTCGGTAAAAAGGAAAGAGCAGTCATTAAAAAGAGGAATTGTTTTTGCGAAAATGATTATGTATAGAGCTCACCGCTCAGAGCAGGTATATAAAGTTTTCTTTTCTTCATGAATAATAACACGAAACATCAACTCGACTATACAGAATGCTGTAATAGACTTGTCAGTTCCACGCAAAATCAACACATGTATAGAAAATTATTTAAGTGTGTGAATTTGTACCTATTTATTAAATCCAATATTCAAAAATGTAAAAAATTAAGAAATACAAATTCAATATTCCCTCATTAAAATATATTCAAACCACATACCGGAAGTCTTAACTTTTTAACCCGACGGCCATGATGCAGAGCTAACATACCTACGTTAATGAGGCTTTGACGATATTTCTTCATCCCTTCTACCAGCCAGACTCCAGCAGCCCCATGAATTCCCGCACTCAAAATCTGCACCATAACGCCCGTGACGACGACAACCCACCCCCAACCGCTTTCCGGATAATAGTGTTGCCTTATAGTACACTGGGCGATGTACCTAAGGGCGTAAAAAATACACTCCGTGATTCGGGTGTTAGCTTCAAGGGATTCTGGGCGACGATCCCTTCGCAAAACTCATAAAAATGACGGTGGCGATCCTTTCCAGACTTTATTGTCCGTATCTTTTTTTGAAGATGTACCTTTTCCCATGGATCCTCTTTTTCTCGACGAAAAGGATTTATTTGAAAAATTAGAAGAGAATTCAACAGGCTGGAAGCTCATGGCTCTATATTCTTAATTACAACGGTACTTAATAACAGGATTGTAACTGACAATATAGAAAATACCAGTAGAAAAATCCTATCTTAAAAAAGTGATGTTACCAATATATCGAACACATTGTTGTCGAAAATCTGATTGGTTTAGAAACTGCGTGAATTGTGTGAATGTATCGAATTTAAAAAAACAATCTTCAGTAGACTATTTTCGTTTTCAAAAAGAATACAAATTTATTACAGAATACAAATTTTATTTATTGAAATTTTAGAAATATTAAAAGATTTCACGGTATTTCAAGGACTTTTAAGAAATTTATTCTGATTTTCAGAAAGTTTAAAGGATTTTACCAGTTATTAGGGTTTTATAGAATTTAAAGAAATTTAAAGAATCTGAAAATCTAATAAAGAGTTTTCATTGGATTTTCAAGTAATTGAAAGTACTTGACGAGATTTCATGGGATTTTAAATAATTTTAAAGGATTTAACGATATTTTGTGTAATTCAAATAACTAGTGTAATTTGTAATTTTTGTAATTTGTGTAATTTGTGTAATTTGTGTAATTCATGTAATTTTAAGTAATTTTAGAAAATTTAAAGCTGTTTCAAGGATTTTAACGAAGTTTCATTGGATTTTCAGATATTTTAAGGGATATTAAATAGTTTTAAGGACTTTTAAGAGATTCAAGGGATTTTACGAAATTTCATTGGATTTTTAGTAAATTTTAAGAGATTATGGGATTTTGAGAAATCTTAAAAGATCTAACGATAAATATGTTGTGGAATTTTAAGTGATTTTAAAAACTTTTAAGGTATTTGAAGGGATTTCACAAAATTTCATTTGATTTTTAGATATTTTGAGGATTTTAATCGGATTTCACAGAAAAAACAAGGACTGAAAGTGTTTACAGCTTAATTCAGCTTTTAGACTGAATTTAAGTTTAAGTCAGTTTTTAGTCTTGAATTAAGATTTCTTAGTCTTAAAATAAGACTTAAAAAAACTGCATTAAGCTGTAAACACTTTCAGTCCTTGTTTTTTCTGTGTTAATGGGACTTTGAATAATTATAAGGAATTTAAAAGAATTTTACAAATTTATTGAGATTCCTAAAATTAGAGTAGGAATTAGAAATTTTTATATTTCAAAAATTAAAATCTCTGAATTATTTTCCGTATATACTTTTGAAATCCTTTAATTTTTCCAATCCTACATTTTTTTGGGAAAAATTATGAGATTTTAAAGGATTGTATAGTAATTTTAAGGAATTTGACTATATATTTTTTGTGGAATTTTAAGTAATTTGAGAAGCTTTTAGACATTTTACGAAATTTCATTGAATTTTAAGGTATTTTAAGAGATTTAATGAGATTTCACGGAATCTTGAAAAATGTTAAGGAATTTAAAAGGGCTTTAGGAAATTTATTGAGATTTTAGAAATTTTAAGTGATTTCACGGTATTTCGAGGAATTTTATTAAATTTTAAAGAATTTTACGAAATTTCATGGAATTTTAAGTAATTTTCAGAGATTTTACAATGTTTCATAGAATATTAAGTTATTTTAACGACTTTAGGGATTTCAAGGGATTTACGAGATTTCATTGGATTTTAAGTAATTTTATGGAATTTGATGATATTTTGGGAGATTATAAGTAATTTTAAGTAACTTTAACATATTTTGTGAGATATTAAGTAATTTGAAGAACATTTATTTCTAGAAATTTTAAAGAAATTGATGAGATTATATTGGATTTTCAAGAGTTTTAAAGAAGTTAACGAAATTTTATATAATTTTGAGTAATTTTAAGAAATATCAATTGATTTTTCAAAATTTAAAGGAATTTCATGACATTTCATGGGATTTTTAAGTAATTTTAAGGGATTTCACGATATTTTATGGAATATTCAGTAATTTTAAGGACTTTTAAGGAATTCAAGAGATTTTACGAGATTTAATTGGATTGTCAGGAATTTTAAGAGATTTCATGACATTTCATGGGATTTTAAATAATTTTAAGGGATTTTACAATATTTTATGGGATACTTAGTAATTTTACAGACTTGTAAGAAATTCAAGGGATTTTACGCGGTGGATTTTCAGGAATTCTAAGAGATTCAATCAGATTTCATGGGACTTTGAGTAATTTTAAGAAATATCAAATGAATTTACGAAAATTAAAGGAATTTCACGAAATTTTGAACGATATACATTTTAAGATGGGGATTTCATGGGATTTTAATAATTTTATGAGATTTGATGATATTTTGGGAGATTCTATGTAATTTTAAGAAACTTTAAGATACTTTATGAGATATTAAGTAATTTGAAGAACATTTATTTCCAGAAATATTAAAGGATTTGGTGAGATTATATTGGATTTTCAAGAATTTTAAAGAATTTAACGAAATTTCATGGAATTTTGAGTAATTTTGAGAGAAATAATGAGACTTTGTAAGATTTTGAGTAATTTTAAGTAATTTTAAGAAATTTCACCAGATTTTGAAGGATGTTAAAGGGATTTTAAGATATTGTATGGAAATTTTACGAGATTTCATGGGATTGTCCGGAATTTTAAGGAATTTCATGAAATTTCATAGGATTTTAAATAACTTTAAGCGATTTATCCATATTTTATGGAATTTTAAGTAATTCTAATTGTAAGGGATTTTACCATGTTTTATGGGATATTAAGTAATTTTAAAGACTTTGATCCAATAGATTTTACAAAATTTCAGTGGATTTTCAGAAATTTTTAGAGATTTAATGGGACTTTGAGTAATTTTAAGTAATTTTAATAAAAAAGATCAAGTGAATTTACGAAATTTAAAGGAATTTCACAAAATTTTGAATGATAACAAAGGCATTTTAATGAATTTTACAAAACTCACGAAGATTTCTGAAATTAGATAAAGAATTACAAGATTTTATATTTCAAGAATTAAAAATTCTCAATTAATTTTTTTACTAGCGAAAGATGTGTAAAAACGAAAAACTAGTTGAAGTAAAACAAATGTCTGATTGGAATTTACTTTTTCTACTGAAATCTCATCTGTCTTAAAATGAATATCGTTTTCTACTTCAAAAATTTAATTGCCATACTAGAAGCCTCTTTTTCTACTGAAAAAATAATGTCTTGTCTGAAATATACTTTTTCTACTGAAAATTCGATTGTCTGTCTGGATTTACTTTTCCACTTAAGATATTTCATTGCCACAATAGGAACTACTTTATCTACTGAAATTCAATTAACGTCTCGTTGAGACTATCCTTTTTCACTGGGAAAGTTACTCTTATCTAAAAATTATTCCTTATATAATTACTTTTCCGAAATGATTATACGTCTGTCCATAAATGACTTTTTCTACTGGCAAACTAGACACAACTGTTTTTACTGGAAATCTACATTTTTTTCTGTTTAAATTGTCAATAGGAAATCCGAATTTGAATTGAAAAAGCATAAAGGAATAATTTTAGGTTGAATTGACGACTCTCAGCCTCGTGAAATTGCTTCCAAGTTCTCTTTTTTTCATATTATAATCCCATTTGTTTCAGAACTTCGATACCTAGGGTCGTGATGTTCTTCGCTTTCCTTCTTTGGACCATTTCGAATGACGCAGGCTCCGTCGCAGTCAACGGAGCAAGATGGTTCTCCTAATTCACCGGAAGCTACCCCGCTATCTTCACATACTGGATTTTGCAAGTCGTTCCTTCTCTCCGGATGCATTTTCATCTTCTGACTTTGTGAAACATCTTTAGGGAATTGCCTATCCCCATCTATATGCGTCGGAAAAAGTTCGACGTTTACTCGATCTTTTCAACTTCATGTTCCTCTCATCACTTTTATATCGACTCACTATTTTTTTTGTACTTAACTGACGCGATTTTCAGACAGTTCAGAGGCATCTCGAATCAGGTGTTTTCATACTATAAGAGTTTTTTTTCTTACAATCTTGTATATAACTTTTTCTCTTTTCTCTATCTATTTTTCCATCTTCTTTGTCAGATAAAATAACTTTTTTATATAACAGGTTACAATATGAAACCCAGATACTGATCAATACTAATCAACCCAAGTACGTGCTTCCGTTGAGCCCCAAAACAAAGATTCATAAAATTCCCCTACACCGGAAAACGAAAGGAAAAGAGACCGCTGAAGGCAGAAAATATATTATGGATTTAAAAATAATTGTGTAATTTAGGAAGCACATATTTTTGATCATCGTCCTGGGAATTATTCATAATTTTTGAATGGGAATTGCGAGATTCTAGAAAAATTAAAAACTAGAGTGTCTTAAATTTGAGGGCGACTAGAAATTTTATTGTTTCTCAGTTATAATAATTTTATGCTTTCAGTTCGCTCAATAAATTTTAACTTCAGAGAAGTTACATCGTAAATAAAGTTTGAATTTTCAACAAGATAGAAATAAACTCTCTCTAAAGTTTTTGAAACATTAAAATACAAAATTGTGCATATTTATTTTAAGTCAGCGAAAATAAGAATCGTTTTTGAAAAAGTGAAGGAACAGACAGGGAATTTTAAAAATGAAGTGTTGCGGCCACCTTCAATAAATAAAGAGATCTTTTTCAACAGTCATTGCGTACTTGTTTGCCTAGTTGAAGAATTATACAATAATCAAGGATTTACTCAAGAATAGTCACGAAATATATTTCGAAAGAGAAAGGTAGAATTTAAATCTGGCTATTCAAGATTTCAAGCGAAACAGTTACATTGTTAACCATTGTGAGAGTTCCATAAAAGGCAGTGGACTCTATGTGCAGTCAATCTTCATTTTTTATCGACTCCATTACATTTTTTTTTAACAAAAACAATTTATTTGAAGACGATATCATTAACCCTCTGCGAAAATATTTCACAGGGGTTGTAGTAATAACACTATGAAATTCTATTTTTGGAATGTGACTTAGAAACATTTCTGACAATTTCAGAAAATCCTATTTTCAATATTACTTAAAAAGTCTCTTAGCATCGAAATTTATTGACCATTTTACTTTACAAATTATAATAAAACATTGCGATCCACTACTCAAATCAACTAAAGCAATATGAATATAAATATTTTTACTCAAAAATTTAATTCACTTGAGTGGAATCTTTATAATCGTTCTGCTCAAAATTTAATATAATAATCAATTCGAAATTTTACAGCTTCTAAAAATTGCCTAATAAAATCCAGCAGCAATTTTAATAAAATGTTTTTGAACTTAGATTGCTTGATTTACTTTAACTCCTTAGAATCTTTAGATAGTTTATTTATTCCAAAGGCTTAAGATCTAATTATAGAGATCTAATCCTTGCTTTATTTCCATCAATCAAAATTTCCTTAATTAAAGCTCGACTGCACATAAAGGAATTTCGAGACTTGTTGCGACTGAGCAGACTGCAGTCATGCAGTTACTCTAGAGCCATAAACTGTAATTCAACCATTCAGCGACGCCAGACTTTGCCTTCGGTCATTTATTCCAGCGATTTTTCATATTTAGTGCTTCGAATTATTACGTGGGGAAACCAGAAAATTTATTGAAATATCGACTCGAGAGGATAATCAAATTTTACTCCAATGCATAGAACATTAATAAATTTCCGTTTCCAGAACTCTATATTAATGCTTTCAGTACGAATAAAACGGTTATTGAATTTTCAGAGAGAATAGGGAAGTTTAATTAAATGCAACACCTGTAAACTATTTTTTTCTATTTTTCCTAAGAATTACTTTACTATTTAATTGAAAATATTTCACTTTATTTTATGGAAAAAGAGAATAATAATATTTTGCAGAAATTACGGAGAATCAAATTATTTAATTTCTAAAAATAATACTTGGAATCAATTTGAAAAAAAGGTTTTGCTTTTTTTGACACTAACTTTCGCGAATCTTTTTATTTTTACGATCAACCTCGGTATTTCCTCTTGAAATATCGGAAAAGGAACGAAACTAGTGAACGTGCTCAAGCATTGTTTTTTGAAGATAAGTTAAAGAGGATTCGAATCTATTAAACATAAAGTGAGTCAAAGGAAACTTGTAAACTTGACTTGAAGTTACAAGTTACAATTATTTTATAATCTTCATTCTTTTTTAACTAAAGAGTTCTTTTTTCTAAAAATTCGTTTTTTCTTAATGAATTTTTAAATTCTTTAAAAAATAATCTGTTAATCACTTTTATCGATGAAATTACGCACACACATTTATTTCTCACAGCACATTTTTTTTTTAATTTATTCCCATAGAAGTTGAGCGTATCGCAAAAGTCAGAAAGGAAATTTTTGCCGCGCATGCATAGGTAGCGGATCGTCGACTGAAGAATGGAGTTGGCACTTTGCGAACATGCCGCAAGCTCAGAGGGGAAATCGCCGGCCAATGAGAACGAATTTCTGCCACGTGGTTTAGTTTTGTCAGCGCAAGGTTGGATCTTTGGATTAGTCCGGTTACTGGTATATTAAATTTATCCAAGTTAGGTTCGTCTTCAATCAGGAAAAGCTCACTTAATGTCAATCGGGTTCAACGCGACGTGACGTGACGATGATGTACTGCGATGTGATACGTACACATAAATGAAAGCATTTGTGGCCTTTCAACGCGTGGATCTTGTTTCAAGAATTTCAGAAGCAAAAAAATAGATGAATAAGAAATTTCTTTAGTGATTCGTACACTTGAATCAATCAAAATTTATTTAAGTTTGGCGTCAGAATTGAAAAACTGCATCAAAAGAATTGAATTCGAACCTCATTGTTCTCCAGGAAATTTTATTTTATTTGCATAACCCAGTTAAAAGTAATAATTACTGTCAATGTACACTCGCCAGTATTTAATATATGCTTGTCGATTTATAATCCCTAAAGTTGTTAACATTGCACTAAATACTATAATTTACATTTATTCTTGAAGTTAACCGCAAAATTGCTCAAGTATAAAGTGTGCAATATCTATACCCTATACGCATGCGATGCTGAACAGCTATTTAATTATTGTAATTATTATTTCTTCTCTGACGTTGAGTATACCCTTAAAATTACCATCATGAGTTCTTTTGACACCATAAGCATTAGGGAGATCCATTTCATGAAGCACAAAATACTCTCTCAAGTTTTAATGAGCAAGAGAAGCGGTCAGTTGGTCACAAGTAATTAGAAAATATTAATGAGAATTTAAGAAATGAAAAATTATTTACACCACTGCCTTTTAGTTTAAATGAAGCCAAATTTTAAATCATCGCCAAATTTTTATGAAAAAATAAGAGTAAAAAAATCAAAATGCTTAACAAAAATCGAATATTTTAAAAGTTATTTAAAATAACTGGCTTATTTCGAAGATTTGATCTTTACTGTCCCCTAAGGTCATATAAATGGTAACCCGAACGATAACTACTTCTCCTGGGAGTGTTATGAAAAACTCAGTTATCGTTACTCACGCATTTGGACTTATGTAGAATCTTTTTATTTTAATGTATGTGGAATCCCTAGGAAAAGTTAAATAATGTTTATTAATTAGCCCCATTACAGGTAATTAGTATATACTCTTGAAGTCGTGAAGGTTTTCTCTGAATAAAGCGATTTTTAAAGAATTTACTGTAATTAAGTTTTAGCGAAACAACGCGAGATAGGAAAAAAGTCAGGAGAACAAAATTGTTGGTTTCAACAAGACCTATAAAAAATTCGATTTAATCAGCTTACAATAATATTGTTAAATGATCTTTTTTAAGAGACCACAAAAGGAAGAAAAAATTAAGTTCATCTTCAGGGTGGCCACAAGATTCAATTTTTCAATTTCCCTGACATTTTCCTGACTTTGCCATGACTTTCAAACAAATTTTCCTGACAGAAAAGTATTAAAAATACGTATAAATTTTCAATAATAATACCATTGAAATTTTTCAAAAATTTCGTATAATATCACTTTAAATATTTTGAAATTTAATATCACTTGACAATATTTAACATTCGTAAAAATCTCTCGAATTTACAAGAACTTTTGAAAAGATATCTTAAAATTCATTGAAATTTGTTTAAATTCTCAGAAACATCTTAAAATTCCACGAAATCCCTTCAAATTTGTTAATATTTCATGAGATTCCTTCAATTTTCAGTAATCTTTTTAAAATTCCTCAAAATTCTTTGAAATATGTACTTTAAATTCCTCAAAAAACTTCAAAATCTTTTAAAATTCCTAAAAATCTCTTAAAATTTCCAGTAATCCTTTACAATTCCATAAAACATTTCCAGAATCTCGTGAAATTCTTTAAAATTCCCTGAAGTTCATTAAGATCTCTAAAAAAAACTCTTGAAATAAAAAATCTCACAAAATCTTTTAAAAATCAAAAATAACTTGAAATTTTTTAAAATTTTATGAGGACCATTAAAATTCCTTAAAATCATTTTTAAAATGTCAAAATTACTTACTACTTTTACAAGCTTCTTAAATTCCTTTAAAATTCCACGAAAAACTTTTAAATCCATTAAAATACGTAAAGATTTCTTAAAATTCTTGAAAGCCTCTTGAAATTCCTTAAACTTCTACAAAATCTTTTATAAATCATAAAAATTTTGTGAAATCATTTAAAATTCCATGAGGAAATTTAAATTCTTTAAAATCACTTTAAAATAATTAAAATTTCTTAAAATTCTTACAAACTTTTTAAAATCCTTTTGAATTCCACGAGAATATTTATAATTCCTTAAAATCTCTTAAAATTCTTACAAGTTTCTTAAATTCCTTTATAATTCCTTTATAATTCCTTTATAATTCATTCAAAATTCCCTAAAATTCCACAAAAACTTTAGAAAATCATAAAAATAACGGGAAATACTTTAAAATTTCTCAAGGAACTTTAAAATTCCTTAATATTCTTTAAATTCCTTAAACTTCCTTAAAAATCTCTTAAAATTTCATGAAATCCTTTTAAAATTCAACTAAATATGTTTAATATTATACAAATCTCCTGTAATCCTTTAAAATTTCTAAAAACCGCTTAAAAATTTTTTTAAATTCTATGAGGACTATTAAAATTCCTTAAAATCATTTTTAAAATGTCAAAATTACTTACAATTTTCACAAGCTTCTTAAAATCCTTCATAATTCAACGAAAAACTTTTAAATCTCTTAAAATACATAAAAAAAATTCATAATTTTTTAAAACTTTTCAAAATTCTCTAAAATTCCACAAAATCTTTAAAAAATCATAAAAATTTCGTGAAATCCTTTAAAATTTCTCAAGAAAATTTAAAATTCCTTAAAATTTTTTAAATTCCTTAAAATTCCTTAAAAATCTCTTAAAATTTCATGAAGTCCTTTTAAAATTCAACTAAATCTCTTAAATATTATATAAATTTTATTAATTATACTAAATTATAAATTGAGAATTATACAATTCATAATTTAAATATTATAAAAATATCGTAAAAATCTCCCAGTGTGGCAAGCAAGGGTTAAAATTCTTAAAAACCTCTTGAAATTCCTTAAACTTCTACAAAATCTTTTAAAAATCATAAAAATTTTATGAAATCCTTTAAAATTCCATGAGGAAAATTTAAATTCTTTAAAATCACTTTAAAGTAATTAAAATTTCTTAAAATTCTTACAAGCTTTTTAAAATCCTTTTAAATTACACGAGAATATTTATAATTCCTTAAAATCTCTTAAAATTCTAACAAGTTTCTTAAATTCCTTTATAATTCCACGAAAAGCTTTTAAATTCCTTAAAATACGTAAAAAACTTTTATAATTTTTTAAAACTGTTAAAAACTCCCTGAAATTGCACAATATCTTCAGAAAATCATAAAATCCTCGTGAAATCTTTTAAAATTCCAAAAGGATCATTAAAATCCTTTAAAATTACTTTTAAAAATCAAAATTTCTTAAAATTCTTAAAATCTTTTTAAAATCCTATAAAATTCCACAAGGAACTTTAAAATTCCTTAAAATTCTTTAAATTCCCTAAACTTCATTAAAAATCTCTTAAAATTTCATGAAGTCCTTTTAAAATTCAACTAAATCTTTTAAATATTATACAAATCTCTTGTAATCCTTTAAAATTCCCAGAAACCGATTAAAAATTTTTTAAATTATTGAAAATTTTTTTGAATCTTTAGAAACCTAGAGAATCTCAAAGAATACCTGGAAATTATTTATAATCCTTCGAAATCTTTGGATAGTTTCTAAAATTTGTTAAATAAATTATAAAAGTTATATATATAATACGACAAAAATAACATAGTTACGTAACTGTCAATTTCTATTTTCCCTGACAACTACTCTCATTTCCCTGACGTTTCCCTGACATTTTCCTGACAAACTTTTTTTTCCTTGACATTTCCCTGACTTCCCTGACTTCCCTGACATGTGGCCACCCTGATCTTTTTCTTTACAAAGAATTGTCGAAAAATGTTTATCTTTCCTTCCTTTTCTATAAACTGCCTGGCTTTCTTTTGTACAAGGATATACTTAATGCATAATTCATGTAAAAATTATTCCCCAATCTATGTACGTGTTGAAGAGTTGACAGGGGTGCAAGAAACCCAAGAAGTGGGTCAATAATGTAATAATTCACAAGGGTAACCATAGTGAGAAATGTGAGATATGTTTTCATTCTTACTCAGAAAGTAGTTTAAGTACGTGGGACTATAAACGATCAACAAGTCATTTCTTTATAATTCAATTTTTCTTTTCAATTTGAATAAACTTTTTTCTATTTGCAAAATAACATCAAGTTTTTTGGTGCGATTATAATAATCATTTTTCTATGCATTTATATAGGTATTCCATAGAGTTTTCTTCGATTCGAACTTTACACTATATTTTCTGACTAATAGTCATTTTTATTCTCTCTAAACTTGAACCAGTCAAATTCCATTGATTCTCAGTAATTCTATTCACTGATTTTCATTACATTTTTCACTGACTGAAATTATGAGAAAAGAGTTATTGAGAATCAATATGGAATTAGATTGTGAATCAGTGAAATCTCACTGATTTATGAAAGCATTTACACGATTAAATTGATAAAAAAATCTTAATTGCTATGTTTTCTTGATAGAGAAGATAAACAAAATGCAGCAAGAGTCATAAATAAATCTTGGAGGTTCGTTAGCCTCGAGATTTATACGAGTCTCAAAATGTGGCGTTTATGTGACCTGCGAGCGATCATCAGATTGCTAATTTTAAAAAAGAAAAACATGTCATGAGAGGGGGACTGTACGTTAATTAAAAATGTTTTTTATATTCTAATTTTAATTCAAGGAACTTTTCGTTTTTCTTCAATCAGTCTCTCATTACTTCAATCCTAGAGGAAGATATGATATAGTAGAACAATTTTATAAACGTTAATGTAGAAAACATTTTTTTAAAATAATCGTTAATGCAATTACATAAATACGCCATAAATTATCCATTATCTCTTTGCTAGTGACATTATCACATGGAGGAAAATTGTGCCTCTTTCATGATGTGGATTCAATAATTGCTGAGGTGAAACCGCGTTCCTGTTACGTGTATGGTGTAATAGTCACTTAGACTATGGATGGATAAATTTATGACTCCTTCAGATACGATTTATTTCAAAGTCCTGTCTTTTCATATCAAAGCTTAATTGGAAGAAACACGTAAAGTTACAGCGACACTTCTCTGCGTTCTTGGAAAAACGAGAATCCTCTGTAATGGCAAAGATGATTGCCGTAATTACATCCTATTACAATTATTATTCCTTACAAGGTAAAGCAAAATGGACCCTCGTGATGCAACATTAAAGTTGTATCGGTTTTTTAGAAAGCTTCTTGTAATCTTACGCATGACGATTTCAGAAAACTGCAGAATTTTTTTAGTCCAAATTTCATTGAAATTAATCTAATTTATATATTATTTATAATACAAGCAAAAAGCGACACTAAAAAATCACTTTTCTGTGCGAATACTGAATATTTATATCTTCCATATAATTTGTAGTGGCTTGATTATAAAACAGATATTTACTAAATTAATATTGTAAAATTCGATTGCAAAGATTGGATAATTTTTTTTGTATAATTTCAAAATTACCGAGACTGTAAATAGAGAATTAGAGGGCATTAAAGAAAATAAATCCACATCTTTCATTCTCACAGAGTGAAAGGGATTGATGTAAAACAGGTGTGGTTTTACTTTTGATTTTATCGTTTTATTGACTAAGCTTCTTCGCTAAATGATTAGACAGTAGTTATTTTCGAATCTATATATTATTAAATTCTGCTTGCTCTAGACGCATTTAACTGACTTAAACAAACAATTTGCGAGCTACGATTGCAAATAAACGGAAACATTTTTTTATTAATTGTATGCACACATAGTTATTATTACGACAAAAATTACCGACCTAGAAAATAATTATATTCCCCGAGATTATTAGTATGATAATTACAATATCGCTATTACATTTTTTGGAAATTACATTTTTATTAATAGATTTGTTTATAAAAATAGAAATTCTTTTTATTATACCAAATGAAAAAGGACGAAAGTGTCGATAAGTGACCTCTTGCTGGAAGATGTTTAAAACTTAGTAGAAAAGGGATAAAATCGGAATCTGCATAAAATCTCTGTTGGTATGAACTATAGTATAAAATCAAGGGAGACTTTTTATCTCGTGTATACCGGCAAAGTAGATTTCTCGTACCAAGTCCAGTCCATCGAATTTTGTTTTGCATTTTTATAACACTTTCATAAAACTTTTTGTTTAGAAAATTAGCTTATTTATCCTCGGATGAAAAATCTACACACTATAGAACTCTATTGAAAGATAAAGGAATTTGTTTTTAAATATAAAAAAGTTTAATGTTTCGTTTCCCTAAAATTATTCTGCCTACAAAAAATTTTGTATTTGGCTATTTTGCCATTTCCTATCATTTTATCTCTGTCTTAATATTTGTATTATTCCTGGCAGAAACAAATTGAGTTAATCTGTTGAATTTGTTGATTATCGTATAACATCATCACAAAGAAACCATCCCTCTATTTCTTTCTGAACCCTTTAATTCTAGAACAGTAAAAACGTGTCGATAAGCTCAGGAGATAAAGGCAACAGAAAGGAAATGCCATGAAAAAAACTTGCCTCCGGAAAACGAAACTTTCGCATCATAACATATCATAAAAGTTATCTCTAAAATGTCCAAAGAAAAATGTTTAGAGAATGCAAAAATTTCTTTTCAAAAATAAATTTCACATTAAAAAATTTAAAAAGACCACTAAACATTCCGTTGGATTCGATAAGTCATAAGAAACCTTAAAAATATTGCTTTTGCTTCCTCATAGAGCAAGCTTTGTGGTGGTGACAAAATCCAGTTTCCTAAAAAAGGTTTTTTTCAACATATTTTAATGTCAATATATCTAACATGATGTCCTGAAAAATTGTCCGGATGTGAGTGTGTGTGTGTGTGTGTGTGTGGATGTCACGATCCAGCAATTTCTTGAAAACGCGTAGAGATAAATTGATGAAATTTTACATAGTAATTTCATTACACACCTAGTTGAATTTCTTACAATGGTTTAACAAAATATTTAATTTTACAAGTTTTATGTACTTTTATAATTTTTTTAAAATTCATTTTTTCACTATAACTTCTCAAATAATCAAAAATTCAAAGATTATGTAAGGAAAACGTAGATTCCTTGTGTCGAAACGAATCGATTGACCTATATTATTAATGCATTTCATTAAAAAATAACAAAGTTATGGTTAATTGTATTTTCAAAAATTAATTTTTCGACTATAACTTTTCAAATAATCAA
>CAJFCO010018434.1:269627-290510 GCA_904066015.1 Synergus gifuensis | reverse complement strand
TTGTCGAAAACCTGATTGGTTTAGAAACTGCGCGAATTGTGTGAATGTATATCGAATTTAAAAACAATCTTCAGACTATTTTCGTTTTCAAAAAAATTATTAAGAGAGAGAATACGAATTTTACAAAATTCATTGAAATTTTAGAAATATTAAAGGTTTTGACGATATTTCAAAGCATTTTATGAAATTTATTCTAAATTTCAGAAATTTGAAGGGATTTTACCAGTTATTGGAGTTTTATAGAATCTAAAGAAATTTAAAGAATATAAAAATCTAATAAAGAGTTTTCATTGGATTTTCAGGTATTTCAAAGTATTTATCGAGATTTCATGGGATTTTAAATAATTTTAAAGGATTTAACGATATTTTGTGTAATTTTAAGGAATTTTAGAATCTTTAAAGGAATTAAAGAATCTTTAAGGACTTTTAAGAGATTCAAGGGATTTTACGAAATTTCATTGGATTTTTAGCAATTTTAAGAGATCATGGGATTTTGAGAAATCTTAAAAGATATAGCGATAAATATGTTGTGGAATTTTAAGTGATTTTAAAAAATTGAAAGGTATTTGAAGGGATTTCACAAAATTTCATTGGATTTTTAGATATTTTGAGGGTTTTAATGGGATTTCAGAGAAAAACAAGGACTGAAAGTGTTTACAGCTTAATTCAGTTTTTAGGCTGAATTTAAGTTTAAGTCAGTTTTTAGTCTTGTTTTAAGATTTCTTAGACTTAAAATAAGGCTAAAAAAACTGAATTAAGCTGTAAACACTTTCAGTCCTTGTTTTTTCTGTGTTAATGTGACTTTAAATAATTATAAGGAATTTAAAAAATTTTACAAATTTATTGAGATTCCTAAAATTAGAGTAGGAATTACAAATTTTTATACTTCAAAACTTAAAATCTCTGAGATTCAAGGAATTTTACGAAATTTCATTGGCTTTTTAGCAATTTTAAGAGATCATGGGATTTTGAGTAATCTTAAAAGATTTAACGATAAATATGTTGTGGAATTTTAAGTGATTTTAAAAAATTTTAAAGTATTTGAAGGGATTTCACAAAATTTCATTGGATTTTTAGATATTTTGAGAGTTTTAATGGGATTTAATGGGAATTTGAATAATTTTAAGGAATTTAAAGGAATTTTACAAATTTATTGAGATTCCTAAAATTAGACCAGGAATTACAAATTTTTATATTTCAAAAATTAAAATCTCTTAATTATTTTGCATATTTTTGAAATCCCTTAATCTTTCCAATCTCACATTTTTTTGGGAAAAATTATGAGATTTTAAAGGATTATAAAGTAATTTTAAGGAATTTGACTATATATTTTGTAGAATTTTAAGTAATTTGTGAAACTTTTAGACATTTTACGAAATTTCATTGAATTTTAAGGTATTTTAAGAGATAATCAATCTTGAAAAATGTTAAGGAATCTTGAAAAATGTTGAGGAATTTAAAAGGGTTTTACGAAATTTATTGAGATTTTAGAAATATTAAGTGATTTCTCGGTATTTCGAGTAATTTTATGAAATTTTAAAGGATTTTACGAAATTGCATGGAATTTTAAGTAATTTTCAGAGATTTTACAATGTTTAATAGGATATTTAGTTATTTTAACGACTTAAGGGATTTCAAGGGATTTACGAGATTTCATTGAATTTTCATGAATTTCAAGGGATTTCATGGGATTTTAAGTATGTAATGTTATGGGGTTTGATGACATTTTGGGCGATTCTAAGTAATTTTAAGAACAATGTTAAAAATGTTAAGCAATCTTGAAAAATTGTAAGGAATTTAAAAGGGTTTTACGAAATTTATTAAGATTTAAGAAATATTAAGTTATTTCACGGTATTTCGAGGAATTTTATGAAATTTTAAAGGATTTTACGAAATTGCATGGAATTTTGAGTAATTTTAAGAGATATAATGAGACTTTATGATATTTCGAGTAATTTTAAGTAATTTTAGGGAATTTCACCAGATTTTGAAGGATAATAAAGCCATTTTAAGGAATTTGATAAAATTCATGAAGATTCCTGAAATTAGATGAAGAATTACAAGATTTTATATTTACTATATATTTTATATTCTACGGGAATTTAACGAGATTTTATGGGATTGTCAGGAATTTTAAGGGATTTCATACGATTTTAAATAATTCTAAGGGATTTTACGATGTTTTATAGGATATTAAGTAATTTTAAAGACTTTGAATGGATCCAATAGATTTGACAAAATTTCAGTGGATTTTCAGAAATTTTAAGAGATTTAATGAGCCTTCATGGGATTTTAAGTAATTTTAAGTAATTTTAAAAAATTTCAAGTGAATTTACGAAATTTAAAGTAATTTTACCAATTTTTGAAGGATAATAAAGTCATTTTAATGAATTTTATAAAACTCATGAAGATTTCCTGAAATTAGATAAAGAATTACAAGATTTTATATTTCAAGAATTAAAAATTCTCAATTATTTTTTCTACTAGCAAAAGGTGTGCAAAAACGAGAAATTAATCGCGCGCTAGACGCGCGAATCATAATTGCTAGTATATATATATATATATATATATATATATATATATATATAAAATTTTGCGAGTAGAAAAAATAATTTGCAAGTTTAAAATTGGTACATCCAAAAAAAATGATAACTATTTAAATTATGAATCCATTAGAAGAATAAGTCAATATTCATCATATACGAGTAATAAGACTAGTACGATGGCCCCCCCCATCCAAACACAACCGAGCCAAGCCTTGCTTAACCTCGGTGATTGAAGGGGATGCCTTAAACAATCCCATGCACCCATAAGGATATACATTTGTGCATTTTTGTTATGAAAATCAATTCACGGTTTACTGCGCTCTCATGCGAAATAATGCGTATCCGATACACAATTGCGTTCGCAGACTCTCGTTAGCCGAGATTTGAACGTCTGGAGAACAACCGGTTCTTAGGGTTCTTACATCGATGCGTGATTGACTTCGAAGAAAGACACTTTTTTGAGAACCAGGATATTGTGTGAGCTTACAAGAGATATATAATTCTTTCTAGAGTCAATAATTAATTCAGATGTTACAATTACTCATTATGGTGCGCATATCAAGTTAAATTCATAATCATCAACAATTGTTGAATATTAATAACTAGCATTATTATCCACGCGTGTAACATTGCATTGACAATTATTAACATGCAATTACAAAACTACACAATTCCAATTCGAAATATTATATTATAATATTATATTCCCCGGGATTATTTGTAATTACAATATTTCAATGAAATATTGAGAAATAATAGAATTTAAAAATTTTTCTAATTAATTATTATTATTATTATTATTATTATTATTATTATTATTAAGTATCTATTATTTGAAACAATAATATTAAATATTAATTGAAAAAAAATTGAGTCCATAATTTTCGTGAATATAAAACGCTGAAAGAAATACGTTTTTTTTTTCTATTGGGTCATTATAAATAATTGTGACCTGTTGGTAGATATTTTAGTATAATCAGTCTCTTCAGTATCAAAGTAGGGACGTCAGAGGTATTGCATACGATATCCAGGAGATTTCAAGACGACCATGTAGGGATCTAGACTTCTTTCTACACTTTCATCCACCGATTTCACTATTGCACTTGCGATCTAGATTTAGAATCCACAGCAGTCTCAGGATTGACTCTTAATTCTTCGGAATTTTAGATTTAAATTTTAACAATACGTCGATTTAAATAAGAGTTTATTTAGGAAAATAATTTTTACCTAATTTTCGAATTCGGTGTGCTATTTAAAACGAAAAATATCAAATTTTGTGCAGCACGATTTAACCAATACTTCTGTAGGAAAATTGTGAGGAATTCCGTCTCAAAGAATATCTGGGACAATTCTATAATTCAATTTCTTCTTCAATTCAGAATATACAACACAGAAAATTCATGCAGGGAAATTCAGAAATACAACATCAATGAGAAAGCAATGTGAATATTTTCAGACCCATTTATCTATACAATTTTTATAATATGCGATTTGATCTTGTAACATTTTTTGCTTCACGTTACAAAATCCTGAAATGTAAAGTTCTTTTATTACGATTGGATTTCAATCTGACTTCAAAAAAGGTACTTTTATGACTTTTAAAATATGTATTTTGTGGGATTTAAATAAGGAATTTAAAACTTTGTAGGGAATTTTATTGAGGAATTTCAAAAGCTTTTTATGATTTTTAAAGATTTTGTGGAATTTACAATGATTTCATGGAATTTGGCGAAATTTTTAATGATTTACAGGGATTTTAAATATTAAGGAATTTCAAGACGTTTCTAGGAATTCTTAAAGATTTTCATGAATTTTAATGTGGATTTCAAAAGATTTATGATTTAAAAAATTTTTGTGGAATTTTAAGGGATTCTAAATTTTATCATGTAATTTCCAGAAATGTTAAGAGAATTCAAGAGATTTTAATGATTTTTAAAAGACATCGCATTTTTAAGGATTTTATTAAATTTTATGAGATTTTTAATAATTTTAAAGGATTTCAAGAAATTTTTCCGATTTTTTAAAGATATTGTGAAATTTGTATGGATTTGATGGATTTTTATGATATTTCTAACAATTTTAAAAAACTTCAAGAGATTTTTCTAATTTTTAAAAAATTTTGTGGAATTTTAAGGGATTTCATAGAATTTGATGAGATTTTAAAGGATATAAAAGGAATTTTAATTGTCATCATTGGATTTTAAAGAATTTCAAGAAGTTTCTGGAAATTTTAAGAGATTTAAAAAGATATCTGAGATTTTTAAAAGATTTTTAAGGGATTTTAAATATTATCATGGAATTTCCAGGAATTTTAAGAGAATTCAAGAGATTTTAATAACTTTTAAAAGACTTTATCGCTTTTTTACAGATTTTATTAACTTTTTTGAGATTTCTAATAATTTTAAAGGATTTTAATAGACTTTTCTGATTTTTAAAAGAGTCTATCGAATTTCGAAAGATTTCATGGAATTTGACGAAATCTTTAATACTTTTAATGGATTTTGAATGAAATGAAGGGATTTTAAATGTTTATTGTAGAATTTTAAAGAATTTCAAGAATTTTCTTGGAATTTTAAGAGGTTTTCAGGACTTTGATCAGATTTCAATCGGATTTCAAGGGATTTTTACGACTTTTAAAATATTTTATGTAATTTAAAAAGATTTTTATAGTTTTTAAAAGATTTTGTAGAATCTACAAAGATTTCGAAGGTTTTCGTCAAATTTTAAGGGTTTTCAAAAAATATTTCTAATTTATAAAAGATTTTGTAATATTTTTAAGGATTTCATGGGATTTCATGAAATGTTTAATGATTTTAAGAGATTTTAGGAGTTGAGAAATTTCCAGAGGTTACTAGAAATTTTTAGAGATTTTCACTATTTTTAACATGGATTTCAAGAGATTAATGATTTTGAAGGTTTTTATGTGCATTTTTAACGATTTTTAAGTGATTTTTACGAAATTCAAGAGATTTTTAGGATATTAAAACGATTTTGTAGAATTGTATGGGATTTTAGGATATTCGTGAAACTTTAAGGGATTTTAAAAGCTTTGTAAGAGTTTTATAATGTTTTAAGGAATTTGAAATATTATCCTGAAATTTTAAGGAATTTTATGAGATTTCTAACAATTTTAAGTAATTTCGAAAGTTTTTTCTGATATTTAAATGATTTTGTGAGAATTTTAAAGGATTTCATGGAATTTGATATAAAAGATATAAAGAGATATTAAATGTTACCGTAAAATTTCAAGAATTTTTCTGAGAATTTTAAGAGATTTTAAATTTTGTCATAGAATTTCAAAAGGTTTCTAGGAATTTTTAGAGATTTTCATGAATTTTAACATGGATTTCAGAAGATTTATGAATTTCAAAATTTTTCTCGAATTTTTAAGGATTTCATGGAATTTGAAGATATTTCTAATATACTTTTAAAGGATTTTAAAGGATATAACAGGGATTTGAATTGTTATCACTGAATTTAAAAGAATCTCAAGAAGTTTCTGAAAATTTTAAGAGATTTTCACGAATTTTAAGCGATTTCACAGGTTTTCAAAGGTTTCTTGGAATTTTTAGAGATTTTCACGAAGTTTAACATAGATTTTAAGAGATTAGAGAAATAAAATATAATAAATTATATATAATAATATTGAAAAAGAACGTAAATACGCGCGCGGAGCGCGCGTTCGTTCTTGTAATCCTAAAGAGAACATTAATCGAATTGAAAAAAATTTGTAGAGATTTTTTTTTCCCTACATAGTTCAACACTTCCCATTTCCAGTACCTTTTAAGTCGCATCATAAGTTTAATAAATCCTCTCTCCCGAGTGGTTACAGGACCCAGAGCAAGTTTCCTTAAAAATCGCTCGTTAATCGTTCCGTGCCACCTTTTAACGCTACTTACACATACAACTCTTTTTTTATACAAATGGGTAAGTGTGCTCCTATACCTCCCAGGTGAGACGACTTAACCCTTTCATGTTTTCGACGTGCGCCTGATCCATAATTAGATGCCATTCATTGCGTTATACCGTCACCTGTAACGACCCAAAACCGACTCATAAGTGTCTTCAATTCCTCGGAAACATGCCCTGCAGCACTTTTGAATTCTCAGCAAGCAATTTTGCCAAATTTGCAGGTTTCAAAAGTTGTTGTAACACATGTTTAGCTTAAATTCGAAAATGACTTGACATTTATTCAGAAAGCTCAAAGCAAACAGAAGATAAGAAAAAAAATGTATCGCAGTACATAAATCAGAAAATGTCGCCTTGCGTTGTAATAAAAGTTCGACAAATGATAGAGAAAAAAAAATTGTCGTGGAATCAGATAAATTTACTCAGAAGCCGAGGCAATCCGCGACGAATCGTAAATTATAGCGATAGTGAAAGTGAGAAGTGCAATATCCGCTTGCCGCGATGAAACAAGCTGAAAGATATACTTAGGTCGCACAGAAGTAATACTAAATTAAGAAGTAAACGATGATAGTAATTCGAGTGATTATAATTCGCTCTTTAAGGAAGAGAAGCAATTCTTAATCTAAAATTGTAAACTTTGGCCTAAAAGTTTCTTGCGAGGAAAGATTTCTTTCTGAAAAATATACTTCAAAACTCAACAAGTCCAGGGTGGCCACGAGATTCAATTTTTCAATTTCCCTGACATTTCCCTGACTTTTCCCTGACTTTGAGACAAATTTACCTGGCAGGAAATTTTTTTAAAAATTAGGATAATATTTCTTGACATTTTTTTGAAACTCTATTAAATTTTTTTTAAAATACTTGGAAATTACTTGAAAGCTATTGAAATTCCTTGAAATTCTCTAAAACCCTTTAAACTCTTTTTGAATCTCGTAAAATTTCTTACAACCACTTAGAGATTTTTTGAAATCCCTAGAAATCTCTCAAAATACTTTGAAATCACTTGAAAGCTATTGAAATGCCTTGAAATTCTTTAAAATTTCATAAGGAAGTTTAAAATACCTTAAAATCCTTTAAATTTCCTAAGATTTCTCAATAATATTTTTAAATTTCGGAAAATCCTTCAAATTCTATGAATTTTTCTAAAATTCAGTGATCTAAAAAAAATCTAAAAATCTAAAAAAATAATAATTCCTAGAAACGCTTAAAATGTCTTGAAATATCTTCAAAATCCTTAAAAATATTAATTACATTAAATTATTAATTAAAAATATTCTACGAGAATATTTTATAATCCCTTAAAATTTCTTAAAAATTCTTCAAGTTTCATAAAATCCTTTATAATTCCATGAAAAAATGTTAAATACTTTAAATACATAAAAATCTCTTAAAATTTTATAAAATTTCACAAAATCTTTTAAAAATCATAAAAATCCCATGAAATCCTTTAAAATTCCACGAAGAACATTAAAATCTCTTAAAATTACTTTGACAAATCAAAATTTCTTAAAATTCTTATAAGCTTTTTAAAATCCTTTGAACTTCCACAAAGAACTTTAAAATTCCTTAAAATTTCGTGAAGTCTTTTAAAATTGCACTAAATTTTTTTAATATTATACTAACCTCTTGTAATTCCTTTCAATTCCTAGAAACCTCTAAAATATTTTAAAATTATTGAAAATCTCTTAAAATCACTAGAAATGCAAAAAAAATTGAAAGAATGCCTGGAAATTCTTTATAATCCTTCGAAATCCTTGGAAAGTTTCTAAAATCTGTTAAATCAGGGTGGCCACAAGATTAAATTTTTCAATTTCCTTGACATTTCCCTGACTTTTCCCTGACTTTGAGACAAATTTCCCTGACAGGACATTTTTTTAAAAATTAGCATAATATCTCTTGAAATCTTTTGAAACTCAATTAAATCTTTTTAAAAATACTTGGAAATCTCTTGCAAGCTATTGAAATTCCTTGAAATTCTTCAAAATTTCATAAGGAACTTTAAAATATCTTAAAATCCTTTAAATTTCCTCAGATTTCTCAATAATATTTTTTAATTTTAGAAAATCCATCAAATTCCACGAATTTTTATAAAATTCAATGATCTAAAAAAACCTAAAAATCTAAAAATTTAAAAAAATAATAGTAATTCCCAGAAACGCCTAAAATGTCTTGAAATATGTTCAAAATCCTTAGACTTCTTGAATTCTTTTTGAAATCATTTAAAAAATAGTGAGATTCCTTGAAATACTATAAAATCCTTTGAAATACTTTGAAATATTTGGAAATCATTTCAAAGCTATTGAAATTTCTTGAAATTCTTTAAAAACCCTTTAAAGCCTTGAAAATCATTTAAAAGTAAAGTAAAAGTAAAGTAAAAGTCTCTTCAAATTTTATAAAACCTCTTGAAATTCCTTAAAATTCCACCAGAATATTTTAAATTTCTTAAAATCTCTTAAAATTCCATGAAATCCTTTAAATTTTCACAAAATCTCTTAAAAATCAAAAATAAATTTTAAAGTTGTTTAAAATTCTATGAGGAAAATTTAAATTCCTTAAAATCATTTTGAAAATGTCAAAATTTCTTTAAATTCTTACAAGCTTGTTAAAATCCTTTACAATTCCACAAAAAACTTTAAAATCTCTTAAAATACGTAAAAGTCTCTTAAAATAAGTAAAAATCTCTTAAAATTTCATGAAATCCTTTCAAATTCCCCGAAATCTTTTAAATATCATAAAAATCTCTTGTCACGTCCCGCGACGTAATACTAATTACTCATTATTATTTTATACCTAATTCTTAAAAGACCAGCAATTGTAATCCGTATAACTTAGCTGGAAATTAACATTTACATCACTATTTGTTTATTATATCTTTTTCTAAAAACATAAATGTAATCTCAAACAAAGGACAACCTATAGGAAAGGCCACCCCTTCAAAAACTCTCGTTTTGTCATCTCACATAACTTACAATTTCTTATCCGCTAAATTATGTCTATTCCATTCTACGAATTTTCTACACGGAAAAAAATAGTTCTAGAGGAATTACCGAACTCGTTACGAAGTGGCGGATATGAGAAAAAGTCGGGAAGAATTACGGATCAAGTTTTCTGTAAATACTCTTGAACAAGTTCTAAAAGAATTAAATATAATTCGGGAAGAATTATTGAAGAGTACAGTAATTTTATTCACGTTAATCTAGAAAATTTACGGAACTTAAAAGAAGAAAAAACACAGTGGAAGACTGGATATTTTACAGTCGAGTTCGGGAATTTTCAAGGTCGTCGCACTATTTCTAGTACAAAAGAAATATTCCGATTTATAGAGGAGCGCTGCTAAGGATTGTAAGGATACCTACGCGAGATAAGGTAGAATCCTAGAATTTGCTTTATGATTTATACAAATTAAATGTTTATTTTTATTATAATTGCACACATTAGAAACTAGATACATGTATATTCTTAAACATAAATACATATACATATTTTTTAATAATTTATTATATTGAGGAGCTGAAACAGAAAAATTGGATTAGAGAATGCATGATGCAGGAATCGAACACGGGTTTCCGGAATGACAGCAAGATGATTATCCACTCTGCTACAGATTAAAATATGTGAGTTAGAATTTTATCGTCCATATGAATGAAATGCTATAAAAAATTTCTAAAATTCACAAATTCGTAATTTGTGTAATTAATAATTATTTTAAATATATATGTAATTAATATTATTATTTTACGTATTTTTGTAATTCAAAATGTGTGTCGGTGTAATTATAAAAGTTGAAAATAAAAGGACATTTAGTTTACAGATTAGTATATATGATTCTTTATTATTTGGTTTGAATTTTGAAATACAATTTTTAACGAATAACAATACAATTTTTAACGAATAACGTTTACTGTTAGTAACGTTTATATTTACTTGTGCTCTTTACCCATGCAATACAATATTGATTATTAATATAAAAAGAGGTACTTACTTCAGATAATCCTCATAAGTTGTATTATTTTTGTTGATTTCGAACGCCTATACCGGGGACGCCAGCATGTGACTCTCACAACAGCAACACATACACTAACGCAACTTACTGTAACTGTGTGGCGCGCCGCTACGTATGTGTACTTCAAAACATTGTGGAGTTCGGGAATTTTCAGAGACCCAGAACTATAATTCTCCCGATCGTAGGACACGAAAAATTACTACAAAGGAAATATAAATTCTCTTGAATTTTTCTAGAGAAAATATCTTACTATTCTATACTTTATCTTGAACTTATTCGTAATTATCATTTCTGACTTTTTATTTTCAGTTCGGTAATTATTCTGGAACAGTTCGAGTTGTTTTACCGAAAAGTTATAGATTATCTCCCGAATTTTTCTCATATCCGCCACATCGGAATAGTTCGGTAATTCTTCCAGTACTATTTTTTTCCGTGTACGAAATAGAAAACACTATTCATGTAAGTCGTAAAACCAAATCTACGCATCCGAATCCTTTTCTTCTAAAGAAAATGGTCATCTTCGAATAACAAAAGAATGTGTATGTTCTAAAATAGATTTCTAAAGAAATCTATAAAATTTGGGTCACTACGTTTAATTTCAAACACCTGCAACACAAAGGAAAACACTAAATTATCAAATGTAACCAGGGAAACACGTGCACCCCACACTTTTAAATATTCTGAGTCATACAACCAGTTTCCTCGCTATGATTTCACAGAAATCATAAATTGTTCTATTGAAATCTATTTTCGTCGAAGTACGAACGGACCCAACTACCCTTCAACCATATATAGCGGCCATCTTTAAATTGGAAGATTTATTGCCAAAGGTCTTATAAAAACAGAGGATTTGGACCCAAGGAGGGAGTCTGTTTTTGTCTGCTGAATCTACAACATCTAATAGTCAGTCTGTTTTCATCTGCTAAACCTTTCGGAACACCTAAAAATCAGTCCGAGTTTAATTCAATCAGTTTTCTAAGTGGAAGAAGTCGTCAAGTGCATCGATAGAAAGTCACCCCAGTTCCAAGTGGTCCCCTGAATCTTCAAAGACGGAGACCAGCCTCCATACGACAAATTCAACAATACAAGCTATTATACAGGTGAGCAGGTCACTTTTCTTAAAAATATAAAGGTCTATTCTGAAAAGGAGATCGGAACTAAATCTCTGTCTCTTTTCAGATCCAGATCCAGAGAGAGAGAGAGAGATAGTTTGAAAGGGCCAAGCCAAATAACTTCTGTATTTTTAAATAAAACTACTTATATCTAACTTCTCTTGAGTTATTTAAAGTCGAGTGGTTATCCTCATCCCGGTAAAGGAAAATCCTTTTCCTTTCCAAAACGAGGAACTTTTTAAATTTAAATCAAATAAAATTATGGGATGTGTTCATCTCAGGATGTAACATATCTCCTTTAAATTCCTAGAAACCTTTTAAAATTCCTTAAAAGTATTGAAAATCATTAGAAACTTAGATATTATCAACGAATACCTGGAAATTCTTTATAATCCTTCAAAATCCTTGGAAACCTTCTAAAATCTGTTAAATAAACTATAAAAGCTATACATTTAATATGAAAAAATAACATAGTATAAATTTCAATTTCTATTTTCTCTGACAGCTACTCGCATTTCCCTGATTTCCCTGACAAACTTTTTTCCCCTGACATTTCCCTGACTTCCCTGACTTCCCTGACATGTGGCCACCCTGAAGTCTCAATTATTGCAAATGTGTGTTGCAATTATTTTTGAGATAAGAATATACAAATTTATAATCTGTTTCTAATCGTAAATAAAATATAGAATTACGCTTGTAAACTTAAAAAATATTTTAAATTGCAACTGGAGTTGTGTAGTTGCATTAATGCAGAGGAAGGAGGGTTTACTTAAGTGGCCTTAATATTTCAGTAAGGGGACTCACAAGCGTGTCAAATGATTTAATAATGTCAAACTGGTAATAAAAACTTATTAATAAAAGTCTCAGAATTATATTGTACGAAAAATTTCTATCTTCAAATTGATTATTATTATTGTATGGAAAATTATTCATAACGACAATCGGACGATTTCAACTTTTATAGCGAATTGAGAAATGGCGCCAGTTAAATTGTTAAACTTCATAACAAAATCGATTGTTCTTGAATTCATGGCAGTTCAACAACTTATTTGGATAGTGCAGGAAATTGAAATTAGTCAACATAAAATGTTTACTGTTGATAAAAAAAAAAAGATTGATCCAATTTTTAACTCTTTTATGTCATGATTGCTGGACTAGAAATGCGAAATGACTTTTAATTCCAAAGTTTATTTATAAAGCGAATTTCAATTAACAAGAAAAGTGTAATATGTGAGAAACTTTAAAACTGAAAAATTAGAGATCGACGTTGTATTTTTACAAGAAAAAGTGAAAGTTTTTAAAAATAAATAGTAGGTCAAACTTTAAAAATAAAAAATCCGCCTCATTTGTTTCTAGAATAATACTTTCTATTTATTTTTGCTAAATTATTTACACTTGAATTATTATTACAAATTTCTCTTGAAAAGGAAAGATCTCGAAAGTTAAACTTTCAAGTCCTTAATTGTCAAAATAAGTCATCCCCTGACTGTCGACACAAGAATGAGGGAAAAAAATAACGTAGATCAGAGGAAAAAAGAAAGGAGGATTCTATGTAGAGATCTCTTTAGAATGCAAATTAAGTCGTGGAACTTTTCGCCCATACTCTTCGGATAACTAATGATCTTACACTAAATTTTACATTTAAATTAAAACTATTAGGCTCACGATTAAAAATCTATGAATACATATTCTTTTTTTTTTTATTTTAACTTTTTTCTAAAAAACATTTATTTTTAAGGTAAGAGTTTGATAGACGTTGCGACACTTTTTTAGTTTTGATTCTAAAAGGAATTTTTGTCAGAAAAGTAAATTTTAAAAAAAGTTCTCACACCCCGTTTCCCAAACCCCCACAAATAATATTGAAAAATTAGGAGGTATAACAAACTTTTTTCAAGTCTCAGAATAGATTTCTGCTACAGAAATAGTTTTACAAATTAGCAAATTTGCTTTGGCTTGTAAAAATATAATAAGTTCAAAGACTATTATCCTGCAAGATTACTGTAACATTACATTTACGTGACTTGTCATAAGTTCACAAGTTGAAACAAGTACAACCCATTTTCTCTGAACGAGAAAAGCTAATATATATAATACAAAAATTGCACTCTCTGAATTGCGTTCTCTCTTTTAAAACATGAGAAAATAAGATAATTTCCAGAAAAAACAGCATTACAGAGAATCAGCTAAATGTGTCTAAATATCCAATTATCAAGCCATAAAAATGAAATATGCACAGTGATTTTTTTGTCTCATTAAAATTAAAGTAATAAAGTCGGAAAGTGTGTTTGCTTCTATAATTAAAGAAATTGTAGCCTGCATAATGTTTGTTAGCGAAGAAAGATTAATCGACTGATTTGTTGAGAAAATGTTTATATATAGAGCAATTTTTGAGCATCAATTCTTTTAAGTTACTGAAAAATTTTTTATTCCATTGTAGTTCAAAGATTGGCAAAGATTCTAATATTTTTTTCAGCCGTTTTTCCTGCCTGGCAAGGGGGTAAAAACTGAGTTCTAATCCCTAGAGAGTAAAAGATTATTTCTGATCCCTAGGGAGTCAAAAAAACTAATAATTTAGAATACTTGAAAAATTGATAAGTTCTTCGAAAATTAGTTCTCCGGGTTTGTATAGATTAGTAAAAGTCTCGTCTTAAGAAATTTAATAAAAACAATTCATTTAGTCTGCCTCGAACAAAGAAACTTAGCGCCACTGTGTCGAACAAACTTAACTACTTTTTATTGTAAGCCCAATGGCAAACAGTCACTCACCCTATGAAAATAGAATTAAGGAAATCAATATTTCTATACACGTTTTTGATAAAGACATTGAAAATCTATGTAGACTTAAAAGTACATTTTTTATAACAGAGTATTGAGTCTGTTACATTCACTTGCAAGCGTACAATTACTTTTGCGAAAAAATTAATTTTCTCTCGAGTAAAAAGTGCGAAAGTGCTGTCATGTTAGTCTTAATGAGATCATTTTTATGTTACCGTGTCATGATTAATGATGAGAGGAAAGGTGGATTAGAATACAAAAAGAAATGAAAAAAAGTGGCCACGTCGATTATTCGATCTGATATGAAAAGAAAGTGTCTAATATTATGACAGCATGATTGCCAAGCACTAAAATGATGCGATGATTGAATAAGATAGATTACTTACAGTGCATTTGGAATAAAGAAATTATAAGAGTTGATCAACCTTCATTTCGGTCAAAACGGAAATGTCCAATTCCTTCAAGTATTGACATCATCAAAATTTATATTTAAATTTTGTAAAAGGAAGAATTAAGAAGTAATTTAATTTAATTTAATTTTAATTTACTCTTATTTCTCACCACGCTCTTTAGAGATTTAAAAATGTCTTTCGGCATGGGAACTTTCCCCTGACAAAACGTGTCATCTGTCGTACGAAATTCGGCACAATTACCACAGATTGGCGCATTGCCTAGAATTTTATTTTTATCATATAACACGAATTGCATATATACAAGCTGCTGCATTCACAAAAACCTTTTCAGCTGATTTTCTTGTTTTACTACCTTTTTCTCTTCTTATTTCAAAAAAAAAAGTTATTGACAAATATTCCGAATAATATTATTGATCTAGGACTTAATGAAAATATTTAGTAATAGTCCAGCAATAACAAAAAGAAAATTCTTCCCTTCTCCAGTGGGAGTTGTCTGAAGCTGAAATCAGGTTCTACGACCCTTATATCACACATAAGAGTCGTATCCGAGACAATAAAACTTTCCAAGACATTTTCACATATAAATTGTACTATATGGGAAAACAGATAACAGATACCGAAATATACCTTGTTTCTAGAATTTCTTTGATATAATTTTCCAAATTTGTAAGAATATGATGTAAAAAAGAAGTAAGTGTTGCTCTTATCAAGATTTTCTGCGATTCGCACAAAAAAACCTCATTGATTCAAAAATAAAATTTCTGTTCGGAACCTATAGTCTACTAGGACTGTATTCTTGAGTATAGAATAATTTTTGGAAAATGGGCGCTTGTTCTTTTCTCAACCCTTCCATAATCGCGCCAATTATTTCTCGGACAATGTATAATATATCTTACTAGCTGATCTCCCTAAGCCAATTTACTGACCTGCTTGAAGGTAGATCGGAGGACCAAATCTGGTAGCCGCCTGAAGAAGTAATGTTCCCACAGCCCCGTGCATTCCGTGTGCCAAGATCTGCACCAACACTCCGACCACAATAATGACCCAACCCCAACCGCCTTCCGGATAATAGTGTTGTTTCAAAGTAAGCAATTGCCTCAGGTCCGCGACTAACCTCGAGGAAGGTCTTCCAGGTACTTGTTCATTTCCACTTCCCACACCACTATCATGAACAGACAATTGCGGCAAAGATCTGCTCCTGTAAAGCAATCCAGATCCTGCCACTGTCGCTTCCTCTCCCTTATCAAACTTTTTCTTCTCATCTTCCTTATCCTTATCATTCACTTGACCATCAACAAAATATTCCATTTGAAAATTAACATACTTATCCGGCAAATGATATTCACCACAACCTTCACATTTTCCAGGATTCTTCAAACTTTCCTGAAGCGACTTTGCTGCAAACTTTTTTTTACTCTGATCCCTGGCAAGGGAAGGCAACACATGATTCGGAAATGAAGAACCTGAACTAGGAAAAGTATTAACATTTTTCTCCCTTTCCTCAATAAGTTCTGGATCTTTCTGACTCCTGATCAAGTCCCTTGCCAGGTGCTGCTTTTCATCCAAACCGTCAAAATTTGAGCTACCCAAGGTCCTATCCTGAAAAATCCGATCATGATAAATCTTCTCATGGACCGTTCTGTCTGTGCTGTAACATCTTTCCCCGTTCTCGCACTTTCCTTGGACTTCCGGATTTCTAAACCTCTCGATGTCCTTTTGGCGTTTAGAATTATGTGATGATTTTCGTTTTTCCCGAAGATCTTCGACTTTATCACATCTTTTGCAGCAGCATTGTTCACCTCTAGGTCTGAACCACCTTCCTCCATCTTTAGTGGAGCAGAGATCTTGGGAGTCAAAAAGGGAGCGACTTCTTTTTCGACCTGAATTGAGATCCTGACTCTTATCTTCGGAATTTTTGCTTTTTGAGAAAAATCCTTTGAGACCTCTGGATAAACCATCTTGACGAACATGTAGAGACCTGGAGAGGTTTCTCTCACAGTTTGTTCCCTGGTTTCCATGTTTAGGTAAGGGTTTCACTACTTCCGGTTTGAAGACATACTTTGATGGATTTTTGGGGATTTTCACTATTTTGTGATCGTTTTCCGAGTTGGTGGTCCTGCCGGTGCCTACTTGGAAAGTGTCCATTATACTCCGGTAGCCCTATCAGGGGTCCGAGGCATCATCGGAGCCCATCTTGTCCAACACTGAGTTTAAAACAGTTCACAATCACATTTTTCTTGCTTGAAAAGTGTCTTTTAGGAATTTAAAAAATTTCTTTTAGGAGATCGAGCACTCTTGTGAGGAGTATTTTATCCTGCTGATGTAATAGAAAAAGATTTCAAATGATATCAAAAGATTTCATTTCCTAAATTTGAAGTTTAAAATAATTTGAAATCGTTTAAAATTTCCCATGAAGTGTGACTACCCTGTTATTAAAGACAAATGAAGCTTAATCTGATGACTGTGTGATTCAAGAGAGAAAATAAAGTTGGCCCGTTTAATAAGGTGGATGTTCAGACATATTTGGTTTGACATGACAGTAAGCAAAACAATTTCCTATCTTAATGATCATCTAAATTTGACATGAGAACATTTTCACTGATGAACTACTATTACTCAGATAACATATCACCAGGAACATTTCCTTATCAAAGAATCCATCAGCCACAAATTAACATAAAAATAATCAAATCCTACTTAAAAAATATTGTACCTAGTTATTTTTTTACTCTGTAGTTGTACTAATTTTTAAAATAGAAGTATGAATCTCCTATCTTAAAAAAGTGGTGTCACGAAATATCTCGAAAATCTCGCATACATTGTTGTTGCAAACCTGATTGGCTTTTGAATGACTTGAAGTTGAAAGAAGAAAAACAAACTAATGACGCAAAGGAATTTCAGAAAAACCTTCGAAATACTTTAAAATTCGTTTGGATTTCTTAAAACTCCCCAAAACCTCTTGAAATCCTTCAAAAATTCACAAAAACGATTAACATCATAAATGTCTTGAAATCCAAGTTGAAACTCGTAAAAAGTTTTACAAATTCCTAAAAATATCTTCAAATTTCTTAACATTTAAAATCTCTTAAAGTCTATAGAAATCTTATCAAATTCCATAAAATCCTTAAAAATTCTACAAAATCTTTTAAAAATTAGAGAAATCAATAAAATTACCTGACAACTTTAAAATTCTTTAAACCCCATAAAATACACTAAAACTGATAGAAGTCTCTTGAAATCTTTTAAAATTTGTAAAAACTTGTTAAAATTCTTAAAAACTGTTTAAAATACTCTTTAAATTATACGATAACATTTAAAGTTCCTTGACGTCTTTTAAAATCTAATAAAATTATTAGAAATTTCATGAAATCCTTGAAATTCTATAAAATCTTCTAAAATCATAAAATCCCTTAAAATTATTAGAAATCTCATAAAATTTCACAAAATTCTTTTAAATTCCATAACATATTTTGCAAATTATAAAAATCTCTTGACTTCTTTTAAAATTCCTAAAAATTAAATTACAACATTTAAAATTCCTTAAAGTTCCTTAAAATACTCTGAAACCCTTTGAAATCTCTTCAAATTCCTCGAAACTTCATAAGATTTAAAATCCCTTAAATTCTCTTAAAACGCTGAGAAATCTTTTCAAATCACTTAAAATTTCATGAAAACCTTCGAAATTGCTTAAAATTCGTCAAGATTTCTTAGAACACCAAAAAACCTCTTGAAATCCCTTAAAAATCCACAAAAATCTTTAAAATCACAAATCTCTTGAAATCTATGTCAATATTAACAAAAATCTCTAAAAATTCATTTTAAAAAACTCTTGGAATTTCTTAACATTTAGAATCTCGTAAAATCCTTAGAAATCTTATCAAATTTCATGAAATCCTTAAAAATACTACAAAATCTTTTAATAATTAGAACAATCTAATAAAATCCCTTACAATTTTACCACAATCTTCGAAATCCTTTTAAATTCTACAAATTCTTTTGAAAGTCATACATGTATAGAAATTCTTTTGAAATCTCTCAATAAAATTATCTGAAAAACTTTAAAATCCTTTAAACCTCGTAAAATATTTTAAAACTCATAAAAATCTCTTGAAATCTTTTTAAATTGATGAAAACCTTTTAATATTCCCATCAGAAACTTCTAGAAATGCTTTAAATTTTACAATAACATTTAAAGTCTCTTTACGTCCTTTAAAATCCATTAAAATTATCAGAAATCTCGTTATATTCCATGAAATCCTGAAAATTCTATAAAATCTTTTAAAAATCAGAAAATCTCTTAAAATTATTAAAAAATCTCTTGACTTCTTTTAAAATTCCAGGAAATTTCATTGTAATATTTTAAATTCTTAAAATTCTTTGAAACCTTTTGAAATGTCTTAAAATTCCTGGAAACTTCACAACAGGATTTAAAATCCCTTAAAATCTCTTAAAACACTCAGAAACCTTTTGAAATCACTTAAAATTTCACAAAAATCTTCGAAATCGCTTAAAATTCGTTGGAATCTCTTGAAGTTCTTAGAAACCTCTTAATATTCCTCAAAATTTCAAAAAATTTAAAATCCCTTGTTAGCTTTAATAATTCTCTTGAAATTTCATGAATTCCGTTCAAATTTCGCGAAATATCCTAAAATACCTTAAAATTCTACGAAATCTTTTTTAAAATCCTAAAAATCTTTAGAACTTCGTAAAAATCACTTGAAAATGGTCAAAATTCATGAAAATTCATAGAAATCTCTTGAAATACCTCTCCAAAAAATGATGTAACGAAATGTCCCTAAAATCTCGGTTAAATTGTTGTTTCAAACCTACTCTCTGAATTTAAATCAGCAAAATTTCATTGATTTTTTAATGACTTGAAATTGTAAGAAATTAAATAAATAATCGTGCGCGTAGCGCACGTGTTGGTCTGCTAGTATAGAATAAAAAATCTTTATTTTTAATACTCTTTATATAATGAGCAGCGATGTGTAAAAATTGAATTTTGGATTAAACTTGAACCCAACACCCTTAAATTGTAATCCTCTCTTTTAAATTTGAAAATATCTTATAGATTATTTAGAATCTGGATCACGACCTTCTGGATCCAAAAAATAGATGAAAGAGCCACTGAATACTTTAGGAATGAATAAGCAAGAAAGCGTCATTCGTGAAAGCGCGAAGTGTTTTTTTGGTACTTAAGACAGGTACTTAAATTAACATGATTTGAGTGTCATAACGAGAATCATGTTCCGCTACGAGGCCACCTAGAGAATACAGCAGACGATCTACAATTCTACATTAAACTTTAGTGAATTTAGACGCCTCAGTATTTCGATCACTGTCAAGTAATCGAACGCAGCTCTCACTTTTACCGATCTAGATCTTTTCTGCCGCGTGTACTTCATGGTCACTGTAAATAGAATCTGATCACAAGCTCGAGTTTATAACCCTTTTGCACCTTATAATGTTCTTCCCAGAGCCGAATTAAATTTAATTAAATTAACATTCTATATTTTTAAAAAATATAGAAAAATAGAGAAAAAATTCTCTGCAAAACGTCTAAATCGTTTATATCAAAATTTACAGAATAATTATCATATCCTATCTTAAAAAAGTGGTGTCACGAAATGTCTCGAAAATCTCGCAAACATTGTTGTTGTAAACCTGATTGGCTTCTGAATGACTGTAAGTTTTAAGTTTTAAGTTTTTTTAAGTTTTTATTTTTTTTTTATTTTTTTTTTTTTTTAATGACTGTAAGTTTGCCCTCGTCCCTTAAAATTTCACGAAAACCTTCGAAATTCCTTAAAATACGTTAAAAAATCTTAAAATTTCTAGAAATCTCTCCAAATTATTAGAAACCTCTTGAAGTTTCTTAACATTTAAAATCTTTTAAAATCATTAGTAATGAAATCCTTAAAAATTTTATAATATTTTAAAAACTAAAAAAATCTCTTGAAAACACTTAAAATTTTACAAAAACCTTCGAAATCTTTGTAAATACTACAACATTTTTTTAAAAAATCGTCAAATTCCTCTAAAATCCTTCAATAAAATTCCCTGACAAGTTTTAAATTCCCTTAAATCCCATAAAATATTTTAAAAATCAGAAAAATCTCTTGAAATCC
>CAJFCO010018434.1:226873-269617 GCA_904066015.1 Synergus gifuensis | reverse complement strand
TTTAAAATTATTAGAAATCTCATAAAACTTAATAAAATCCTTAAAGATGCGATGTCTTTTAAAAATAATTAAAATCTCTTGAATTCTCTTAACATTTCTGATAAAATAAAAAAAAAATGATAAAAATAATAAATAAAAAATAATAAAATTTAAAATCCTGGAAACCTTTTTAAATCCCTTAAAATTACATACAAATTTTCAAAATCACAAATCTTTTGAAATCCACGTTAAAATTCATGAAAATCTCTCCAAATTATTAGAAATCTCTTGAAGTTTCTTAACATTTAAAATCTCTTAAAATCATTAGTAATGAAATCCTTAAAAATATTATAATATTTTAGAAATTAAAAAAATCTCTTGAAAACACTTAAAATTTTACAGAAACCTTCGAAATATTTGTAAATACTACAAAATCTTAAAAAAAAATCGTAAAAATCCTCTGAAATCCCTCAATAAAATTCCCTGACATGTTTTAAATTCCTTTAAATCCCATAAAATATTTTAAAAATCAAAAAAATCTCTTGAAATCGTTTAAAATTATTAGAAATCTCATAAAACTTAATAAAATCCTTAAAGATGCGATGTCTTTTAAAAATAATTAAAATCTCTTGAATTCTCTTAACATTTCTGATAAAATAAAAAAAAAATGATAAAAATAATAAATAAAAAATAATAAAATTTAAAATCCTGGAAACCTTTTTAAATCCCTTAAAATTCCATACAAATTTTCAAACTCATAAATCTTTTGAAATCCACGTTAAAATTCATGAAAATCTCTAAAAATTCCTAGAAACTTCTTGAAATTCCTTAACATTTAAAATCCCTAGAAATATCGCTAAATTTCATGAAATCCTTAACAATTCTACAAAATTTTTTTAAAATTTGATAAATCTCTTGAAATCTTTTAAAATTATAAAAAATCTCATAAAAATCCATCAAATCCATAAAAATTCCTCAATATCTTTTAAAAATCGACTAATTTCTTGAAAGTTCTTAAAAAACGTTCCTTTGAAATCCTTTTAAATTCTACTAAATCTTTTAAAAATCGTAAAAATCTTTTGAAATCTCTCCATAATATTCCCTGACAAACTTAAAAAAATTCTTGAAATTTTACGGTAACATTTAAAATTCTTTTATATCTTTAAAATTCGTTAAAACTATTAGAAATCTGATCAAATTCCATGAAATTTTTTTAAATTCTCATAAAATCTTTTAAAGATCAATAAAATCTTTTGAAATCACTTACAATTATTATAAATCATAAAATTCCATAAAATCCCTCGCAATTCTTATAAATCTTTTAAAATATCATAAAATTCCTTGGAATTCCAGGATAACATTTAAAATTCCTTAAAACCCCCGTAAAACTCTTACAAACCTTTTGAAAATCCTTAAAATTTCATGAAAACCTTAAAAATCGCTGAATCTTAAAATTTCTCCAAATTTCAAAACAGAATCCCTTTCAAAATTGCTGAGAATTCTTAAAAGTCTCTTAAAATTGCATAAATTCCTTTAAAATTTCACGAAATATCCTAAAATCCCTTAAAATTCTACTAAATCTAAAATCCTAAAACTCTTTTGAATTTCGTAAAAATAACATAAAAATCGTCAAATTCCCTTAAAATTTCTAGAAACCTCTTAAAATTCCTTTCTAAAAAAGTGGTTTCTCTCTAAAAATGTCTCAAAAATCTCGCATACATTATAGTTTTCAAATGTGATTGGCTTTGGAATGAATTCTAGTTGTAAAAAAAACACAAAATAATCGCGCTTTGATAAATTTTCATGATTTTCTACAATTTGTCAATTTATTAAAATTCATTTTATTAAAAGCAGTCATAACAAACCAGTTTCATGCCAATTTGAAGGTCTATTTTTAAGTAACGTTTTTCCTATATTTTCTATTTCACATTTAAATTAAAAATTACTTCTCTATATCAAGTTTCGAAAACAGTTTGACATTATTAATTGATTTGTTGAATTAACTATTCTTCATTTTGCTACACTCGCATCAAAAGTGGATTCACCCCATTTTTTGTTTTTGTAGCAACGAGGAGCGGAAAAGGGTGAGACAAAATTGGGGTTAACACAAAGTCAGCTGAAATTTAGCGTCTATGAATTACGATCTTATTGTTCGTGTCACAGAGATCTTTTGTATATCTTGATGCGACTGTGACAGAGTGCGAGGGGAGATCCCCAGCGTCTGGTTTAAGACGCTCCAGATCTTTCGATACAAATTCTCCGACAAGTAAAATTGCCTTTTTTATGATGTGCGGCGAGGAAATTAATTTTAAGATTCACTCGTAATCAGATATTGCGACATATATCAATTTAGATCCTTCTCAACTCAAGTTCAACATAAAAAAACTCAAATGTGAAAGCTCTCAATGACTCTTTCCTCACGATTTCAGTCAGTGAAAAATCTACTGTAAATTAGTGAAAAGTCACTGGAATTTTCAGTAGGTAACTGATGAAATAATCTCTAAAACAATACTAAAAACGCACATCAAAGTCTCTACTCAGTTTCACCCTCTATTACCAATTTTCCTAAACTACCACAAATGAAGGTCCGTTTTCCTCCGATCGACTATTTTTTGCAGAAAATCACCTTCTATTGAAGCAACTTTCAAAAACTGGAAGAATATTAGAAAAATTTCGAGCTCTTACAAACTTTGCCTCTTGAAACTAGCGCGAAGTTCCGCTTCATGAAGAGGCGAGAACCCTTCTTGTTTGCAATTGTTTAGAAAAAAACTTTCCATTTAAACAAAGTGAATTGGAAGTTCCAATAAAGTTCTGCGTCAAATTTTTCAGTGTCCTATAAAACCTAATATATAAATCTTCCTGTAAAACTACTTTCTAATAAAAATGCATGTGAATGTAATATGTAATGTGCAATATATAGAGATCCTAAAATCGGATGAATAAATAATAAATAAATGATTTAAAATTGTATAGAAAGTGGATCCAAGATCTAAGCTTCTAAGAATAAAAGAAATTCGATGTTTGTGACACGTGATGTGATGTGCGATGATACCTGATGATGAACATCCTTGACTTTTTGAATAACATACTCGCAAGTGGTTGAAGGAATGACATATGTGGCATTTAATTAGAGTCGGTGTGACACTATTGTGATTTTCGCAGGTGTTTTCACTCTTTAATCGGTATTATGTTTAGTGTTTTCGCGGTATTAGAATTGAATGGGAATGAAAGCGACGAACCGAACGTGACGCGCGTCGCTTGTAGACTGCCGTCTCGGGTCTCTTCTGGTCCAGACTCATTGCGGACGCGCCGTGAACGAAGAACTGAACGATAGTTGTTCACGATACGTGATGGTGAGATTTTGATTTTAGATTTGACTGAATTTGCCACCCTAAGCCATGAAATTTTATAATTATACCTGCCAGAGGTAGAATTGATCAATTCACGCACGAAGCTGGGATTATAAGAGACCACACGTGGATGTAGTGACATTTGGGATGATTTTATCAAATTTAATTTCACACTCTCTATAAACGGACTGAAAACGCTTCTTGCTAAGTCAAGTTATTAAATAGTTTTTTGATTAAGGTGATCCTCTCTAAATCTGAATTAGTAAGAACTTACTAATGAAATAGTGCCGATTCGTTTACTAATACACTTTAGTAAGCATTTTTAATATCAATTAGTAGTTTTTAACTAATTGATAGTAAAAATGCTCACTAAAGTGTATTAGTAAACGAATCGGCACTATTTCATTAGTAACTTCTTACTAATTCAGATTTAGAGAAGAGACAGCCTAGTATTAGCGAAAAATATTTATTATAAAAAAATATTTAATACGCACGTAATTTTTGCACACCTTTTGCTAGTAGAAAAAATAATTGAGAATTTTTAATTCTTGAAATATAAAATCTTGTAATTCTTTATCTAATTTCAGGAATCTTCGTGAGTTTTATAAAATTCATTAAAATGCCTTTATTATCATTCAATATTTGGTGAAATTCATTTAAATTTCGTACATTCACTTGATATTTCTTCAAATTACTTAAAATTACTCGAAATCCCATAATGTCTCATTAAATCTCTTAAAATTACTGAAAATCCATTGAAATTTTGTAAAATCTATTGGATCCATTCAAAGTTTTTAACATTACTTGATATCCCATAAAACATCGTAAAATCCCTTAGAATTACTTAAAATTCCATAAAATATGGACAAATCCCTTAAAGTTATTTAAAATCGTATGAAATCCCTTAAAATTCCTAACAATCCCATGAAATCTCGTTAAATTCCCGTAGAATATAAAATATAAAATATAATATAAATACAAAATCTTGTAATTCTTCATCTAATTTCAGGAATCTTCATAAATTTTATAAAATTCCTCAAAATGCCTTTATTATCCTTAAAAATCTGATGAAATTCCTTAAAATTACTTAAACTTACCCGAAATATCATAAAGTCTCATTACATCTCTTTAAATTACTCAAAATTCCATGAAATTTGGTTAAATTCTTTAAAATTCTTGAAAATCCAATATAATTTCACCAAATCCTTTAAAATTTCATAAAATTCCTCGAAATACCGTGAAATCACTTAATATTTCTAAAATCTCAATAAATTTCGTAAAGCCCTTTTAAATTCCTTAAAATTTTTCAAGATTCCTTAACATTTTTAATATTGTTCTTAAAATTACTTAGAATCGCCCAAAATATCCTCAGATCCCATAAAATTACATACTTAAAATCCCATGAAATCCCTTAAAATTCACGAAAATTCAATGAAATCTCGTAAATCCCTTGAAATCCCGTAAGTCGTAAAATAACTTAATATCCTATTAAACATTGTAAAATCTCTGAAAATTACTTAAAATTCCATGAAATTTCGTAAAATCCTTTAAAATTTCATAAAATTCTTCGAAATACCGAGAAATCACTTAATATTTCCAAAATCTCAATAAATTTCGTAAAGCCCTTTTAAATTCCTTAACATTTTTCAAGATTCCGTGAAATCTCATAAATCTCTTAAAATACCTTAAAATTCAATGAAATTTCGTAAAATGTCTAAAAGTTTCTCAAATTACTTGAAATTTCACAAAATATATAGTCAAATTCCTTAAAATTACTTTATAATCCTGTAAATTCTCATAATTTTTCCCAAAAATGTGGGATTGGAAAAATTAAGGGATTTCAAAAGTATATACGGAAAATAATTCAGAGATTTTAATTTTTGAAATATAAAGTAATTTCTAGTCTAATTTTAGAAATCTCAATAAATTTGTAAAATCCTTTTAAATTCTTTAAAATTATTCAAAGTCCCATTAAAACCCTCAAAATATCTAAAAATCCAATGAAATTTTGTGAAATCCCTTCAGATACCTTAAAAGTTTTTAAAATCACATAAAATTCTACAACATATCTATCCGTAGATTATTTAAGATTTCTCAAAATCCCATGATCTCTTAAAATCGCTAAAAATTCAATGAAATTTCGTAAAATCCCTTGAATTTCTTAAAAGTCCTTTAATATCCCTTAAAATATCTGAAAATTCAATGAAAGTTCGTGAAAATCCTTGAAACAGCTTTAAAGATTCTAAAATTCCTTAAAATTACACAAAATATCCTTAAATCCTTTAAAATTATTTAAAATCCCATGAAATCTTAATAAATACTTTGAAATACCTGAAAATGCAATGAAAACTCTTTATTAGATTTTTATATTCTTTAAATTTCTTTAGATTCTATAAAACCCCAATAACTGGTAAAATCCCTTAAAATTTCCTAAAATCAGAATAAATTTCATAAAATTCTGTAAAATACCGTTAAATCCTTTAATATTTCTAAAATTTCAATGAATTTTGTAAAATTCGTATTCTCTGTCTTAATAATCTTTTTGAAAACGAAAATAGTCTGAAGATTGTTTCCAAATTCGACATACATTCACACAATCTGCGCAGTTTCTAAACCAATCAGGTTTTCGACAACAATGTGTTCGATATATTGGTAACATCACCTTTTTAATATAGGATAGTTATTTTTCATCGAACACAAGTGTGTTGAATGAGTGAATATATGACCAATCCTATATAAGAAATCTTATATATTTAAATTCATTTTCTCCCTTCAGAGTGAAGTGTTCGTCAAGAAAAAAAAAAACGACAATATATACCGAACAGGATGTGTTTTGTCATCTGGAGTTATAGTCATTCGTTTAGGTGCGATGCGTATAAATCAAAGTGAAGTTGTAAGAAGTGCCTGCTTCAAAAAAAAAGTAAGCGTTGAAATAACATTAACTTAAAGGCAGAAAGCATTCCATGGTTAGTTGAAACCAGAAATAATTACGCCTTCGACAATTTATCTAGAATGCCATTTTAACATTTAAATTGAACCATGTTCATTAAAATTATAGCTTCAATGTGTAGTTGTACTAAAAATAAACGCGAATATATTATATTACATACATATATTATATTAAATATTAGATAGTATAATAATTCCATACTAATTTCATAATGTTAACATTGATGTAGCAGAAATTGCGCGTATTTTTAAATATCATAACCGTTTCAACTACATGTTCATCACTTTTTTATAACGTGTCATGGTTATAATGTGTTGCTTGGTTTCACGCTCGAATTACCAACTCATAATCGGTTTACGAGGTGAGATTTCGACTTTGACGAATTATGAAACATTACCACGAAACCTGCATGGTTTCGTTTGCGAGGCGCGTGGATACACTCAGAAAAAAGTTTGTTTGAGTCAAACAAACGTATCATTGATATAGGGTCAAAGAAAAAATATTTTTGAATTAATCAAATTTTGTTTGAATTAAAAAAAATTTGTTTGATTTAAAGAAATATTTTTTATTATGATGAAATCAATTTTGTTTAATTAAATAAAATTTCTTTGAATCAAACAAATTTTATTTAATATAAAGATATTTTTTCTTTGACCCTATATCAATGATATGTTTGTTTGATGCAAACAAACTTTTTTCTGAGTGTATATCTGTTTACTGAATTTTTTAGGTGATTGTATAGCTATACTTAAGATACGCTCAAATGTTTCTTTGCCATGATCCCATCAACTCGTAGACATTATAATAGTAGATTATTAACCCAATTTACTCATTCCAGTTGTATATTTTCATTCCCAATCAAATCATTATCTGCATTGCTGAATTCAGCATGCTGAATTTTAAAAACCGTGAAATCTACAATTTTTATTTAATTTCCTATAAGGACTTTTAAGAGATTCAAGGAATTTATGTTATGTGGAATTTTAAGTGATTTTAAAAAATTGAAAGGTATTTGAAGGGATTTCACAAACTTTCATTGGATTTTTAGATATTTTGAGAGTTTTAATGGGATTTAATGGGACTTTGAATCATTTTAAGGAATTTAAAGGGATTTTACAAATTTATTATGATTCCTAAAATTAGACTATATATTACAAATTTTTATGTGCATTTCAAAAATTAAAATCTCTGCATTATTTTGCATACTTTTGAAATCCCTTAATTTTTCCAATCCCACATTTTTTTGGGAAAAATGATGAGATTGTAAAGGATTATAAAGTAATTTTAAGGAATTTGACTATATATTTTGTGGAATTTTAAGTAATTTGAGAAACTTTTAGACATTTTTTTAAATTTCATTGAATTTTAAGGTATTTTTAAGAGATTTAATGTGATTTCACGGAATCTTGAAAAATGTTGAGGAATTTAAAAGGGTTTTACGAAATTTATTGAGATTTTAGAAATATTAAGTGATTTCTCGGTATTTCGAGGAATTTTATGAAATTTTAAAGGATTTTACGAAATTGCATGGAATTTTAAGTAATTTTCAGAGATTTTACAATGTTTAATTGGATATTAAGTTATTTTAACGACTTAAGGGATTTCAAGGGATTTACGAGATTTCATTGAATTTTCGTGAATTTCAAGGGATTTCATGGGATTTTAAGTATGTAATTTTATGGGATCTGATGATATTTTGGGCGATTCTAAGTAATTTTAAGAACAATATTAAAAATGTTAAGGAATCTTGAAAAATTTTAAGGAATTTAAAAGGTTTTTACGAAATTTATTGAGATTTTAGAAATATTAAGTAATTTCTCGGTATTTCGAGGAATTTTATGAAATTTTAAAGGATTTTACGAAATTGCATGGAATTTTAAGTAATTTTCAGAGATTTTACAATGTTTAATATGATATTAAGTTATTTTAACGACTTAAGGGATTTCAAGGGATTTACGAGATTTCATTGAATTTTCCTGAATTTCAAGGGATTTCATGGGATTTTAAGTATGTAGTTTTATGGGCTCTGATGATATTTTGGGCGATTCTAAGTAATTTTAAGAACATTTATCTCTCGAAATTTTAAAGGATTTGGTGAAATTATATTGGATTTTCAAGAATTTAAAAGAATTTAACCAAATTTCATGGAATTTTGATTAATTTGAAGAGATATAATGAGACTTTATGATATTTCGAGTAATTTTAAGTAATTTTAAGGAATTTCACCAGACTTTGAAGGATAATAAAGGCATTTTAAGGAATTTTATAAAATTCATGAAGATTCCTGAAATTAGATAAAGAATTACAAAATTTTATATTTATATTATATTTTATATTTTATATTGTACGGGAATTTAACGAGATTTCACGGGTTTGTCAGGAATTTTAAGGGATTTCATACGATTTTAAATAACTTTAAGGGATTTGTCCATATTTTATGAAATTTTAAGTAATTCTAAGGGATTTTACGATGTTTTATGGAATATTAAGTAATTTTAAAGACTTTGAATGGATCCAATAGATTTTACAAAATTTCAGTGGATTTTCAGAAATTTTAAGAGATTTAATGAGACTTTATGGAATTTTGAGTAATTTTAATTAATTTTATGAAATATCAAGTGAATTTACGAAATTTAAAAGAATTTCACCAAATTTTGAATGATAATAAAGGTATTGTAATGAATTTTATAAAACTCATGAAGATTCCTGAAATTAGATAAAGAATTACAAGATTTTATATTTCAAGAATTAAAAATTCTCAATTATTGTTTCTACTAGCAAAAGGTGTGCAAAAACGAGAAGCTAATCGCGCGCAGAGCGCGCGGATCATAATTGCTAGTAGGAATAAAGTTTACATGATTCAATTACGTGCGTAATAAATATTGTTTTATAATAAATTTTTTTCGCTAATACTAGGCTGTCTATACATGAAACTGCTATAAAAATGTACCTGAATCGATAAATATTCAAGACCCGAATTCTTTTGTACTGATGATCTTACAAAGATCTACTAAATAATAAAAATTAGACGAAATCCTCTAAAGATAGAACAATAATATAACTAAACTGTATATAATGTATATAGTGGATAATTAACTTGAATATATAACGAAAAGCCATCATTTATATATGTCTTACTCTGCTCAACGCTCGCACACATTTTGCCACTTCGTATGTCACTCTCTTCAGTAACGAGAACGAGAGAAGTGCCTTTCGTGATCTGACAGTGATTGATAAAGAGGATAATTTATTACTTTGTTTAATTATAATTAAACTCATATACCTAAAATATACTATCATAAATAAAAACAGAATTTTTCGAATTTTAAGTTGGAGTATTTTTTCTACTTTCTTTGTTTGAAATATTATTAAAATATTTTGAAGCTATCATTAAAATATTTTAGTCTTTTTATAATATATCTTTCAAAAATCCAATTATAAAATTTAGACTATAAGGGAGACCTAATTATAATTATAAATAATTTCATTATAAAGTAACGCATGAATTGATCTTCAACCTGTTGTGAGTTATTCTAAGCTGACGTCGCTTTTTGCTCCATGAAAACTTCGAATTCACATTTCTCACCCTAAAGTGTCTTCATCCCACGTGAACCCCATTGATCGTTTTTTTTTCTTTCCACTATTGTTCGTATGAAAATCTGACCCTTGAGGCCTTTCCTATAATCATTATATGGAATCTTTTAGATTCTTTCGTAAATCCAGATGTGATTTAGAATACTTCGTTTTATATAAAAGTAATAATAATTTACGTGATAAGTGTGTCAATCTATCATGTATCATAAGATTTCAGATTCAAGTTAAATTGATAAATTTTGCAGACTTTATTGTTGCGTCTCAAACTAGCAACTTTAAAAATCATCAGCCATAATGCTTTTTCATTATGGGCGCGAACTTTAAATCATTTAGAATAATATAGAAAGAGAGAGAGAGAGAGCATAGTATGAGTAAGATGAGCGATTGGCGTTTGTGTCACTTCGCCCTCTAACGGTCAAGTCTTAACTTAACTAGTCTAACAACGACATTGGTCTGAGTAACCTCATTCATTCTCTTTGGTCTGAGCCAGTCTCAGTACATTCTTTTGGTTTGAGCTAGTCTCATTCATTCTCTTGGTTTGAGCCAGTCTCATTCATTCTCTTGGTTTGAGCCAGTCTCATTCATTCTTTTGGTTTGAGCCAGTCTCATTCATTCTTTTGGTCTGAGCCAGTCTCATTCATTTCATTCACGCGGAGCTCCCGTGCGTCGTATAAAACCGCAATTAAATTGTACACGCGAACAAAAGTGACGGGTACGCGAGTGACACCAACGCCATACCGAAATTAGTGTTTTTCTTTCATGGATTTTAATTTTAATCAATAAAAGGGTTTTTTATGCCTTAACCAGCTTTTTCCCTGTAAAAAGGTTGTATTCATTTAATCGAAATCCCTTCAAATATTTATTTTCAGCTGTAACGCCGTAAAATTTATTTAAATTTTACAGCTTACAAAATTATTTAATTTTCAAATTTACTTAAATCCCTTTGTTTATTTAGAAATTTTAGAAGCTGAAAAGGTTATTTCGAGACTTGGATACATTATTTAGATAACTTAATTTAAGTATTAATTCTTTGTAATTTTCTCTATTTTATGTAATTTTCATCATCGAGTCGTATATCATCATATAATTATGATTTATGAAGAATTCACATCATTTATATGGATTTCTTGAGGCTAAATATTATTATGGAATTATGGCAATATTTGAAGATTCGCGTCCTTTACTATACCCTGATGAGACGATCTGAGGATAAGGAAGATTTCTTCTAGTCACATCCCACGCGTCCATTTGAGCAACTTCTAAAATGCCTCTGTATTTTAAAATATAATACAACAGACTTATTCACAACATGATATTTTTGAATGCTTCTATTGTCGCGGGTAGCCAAGACCCACTATTATAATTGATGATGTCCGTGATTTAGTCACCTTGTTCGTCATGTTTAATACTGGAGAAGTTATTATGAAGAATAACCAACATCAAGACTGAATTAATTGGAATGCTCTATTTATTAATTCAGAAGAATATTTGAATTTGAATCAGCAACAAGAACCATGGAAATCGTCTACAGTATCCACCAATCAGAGGTCGAAACAAAACACTGTCGGTAACTAGGCGACGACGTTGCCAACGAAGCAAACATTCTCCTTTATTCCATACCTTTTCGTCACCAGCTTCCGAAAGGCTAACATCGTTTATAATTTAGTCCTCCCTTTTAAGTTATATCATTTAGTCCCTCATAAAGATTCTTTGGCATTATCAATCTTCTAAATTTAATAATTATTTATGGTAAGATTTTTTTGTTTATTTCATTTGAGAAATTTAGATATTTGTGATCTTTTGTAACTTTGTATTTTATTGGAGTATATAGCATCATTCATTTTAGTATTTTCTTGTATCGATTGGCCAAGAAAGCCTCGATAATTTAAGATTTTATAATTAGTTGGCCAAGAAAGCCCTAATTATTTTTATGTAGATTCATTAGTTAGTTGGCCAAGAAAGCCCTAACTAATATGTCTTTTTGATGCTTGAAATTCATTAAATTCATAAGTCGAGTCAATTCTGAATTTCTCAATTGGATTCTCATTCTTTTTCATGTGATTTTAATTATGTCTATGTAATTTTGAATTGTACCAAGTCCGAAATAACTGACGAAAGGTCACTTACTCGTTAAGAATTGATTTTAAGGTTAGGAAATCTATCAATTTTATATATTTAGAATTCTGTCTATTTCATAACTCTTGACAGATTAATTTGAATCCGTAATTTATTACAAAATATTTGAGACCTCTGTAATTCATAAATTATCTAATATAATTAGATAATATTCCTTTTTTATTTCTTTAGACTCCCATAGTTTTTTTTAAACTAATTTAAAAATGTAATTTCGAATTCAAGCAATATAATTATCGGAAATTCGTTCTTTGTGAAAATAACCCATGTGAACGCCTCGAACTTCAAGATTACTTGAATAAATTGTTAAATTTTCTAATTAACTCTATTATTTCATTTTGAAGTAATTTAAATTATTTGGATAATCTTTTCAGAATAGAATCCTCCCCTCTACCATTATCCAGAATTTGGGGCTGAGCTAGCAAACTTAATCGGAAGAATTGAAATATTCTTTTTTTTAATTTTTTTATGATGATTAAAGTCCATTAAATTTAAATTGACCAAAAGGTCTGGCGCCCGTCATTTTTATTAAGATTAAAGAAATAAAATTCTTCCAAGATAACCTAACTAAAAATAATAGGTTTGGTTATACAGCCCAGAACATAAGAAATTGATTTTTTATTGAGTCATATTTTAAACAAATTGTCGAGCCACCTACGGTAAGGCAATTACGACTTTCGAGTCAAAACACTTTATCATTGTAATCATAGCACACTTTCGGGATTCAGTCTTCTTTAATCGGGATTCGATGTCACCGAGGAAAAATAGATTTCTTTTCTCCAATGACCGATTCAATTGGTTCGGAACGTTTCGCGACGATTTTCAACGATCGTCTTGGGAGCCACGGAAGCCTGATCATTGAATCCATGCAAGGAGAAAATCCTTTTCCGAAGAATTCTTTGGTCTATCCAACAAATTTTCGCAATACTCCCGCAGTTTCCTCCATTCAATTTTAGGAAGAGGTTCTTAAAGTCTAGTCCTGAAAAGGGAAGAAAAGTTTTTTTCACAATTTGCAAATTAGTTAATTTGCAGGATATTAGATATTACGATTACTTAAAATAAGGATTTCTGAGAATTAGAATATCATATATTCATAATATTTTAATTTTTTTTTACATTTACTGAATTAAGAATGTCAAAAAAAGTTCCTAAGACTATTTTATTTTATTTAAATTTACTAGCAGAAATTTACCTGGCGTTGCTCAGGATTTTAAGAGATTTTAAAAGTTTTTCAAAGATTTTAAAAGATTTTAAGGGATTTCAAGAAATTTCAAGTATTTATAGGGAATTTTAATGAATTCCAAAGGAATTCGAAAGATTTCAAAAGATATTCAACAGATTTCAAGTCATTTAAAATGATTTTAAAGAAGTTAAAGGAATTTGAAGATATTTCAAGATCTTTCAAGTAATTTTAATGAATTCAAAGGGATTTCGAAATATTTTAAACGATTTCAAGATGTTTTAAATGATTATAAGAATTTTGCATAGGCTTTAAAGGATTTCAGGAAAATTCATGGGATTTTAAAAAGAGTTCTAAGGAATTTTAGGAACTTTAAGGGATAAAAAGACTTTAAAAGATTTAAAAAATTGTTAAAGGATTCTGAGAGATTTTATTTCATTTTATTGACTTTTGTGGATTTTTAAAATAGTTCAAAAGAGTTATCAAAATAATTTTTCAAATATTTTTATAAATTTCACTAGATTTCAAGACACACTTTTAAGAATCTCAATTTCATGAGATTCTAAGTGATTTTTAACGTATTTCAAGAAATTTCAAGTATTTATAGGATTTCAAAATCTTTCAAGTAATTATTATGAATTCCAAGGGATTTCGAAATATTTTAAACGATTTCAAGATGTTTTAAATGATTCTAAGAATTTAGGAATAATTCTAGAGAATTTATAATTTTTTTAAGGATTTAAGAAGAATTTAAAAGATTTCAAGGAATTTACAAAAAGTTTCCAGTAATTTAAAAGGTTTTTAACCCTTGCTTGCAACACCGGGGTGAATTACACCCCAGTCTTTTCTTTTCTCTTAATTTAAAGTACCGAAACTGAAAGGAAATCGATTTAAATTAATATTTGACAATAATTCGAGCCAAACAGATTGTCAAAGTAAATTATCCAATAGTTAATTTTTTATTAAAGTTTTTATGGCTGAGGTGGCCGACACCCCAGTTTGGCAAGCGTTTTTTACTCCGCTAAGGTGTGGCAAGTAAGGGTTAATAACGTTATAAAAATGAGATTAAAATTTTAAAAGGTAATTTAATATAAAATGTATGAAAACTTTAAAAATTTAAATATTTAAAATGTTCATTTAAAAATCTTTTAAAATTTCAGGATATCTTTCAAAAATCCTAAAAATCCTTTAAACTTTCTTGAAATCTATTCAAATTCGGTAAAATCAGTTAAAATGCTTTGAAATCTTGTGAAATTTCTGATGAAACCTTTTGATAACTATTTCCAACTCTTTTTAGAATCCTTTAGTTTTTTTAATCCTTTTGAAGTTCCTTAAAATCGTTTTATAATTTTTATTTATAAAATATCTGAAAAAACCTTTTGATAACTATTTTCCACTCTTTTTAGAATCCTTAAGTCTTTTTAATCCTTGAAATTCCTTAAAATCACTATAAATCTGTTACAATCCTTTTACAATTTTTATTTATAAAATATCTGAAAAAACTATTTAATAACTATTTTCCACTCTTTTTAGAATCCTTGAGTCTTTTTAATCCTTGAAATTCCTTAAAATCATTATAAATCTCTTAAACTCCTTTTATAATTTCTGAAATCTTATGAAATCTCTTGAAATCCCTTGAAATTCTACGAAATCTCTTAAACTCTCAGGCAACGCCGGATAAATTTCTGCTATTAAATAACTACAAATTTTAGGTTTTGGAAACTGGAAAATTTTTGTTGTTGATATTTTTATTCCAATAAATCGAAAAAAAATCGTCTGACTATAGACGTCTGAAACTTCAATCAAATAGAATATCAAAATTTTAGTTCAAATTGCTTTATTACATTATATAATTTTAAATCTAAAACTCTTGGCCACATGCAATGCAAATATTTCATAAAAAGGGAAAATTGTGTACGTAACTCAGAGAAAAAGAAGAAAACGATTTTTCGAAATGACTGTTTACGATTCCCTGATGAATTTGAAGGAGTGAGATGCAAGCTAAGCGAATGGTTACAAACGCCGAAAAAATACTATAAATACTATAAAATATAATTTTATAGTTCTATTCAATTCGAGAGATTTATAATCACTATCATTTTATAGTTGGGGTCAAACTTGGCAATTTTTATACGTGGGTAGAGCTAGTCATAATTCAAAAACATGCACGTTAATTTGTGTTCTGTTTATGAATTTCCGCGACAAGACTTGTAAATTCTCGAGTAAACATATCTCGATTTAAAATCCGTCGCATGACGAAAGTGACTCCCGTATTTTCGCATTCTCGCTCGAGGGCAGAAAGAAAATATATTTGTGCATTCTTTCGATTCTACATCTGATATTTTTAAATTCTTTGCTCAAAGGGAATTAAATCGTGGGCTGAAAACGCGAATATCCGGATTTCTGCGGGAAATTAATGTATTTTTATTTATAAATGAAACGATATTCCCGACATCAACAGTTGACTCAATATTTTATGAAACCAATTTTCTAAACATTAAATTATAATAATTATATATTAATTATGTGTAAAGTAATTTTGTTCATTTCAAGCTTTTATACAATTTCTGGAAAGCAAACAGCAATCAATTTATCCAACTGCTGCTGCTGGGACGACGTGGATATAAAATTAATAAATATTTTGTAAGCAGTTGAAAAATATACTATTTTTACGAGAAGTTCGCTTTTTCTGTAATATATCTTCTAATATTTATAAATTCATCAGTTAATTTTTATTTTCTCAACAATTTTCTTTTTATAAATAACTTTTGCTGTTCTTTTCCAAAGAAAAGAATCTTAGAGTAGCCCTTGAAGTCTAAAAAGCATTTACGCCATCGTGAAAAAATATCAATGTCCCTTCGAAGGCACTGAACATGAAAGAAGGAAGAAACGGGAGCCTATTAAAGTTGCTATCTTATCGTGACGGCGCGTTATCCCTCGTTTTCGTCACTTCGACGGTTACAAGCTGTCCTACTGACAGTGAATGGCAATATATCCTCGTCAATTACTATACCTTTGTTCTCCGTGTATATTTCCTTTAACTTTCAGTTCAAAGACTTCTCAACAAGTACCGACATTTATTATCATTCTTAAAGATAAAAATAATTATTTTTTAATTAAAAACTAGCAAACCAACATGAACGATTACAAGGTGGCCACAAGATTCAATTTTTCAATTTCCCTGACATTTCTCTGACTTTTCCCTGACTTTCAGACAAATTTTCCTGACAGAAAAGTATTAAAAATACGTATAAATTTTTAATAATAATACAATTAAAATTTTTCAAAAACTTCGTAAAATATCACTTAAAATATTTTGAAATTTAATATCACTTGACAATATTTAACATTCGTAAAAATCTCTCGAATTTACAAGAACTTTTGAAAAGATCTCTTAAAATTCATTGAAATTTCTTGAAATATTTCATGAGATTCCTTCAATTTTCACTAATCTTTTTAAAATTCCTCAAAATTCTTTGAAATACTTTAAATTCCTCAAAAAACTTCAAAATCTTTTAAAATTTCTCAAAATTTCTTAAAATTTCAGTACAATAATTAAACTCTCATGAAATTCGTTACAATTATTTTACAAAATCGTTTACAAATTATAAAAATCTTCTGAAAATTTTTAAGATACCCTAAAGTGCATTAAAATTTCTAACAAAAACTCTTGAAATAAAAAATCTCATAAAATCTCTTAAAAATAAAAGAATGACATGAAATTTTTTTAAATTCTGAGGACTATTGAATTTCCTTAAAATAATTTTTAAAATGTCAAAATTACTTACAATTTTTACAAGCTTCTTAAAATCCTTTAGAATTCCACGAAAAACTTTAAAATAACTTAAAATACGTACAGATTTCTTAAAATTATTGAAAGTTTCTGGCACGTGATACGCTACCATAAGAGCAATTTAGTTTCCGCAACTTTATGGTCGCAATAATAAATATTTTTCACTAAAACTAGGCGATTTACCTCCGTCTGTATTAAACGAATATTTATTCATGAAATATTTATTTAATATTTTATTTAATATTTATGAAAAATATTTATTATTGCGAACGTAAAGGAGCGGAAACTAAATTGCTCTTATGGTAAAGTATTACATGCCCTTCAACTTCTACAAAATCTTTTATAAATCATAAAAATTTTGTGAAGTTCTTTAAAATTCCATGAGGAAAATTTAAATTCTTTAAAATCACTTTAAAGTAATTAAATTTTTTTTTAATTCTTACAAGCTTTTTAAAATCCTTTTAAATTCCACGAGAAAATATATAATTCCTTAAATTCTCTTAAAATTCCTACAAGTTTCTTAAATTCCTTTATAATTCCACGAAAAACTTTTAAATCCCTTAAAATACGTAAAAAACATTTATCATTTTTGAAAACTTTTCAAAATTCTCTAAAATTCCACAAAATTTTTAGAAAATCATAAAAATCTCGTGAAATCCTTTAAAATTTCTCAAGGAAATTTAAAATTCCTTAAAATACTTTAAATTCCCTAAAATTCCTTAAAAATCTCTTAAATTTTCATAAAGTCCTTTTAAAATTCAACTAAATCTTTTAAATATTACACAAATCTCTTGTAATCCTTTAAAATTCCTATAAACCGCTTAAAAATTTTTTTAAATTCTATGAGGACTATTAAAATTCCTTAAAATCATTCTTAAAATGTCAAAATGACTCACAATTTTTACAAGCCTCTTAAAATCCTTTAGAATTCCACGAAAAACCTTCAAATGCGTAAATATTTCTTAAATTTCTTGAAAGCCTTTTGAAATTTCTTGAACTTCTACAAAACCTTTTATAAATCATAAAAATTTTGTGAAATCCTTTAAAATTCCACGAGGAAAATTTGAATTTTTTAAAATCAATTTAAAGTAATTAAAATTTCTTAAAATTCTGTCAAGCTTTTTAAAATCCTTTTAAATTCCACGATAATATTTATAATTCCTTAAATTCTCTTCAAATTTTTACAAGTTTCTTAAATTCCTTTATAATTCCACGAAAAACTTTTAAATCCCTTAAAATACGTAAAAAACATTTATCATTTTTGAAAACTTTTCAAAATTCTCTAAAATTCCACAAAATCTTTAGAAAATCATAAAAATCTCGTGAAATCCTTTAAAATTTCTCGAGGAAATTTAAAATTCCTTAAAATTCTTTAAATTCCCTAAACTTCCTTAAAATTCTCTTAAAATTTCCTGAAGTCCTTTTAAAATTCAACTGAATCTTTTAAATATTGTACAAATCTCTTGTAATAATTTAAATTTCCTAGAAACCGTTTAAAAATTTTATAAATTATTGAAAATCTCTCGGAATCATTAGAAACCTAGAGAATCTCAGAGATTACCTCGAAATTATTTATAATCCTTCGAAATTTTTGGATAGTTTCTAAAATTTGTTAAATAAATTATAAAAATTATATATATAATACGACGAAAATAACATAGTTAACGTAAATGTCAATTTCTATTTTTCCTGACAACTACTCGCATTTCCCTGACATTTCCCTGACTTCCCTGACATGTGGCCACCCTGGATTACTTTGTTTTACTTCTTACAACTTCTACTCATTCAAAAGCCAAGCAGGTGTGTAACAACAGTATGTGCAAGATTTTTAAAACATTTCATTACACCATTTTTCTTAAACAGAAATTTTCGAGAGAAATTATAGTTTAGAAGTTGGAGAAATTGGGGAATTGAGGAATTCAATATAAATTTTAATATGTGATTTGTGTGTTTGATGTTTTCCTATTTTTACATAAGCCAAATAAAGCATATCGATTCGCATTAGAAAATTTATGGCATGTTGCTATGTTTCAATTCGCTGCCAAAAAATATCGCACTAAACTTCTAGAGTAGGTGGTTTACGACAGTAAACCAGAAAAGACTCTTCAGCTGCGTCGCATCTTTGGTAATAATGTGGTGATAAAACGCACTGAGGGAAAGTGAATTCGTCCTTTTTGCTATAAAATCTACTAAGAAAAAAATTTGTCCTCCCACATGTTATTTCTCGTAATAACAACCCTGGCAAAACCCGAGAGTCAATCCGAAATCGATCTCCAAACAAATTCCCAATCGGAATCAATTCGGATCAATTTGGATTGATTAGTTAAATGAGCAAACAACTTCGCACTATTTCATGAGTGAAACTTGAGATTTTCACTGTAGAGAGAATGCTGTCATTTTTTAAGATAAATTCTGACTTAAGATAACGGAATAAGAAGAAAACAAAAAATCGATTGCAAGTGGTGGATAGCCATTCTCGGTTGATGACTCTTTGGTATTGTACGACTATTGTACGACTTATGCCTCTACATTTGTACGAAAGTGATGACTGCTTTCAATTACTTTGCGAGGAAATAGAAAAAATGTAAGTGGCTTCTATACATCTATATATATTTACAGATATGAACATCTTTTTCTTAGAAATTATTCCATACGTGGGTCCTACATCTTTTCTTCGAATATATAAACGCCCACAATCTATATGAGCTATCATAAAAGTTTCCTTGCATTTCATGAAAGAGAGCTGCACCGGGAATATTGAAGTGATTGGTCTCGAAATTTCCGTCTTATTAAAGAAAAGGAACTTTTTTTTAGCCCACAAAGAACTACTGGATTATTAGTTTCAATGGTAGTATATTATATATACAAGAATCTTTCGAAAATCCTGATACCTGATTTTCTGAGTGAATAGACTCTTGGCGTAAAGCCAATTGAAAATGAAAGGAGTCAAATTGTATAATATGCAGATCTCTTCTTTCAGTTCTTTTACGATAATAATGACCACAAAAGGAAAAAGCAAAACCAGAAGATAAAAGCTGATTCTTGAATAAGCAATTTTATTGCCCTTATATCTTTGATACAATCGAGGATAAAATATCCACGTCGGAATATAATTTTGTGGAAATATTCTAGAATAAGCTGCTTTTAAAGTGCTGGACGCACGAAATCCATTTACTATGAATGACACAATCTTGATTCTTTTTCTTGCAACTCTTTATTCTGAAAATTGACATTTAGATTAGCTTTTTCTCAAGAAGTCCTATTCAATTTAGAATCATGAATTTCACGTTTTATATGTACCATAGGCTTCTGACATGAAATTATTATTCAATTTCAGGTATGAAAATTTTTAAATTGAGAAATTGGAAGCGTTAAAATGAAATGAAAGGTGTGGATTGGATATATCATGAAAATAAATTGCTCGAGCGCATGGCAAAATTCATTTCGTCGAATGTTGGTAGGTGTATATTTTTCATATGTGTGTTTTGTAAGTATGATGATATTTTGCTCTGTAAGAGTGCTGAAAGAAAATTCTAACTGAAGAATTATTGATTTCTGGTCTGTCAGTATATCGTTAGTATCTTTCACTTCCAACTGTGCCGTCTTTCCAACTAGTTCGTCGAAATGTGGAGTGAATAAAGAGACCCTTTCACAGTTTAAAATATTCTTTTCATTTATTTTTTCATGTGTCTCACTCTACTAACAAGGAAGGCCACCCAAGTGACAGCCTCCGATTTGAATTGTTCTGAAGTATGTTTTTTAGAGCATTAATAAATAAGATACACGTATTTTTTTTATACGTGCCCAAATTCATAATTAGAGGGTGAAATCACCCTTTAAAGTTTTCGAATATGAAATATATTTGTGAAATATATTTTTCAGTGAAATAAAATTTTTGTTTAAGCTTCATAAATATTTTACCACCTCATTATTACAGTATCAATAATTCACAATAAAAAAAGTATTAATATTAAAAAAATTTTTATTAATTTTCTGATGACTAGGGTCGGTATTTTTAAAACTAAAATCGCCTTCACCAGACTAATGTTTTCTACTTTACCGTTCTTGTCTTGAAATTTTACCGACGCTCGATCAATCTACTTATGATGGAAAAGATAGGGATGAACGTAAAATTGAATTTTATTCTGTGATGAGAATAATTATATTTATTAATATTTTTGAATTAGTATATCATTTATTTTTAATAATAAATCTTAGAGACTTAAATTTACGTCAAATTTAATGCAGAAAGTATAGGATTCAATTCAAAATACTCCACTGATAAGAATGGAGCATCAAAGATAAAAAAAACATCCTTTAACAGGGGTGCGATTCTGTAGTTTCACTTTCACTTTAACCTCACTTCACGTCGTGACTTTACAAATGCAAAATTGAAAAAAAATGACATTCGCCGTAAATTTTGACAAGACCTGAAGTGAGGTGAATTTACAAATGCAAAATTGAAAATAGAAAATTGAAATTCGCCGTGAATTTTGACAAAACCTGAAGTGAGGTGAAAGTGAAAGTGAAATTACGGAATCGCACCCCAGGGTGGCCACATGTTAGGGAAGTCAGGAAAGTCAGGGAAATGTCAGGGAAAATAGAAATTGACATTTACGTTAACTATGTATTTTCGTCGTATTATATATATATATATATATATATATATATATATATATATATAATTTTCATAATTTTTATATATATGTGTAATTTTATAATTTCTTTAACAAATTTTAGAAACTATTCAAAGATTTCGAAGGATTATAAATAATTTCCAGGTATTCTCTGAGATTCTCTAGTTTTCTAATGATTCCAAGAGATTTTCAATAATTTATAAAATTTTCAAGCGGTTTCTAGGAATTTAAAATTATTACAAGAGATTTGTATAATATTTAAAAGATTTAGTTGAATTTTAAAAGGACTTTATGAAATTTTAAGAGATTTTTAAGGAAGTTTAGAGAATTTAAAGAATTTTAAGGAATTTTAAATATCCTTGAGAAATTTTAAAGGATTTCACAAGATTTTTATAATTTTCTAAAGATTTTGTGGAATTTTAGAGAATTTTGAAAAGTTTTCAAAAATTGTAAATGTTTTTTACATATTTTAAGGGATTTAAAAGTTTTTCGTGGAATTATAAAGGAATTTAAGAAACTTGTAAGAATTTTAAGAGAATTTAAGGAATTATAAATATTCTCGTGGAATTTAAAAGGATTTTAAAAAGCTTGTAAGAATTTTAAGAAATTTTAATTACTTTAAAGGGATTTTAAAAGATTCAAATTTTCCTCATGGAACTTTAAAGGATTTCACAAAATTTTTATGATTTATAAAAGGTTTTGTAGAAGTTTAAGAAATTTCAAAAGGCTTTCAAGAATTTTAAGAAATCTTTACGTATTTTAAGGTTTTTCGTGGAATCCTAAAGGATTTTAAGAAGCTTGTAAAACTTGTAAGTAATTTTGACATTTTAAAAATGATTTTAAGGAATTTTAATAGTCCTCATAATTTAAAAAAATTTTTAAGCGGTTTTTAGGAATTTTAAAGGATTACAAGAGATTTGTATAATATTTAAAATATTTAGTTGAATTTTAAAAGGACTTTATGAAATTTTAAGAGATTTTTAAGGAAGTTTAGGGAATTTAAAGAATTTTAAGGAATTTTAAACTTCCTTGAGAAATTTTAAAGGATTTCACGAGACTTTTTATGAGTTTCTAAAGATTTTGTGGAATTTTAGGGAATTTTGAAAAGTTTTCAAAAATTATAAAAGTTTTTTTTACGTATTTTAAGGAATTTAAAAATTTTTTGTGGAATTATAAAGGAATTTAAGAAACTTGTAAGAGTTTTAAGAGAATTGAAGGAATTATAAATATTCTCGTGGAATTTAAAAGGATTTTAAAAAGCTTGTAAGAATTTAAAAAAATTTTAATTACTTAATTTAAAGTGATTTTAAAGAATTTAAATTTTCCTTCTGGAATTTTAAAGGATTTTACAAAATTTTTATGATTTATAAAAGATTTTGTAGAAGTTTAAGGAATTTCAAGAGGCTTTCAAGAATTTTAAGAAATCTTTACGTATTTTAAGGGATTTTAATGTTTTTCGTGGAATTCTAAAGGGATTTAAGTAGCTTGTAAAAATTGTAAGTAGTTTTGACTTTTTGAAAATAATTTTAAGGGATTTTAATAGTCCTCATAGAATTTTAAAAAATTTCAAGTCATTTTTGATTTTTAGGAGATTTTGTGAGATTGTTTATTTCTAAAGTTTTTTTTTTATAGATTTTATGCACTTTAGGGAATTTTAAAGAATTTCACGCGATGTTGAAAATGTTTTATGGAATTTTAAAAGATTTCTGGAAATTTTAATAGATTTTTAGGAATTTTAAAAGATTTTGAAGTTTTTTGAGGAATATATAAAGTACATATTTCAAAGGATTTTGAGGAATTAAAAAAAAATTAGTGAAAATGGAAGGAATCTTATGAAATATTAGCAAATTTGAAGGAATTTCGTGGAATTTTAAGATGTTTCTAAGAATTTCAAGAAATTTCAATGAATTTTAAGAGATATTTTTAAAAGTTTTTGTAAATTCGAGAGATTTTTACGAATGTTAAATATTGTCAAGTGATATTAAATTTCAAAATATTTAAAGTGATATTATACGAAATTTTTGAAAAAATTTCAATAGTATTATTATTGAAAATGTATACGTATTTTTCATACTTTTCTGTCAGGGAAATTTGTTTGAAAGTCAGAGAAAAGTCAGGGAAATGTCAGGGAAATTGAAAAATTGAATCTTGTGGCCACCCTGTTTTAAAACTTTCTAAAATGAAAGGTTTATTTTGGCTATAGTTTGATTAATTATTGACTAATTAATCATGACTTCTTGAAAAATTCGAATAATTGAAAATAGACTGACGATATATATAACTTTTGACTGAAGATCGAGTTTTGGTGTTTTCATCTTCATATACTCACTAATCCGGGTTTTGATAATAGTGTCCAACAATATGAAAGTTTCCGCAAACTTTTTAGGTGGTAGTTTGCTCACTTTCTTGAAGTTAGCTCTGGAAACAAAGTTTGCCGTGAAATAATCATTACTTCCGGAGAACAGCAGATCTCATCTCCTAGGAACGTCCAAATTAAATTAACGGCTTTCTACACGCGTTGCATACACTTAAAATGTCAAGTTTGAATTTTCTTTACGAATCCTAACGACTGATGCGACTTTAACAAAACGTGCTCAAAATTTAACCCCCGAGATAATTTATAGTAAAATAAATTTACATTTTAATTAAATTCATTAGATATTAGAAAATCACAAAGCTGCGCCTCATTTGATACGTAAGTTGACCTACGACCCTACCCTAATCACTCACCCTTTCCTGAATAAAATTAATCTACAATTAAAATTATCCATGCGGCTATATGATAAAATGGAATTAAAGTAAACTTTATATTTCCATAAAAATATTAGTCTGAAAAAAAAAGTTTCAGAGGAAAATTGTAGTCCCTAGAAAAATACTTATTTTATATTATACACGTATTTGTCTAAACCATTATTTTTCGAGAATGTTCTAAAAGTTCTCTTTATAAGCGGGGCTAAAGTTCTACTTTTTAGAGCAAAAATATATACTATAAAGAATGAAAAATGTATTTTTTTATAGAATAACAGTGTTATAATAATCAAGGTCAAAAGGCGTTTCTTCCAAACTTTTACTTTTCATTAAAATACTCCACTTGGATAAATTGTTTAAAAAAAAAATTTCTCACGAATGGTTAAAAAGAACATTCCGCGAGATCAGGACGTCTGATAGCCTATTATATATTTGCTGAGGTCTTGCTGTAATAATGTTGGTATGCTGCCCTACAACGTTAATGAAGTTACTTGGGCCCCGAGAGCGAAAGAGTGGGCCCTCTGAAGACGCATTTGGCTCCCAACAAACAATTCGATAATTGGTAATGAAAAAGGTATATAAGGTAAGCAACTATCTCGAACCTGCTTCAATTACCTCCTTCGTGTATACCACTTTTTCTCGTTAGTCGAACGCTATCGTCCTATCGATTCTAAATGATTAATCAGCTTATATTTTCTAATGCTTTGCAGTCTGGTGCGATTGTTTATGATTCTAATCAGTAAATTCATTGATTGCATGTCTGCTAGACACTTATTACAACTCCATAGTGCAATATGATAGAGATGTCTGTTCAGTAGAACGAACTCGTTAAAATTACCAAGAATTGAGAGGCTTAATTACTGGTCTTCCAGTCCTTAATGAAATACAATACCAGATTTTTTCATTATTTAGAGAAACACTTTTTTTTCAAAGACACTACTTAATTTTCTGCAGAGAAAACAGCGCCCGTCATCTGCAGTATCTCGCAGAAGTTTTTTGTGATGAAAAACTGTTGATTCAATTTTGGACCTTCTCCCTAAGCAATCCTGGTTTGAAAGATCGATTACGGTTTTACTGCACACGCCGGAATTCCTGAACATAACATTCGTCCTTGCCTTTTCCTTATCTGCTTTTTCATAAAGTCTGATGAAAAAGTCAGCAAGGCACGATAAAGTTTATTATACGCAAAAAAGTAATTGACTTAATCAATTCCAGATCAATCAATCGAATTATGATTGATTGAGTTAGATAACTTTCTCATTCGAAAATAAATTAATCGATTTGAATTAACATTTCAACATTCAGTGAACTCCTTTCCAAACTTTTTCACGCATCTTTTTTGCTACCTTCTTTTCCAAACCCCATTATCGAAACACCTTTTCCTAATGAAATAAAATGTTTTCGAACAAACTATAGTCGACACATTTTTTTATCTTAAGTTTCTACGAACGTAAAAAAGAAAACGTGAGTATTTTACACATCAGGACACTTTACTATATAATACAAGTTACTGAAGTGTAAGAACTGCATTTCAAAATTTCTTCCGTAAGTATTTGAACTAGATGATAGAACTGATGCAAAATGACGATCACATTTAGTACGATACATAAAACTCAAAGAATGTTTCATCACATAATCGATACTGACATTATTTCCTTTATCATCTTCCTTTTTAAGATAAAATTTGCATCAGTGGTTTGCATTTGTTAACACAGGAAATCTGCTTGCTTTAAAAAATTAATGCCATCATAAATCTAAGATATAAATATGAATAATAAAAATGAAATTTCGACATTTCGTGGATAGAATAAAATCACATCCTGTGATTCAATTCGTATTATCCTATCTTAAAAAAGTGGTGTCACGAAATGTCTTGAAAATCTTGCATACATTGTTGTTGCAAACCTGAATGGCTTTTGAAATACTTTAAAATTCATTAAGATTTCTTAAAACTCCCCAAAACCTCTTGAAATCCTTCAAAAATTCACAAAAACGATTAACATCATAAATGTCTTGAAATCCAAGTTGAAACTCGTAAAAAGTTTTACAAATTCCTAAAAATATCTTAAAATTTCTTAACATTTAAAATCTCTTAAAGTCTATAGAAATCTTATCAAATTCCATAAAATCCTTAAAAATTATACAAAATCTTTTAAAAATTAGAGAAATCAATAAAATTACCTGACAACTTTAAAATTCTTTAAACCCCATACAATACTCTAAAACTGATAGAAGTCTCTTGAAATCTTTTAAAATTTGTAAAAACTTGTTAAAATTCTTAAAAACTGTTAAAAATATTCTTTAAATTATACGATAACATTTAAAGTTCCTTGACGTCCTTTAAAATGTAATAAAATTATTAGAAATTTCAGGAAATCCTTAAATTTCTATAAAATCTTCTAAAAATCATAAAATCCCTTAAAATTGTTAGAAATCTCATAAAATTTCATAAAATTCTTTAAAATTCCATAAAATATTTTGAAAATTATAAAAATCTCTTGACTTCTTTTAAAATTCCTGAAAATTATATTACAACATTTAAAATTCCTTAAAGTTCCTTAAAATACTCTGAAAACCTCTGAAATCTCTTAAAATTCCTGGAAACTTCATAAGATTTAAAATCCCTTAAATTCTCTTAAAACGCTGAGAAATCTTTTCCAATCACTTAAAATTTCATGAAAACCTTCGAAATTGCTTAAAATTCGTCAAGATTTCTTAAAACTCCCAAAAACCTCTTGAAATCCCTTAAAAATCCACAAAAATCATTAAAATCACAAATCTCTTGAAATCTATGTCAAAATTAACAAAAATCTCTAAAAATTCATTAAAAAAAACTCTTGGAATTTCTTAACATTTAGAATCTCTTAAAATCCTTAGAAATCTTATCAAATTTCATGAAATCCTTAAAAATACTACAAAATCTTTTAATAATTAGAACAATCTAATAAAATCTCTTAAAATTTTACCACAACCTTCGAAATCCTTTTAAATTCTATAAATTCTTTTAAAAATCATACATATATAGAAATTCTTTTGAAATCCCTCAATAAAATTATCTGAAAAACTTTAAAATCCTTTAAACCTCATAAAATATTTTAAAACTCATAAAAATCTCTTGAAATCTTTTTAAATTCATGAAAACCTTTTAATATTCTCATTAGAAACTTCTTGAAATGCTTTAAATTTTACAATAACATTTAAAGTCTCTTTACGTCCTTTAAAATCCATTAAAATTATTAGAAATCTCGTTACATTCCATGAAATCCTGAAAATTCTATAGAATCTTTTAAAAATCAGAAAATCCCTTAAAATTATTAAAAAATCTCTTGACTTCTTTTAAAATTCCTGGAAACTTCACAACAGGATTTAAAATCCCTTAAAATCTCTTAAAACACTCAGAAACCTTTTCAAATCACTTAAAATTTCAAAAAATCTTCGAAATCGCTTAAAATTCGTTGGAATCTCTTAAAGTTCTTAAAAACCTCTTAATATTCCTCAAAATTTCAAAAAATTTAAAATACCTTGTTAGCTCTAGAAATTCTCTTGAAATTTCATGAATTCCGTTAAAATTTCACGAAATATCCTGAAATATCTTAAAATTCTACGAAATCTTTTTTAAAATCCTAAAAATCTTAGAACTTCGTAAAAATCACTTAAAAATAGTTAAACTTCATGAAAATTCATAGAAATCTCTTGAAATACCTCTCCAAAAAAAGTGAAGTAACGAAATGTCCCTAAAATCTCGGTTAAATTATTGTTTCAAACCTACTCTCTGAATTTGAATCAGCAAAATTTAATTGATTTTTTAATGACTTGAAATTGTAAGAAATTAAATAAATAATCGTGCGTAGCGCACGTGTTGGTCTGCTAGTTCAGATAAATAATTTGAACTTATTTCAGTATGCAATGAAGTTTAAAACATTTTCTGAAATTATTCTTGCTAAAAGGTAGCCACAAAATAGTTCATAAACAATAGTCTTATAAATTTAAGTCACTTTAGTGTCAAACTCCTTTATGGTGCTAAACGAGTCGCTTCATAGAGCTCCTATAATAAGGGCATTTTATTTGATTGCAGTTTTACTAGAGTTTGAAATAGTTTACTAATTCGAGATGCAGCGCTGAAGAGGAGATTTAACTTTGGTAATTAAGATCATTATTTAAATACCAAATATTCGGTGCACTTAACTGATGGAATTCAGGCACTTACAAAAGTAATCAAGATAGTCGCTCGAGAAACTTTACGAATTTTCAAGCCAAAATATTTAGAAGGATGAAAAGCATAGTCTTTTAATTATAAATTATAGTTTAAAACTTATATTTTCAACCTTCTATTCTTCAATTTAAAATAAAATGTCTGATGATCTATTTAATTTTTTTTTCTGGCCGTATAAATCTAAGATAAAATTAAACTTGTGCGAGAGTTGATTTAATAAAATCGAACTGGTCCGACTGTTGAGTTCGAAATTACAGATATTCTTTAGTCGGTAAATTCGAAAAAGTTTTATTCGATGACCACTTCCTCACAGTTTCAATCACAGCAAGTACAAGAACCAGGAGAGAAAACATAGCAGTTCCACAAACTTGCATTTATAACGAAATTGTTAAATTTGTTGACTATTTCTTCCAGTTAATCAAACGCAAAGCTTGAGTAATGCAATTTCTTATTTTACTTTGGTGTTATCTTAGGATGTACATATATTTCTTATTTTCTTTAAAATCAGGAAATATTATATAACTGTATCAATAAACTGAATTTCGAAACCGGAAGATGTCACTTCTGATCGATGAGAAAGGTTTTGAGAATAAAAGGAGTCTAGTGACAAAACAAACCACGCTTTCCTTGAATTCAATTGGTAAAATATTAAAAATTTAGGTCATTTAAAGTAGAACCATAGAAATTATAGAAATTGAATATTGTTTTAAATTTATTTTATATTCTTGTGCCGTCAACGACCCATTGTAAATCGACGCTTCCTTTATCGCCTACTTTAATATCCAGCAGTGTCAATTGTTCCTATTTCTTTTTATTTAATGGCAATCTCTTGCAACCTTCTGCATTTTTTGAAATTTATTGAAATCTTCAAAAATCGCTTGAAGTCAGTTCACTTTCGTTTCTGTAAAATCTTTTTATCGAAAGACAAACTGAAGGTGAAATATTTCCTACAAATAATCTTTTTATTTTACCCTCGAAATTGAATAAAAAAGGGTCAGCTTCTGAAAGTCATATAACTTTGGACCTCTTAGATCCAGAACTATATTCTTAGATTCTTTTTTTGAAATAAATTTTAAGGAATTGAATCCACGAGAAATAATATATATTCCACTATTTCTTCTATAAGATTCAATTTTCAAAAGGTTCAAACGTTCAATTTTTAAAAGACAAGAGAATTTGAAGGTTTCATTATAGAAATAAAACATTTCCTCAGTACATATAGTAGAAAATATGTCGCTTATGTAACGACAATCAGCCATGCGAGTACTTTGTGAGACAGTTTTACGGGACTTTTGACGGTTTGACGTCTAAAATAATTGTGACGGGTGCGATATTACTAAGAACGTTTATACATATACTCCGGCTATCGTCTGCCTTCGAAAACGATTTCAGTTTACGAGCGAAAACAATCCCTCTCGAAGAAACATGCATGCATCTAAGTTCCGCATCGTCTTTGCTTGTTTCGCAGTTTTATGACTGAGTCATATTCCACAGACTGTCGTCAGTCCAGATACTTGAAATGTTTTCTGATATTAATACGTAAGAGATCTATAAAAATATACGCAGCTAGCGACGAGCAACTGGGCCAATTTGAAAAATGATTCTGTGCGAAAATTCCAATCAAAAGGAACCTTATTTTCCGTCAGTAATAAATAACAGGGTGGCCACAAGATTCAATTTTTCAATTTCCCTGACATTTCCCTGACTTGTCCCTGACTTTCAAACAAATTTCCCTGACAGAAAAGTATTAAAAATATATACATATAAATTTTCAATAATAATACTATTGAAATTTTTCAAAAATTTCGGGTAATATCACTTTAAATATTTTGAAACTTAATATCACTTGACAATATTTAATAATCGTAAAAATCTCTCGAATTTACAAGAACTTGAGAAAGGATCTCTTCAAATTCATTGAAATTTCTTGAAATTCTTAGAAACATCTTAAAATTCCATGAAATCCCTTCAAATTTGTTAATATTTCATGAGATTCCTTCAATTTTTACTAATTTTTTTTAAATTCCTCAAAATTCTTTGAAATATGTACTTATATTCCTCAAAAAACTTCAAAATCTTTTACAATTCCTAAAAAACTCTTAAAATTTGCAGAAATCTTTTAAAATTCCATAAAACATTTTCAGCATCTCGTGAAATACTTTAAAATTCCCTAAAGTGCATTAAAATCTATAAAAAAAAAACTCTTGAAATAAACAATCTCACAAAATCTCCTCAAAACCAAAAATGACTTGAAATTTTTTTTAATTCTATGAGGAATATTAAAATTCCTTGAAATCATTTATAAAAAGTCAAAATTACTTACAATTTTAACAAGCTTCTTAAATTCCTTTAGAATTCCATGGAAAACATTAAAATCCCTTAAAATACGTAAAGATTTCTTAAAATTCTTGAAAGCCTCTTGAAGTTCCTTAAACTTCTACAAAATCTTTTATAAATCATAAAAATTTTGTGAAATCCTTTAAAATTCCAGTAGGAAAATTTAAATTCTTTAACATCACTTTAAAGTAATTAATATTTTTTAAAATTCTTACAAGCTTTTTAAATTCCTTTTAAATTCCACGAGAATATTTATAATGCCTTAAAATCTCTTAAAATTCTTACAAGTTTCTTAAATTCCTTCATAATTCCACGAAAAACTTTTAAATCCTTTAAAATACGTAAAAAAACATTTATAATTTTTGAAAGATTTTCAAAATTCTCTAAAATTCCACAAAATCTTTAGAAAACCATAAAAATTACGTGAAATCCTTTAAAATTTCTCAAGGAAATTTAAATTTCCTTAAAATTCTTTAAATTCTCTACTAAGCTTCCTTAAAAATCTCTTAAAATTTCATGAAGTCCTTTTAAAATTCAACTAAATATTTTTAATATTATACAAATCTCTTGTAATCCTTTAAAATTCCTAAAAACCGCTTAAATTTTTTTTTAATTATATGAGGACTATTAAAATTCCTTACAATCATTTTTAAGATGTCAAAATTACTTACAATTTTTACAAGCTTCTTTAATTCCTTTAGATTTCCACGAAAAACATTAAAAGCCGTTAAAATACGTAAAGATTTCTTAAAATTCTTGAAAGCCTTTTGAAATTTCTTAAACTTCCACAAAACCTTTTATAAATCATAAAAATTTTGTGAAATCCTTTAAAATTGAATTTTTTAAAATCACTTTAAAGTAATTAAAATTTCTTAAAATTCTTACAAGCTTTTTAAAATCTTTTTAAATTTCACGAGAATATTTATAATTCCTTAAAATCTCTTAAAATTCTTACAAGTTTCTTAAATTCCTTCATAATTCCACGAAAAACTCTTAAATCTCTTAAAATACGTAAAAAACATTTAGAATTTTTGAAAACTTTTCAAAATTCTCTAAAATTCCACAAAATCTTTAGAAAATCATAAAAAGTCTCGTGCAATCCTTTAAAATTTCTCAAAGAAATTTAAAATTCCTTAAAATTCTTTAAATTCCCTAAACTTCCTTAAAAATCTCTTAAAATTTCATAAAGTCCTTTTAAAATTCAACTAAATCTTTTAAATATTATACAAATCTCTTTTAATAATGTAAAATTCCTAGAAACCGCTTAAAAATATTATAAATTATTGAAAATCTCTTGGAATCATTGGAAACCAAGAGAATCTCAGAGAATACCTGGAAATTATTTATAATCCTTCGAAATCTTTGGAGAGTTTCTAAAATTTATTAAATAAATTATAAAAATTATATTTACAATACGACGAAAATAACATAGTTAACGTAAATGTCAATTTCTATTTTCCCTGACAACTACTCCCTGACAACAATTCCCTGATATTTCCCTGACTTCCCTGACTTCCCTGACATGTGGCCACCCTGCATAAGTTTACCGACATATATAATGATAAATCCAACATCCAAGTAAGCGATAAAAAAACGGTGCAAAGTAGGTCACATCTCAACACGTAGGTGAACTTTACGAGTTTCCAAGACCTACCCAGGACTAAAAATGTGTGTTTTTTCAAACTTTTCAAAAAATCGAATCGTATTTCTGCATTTGCGAACAAACTATATCTACCAGGGAGTCACGAATCTACTTTGTCTTCCTAATCATCATTCCAAAAATGTTGTTTCATTTATTCCTATAATAGAAGAAGATTTAAATACATTTTAAGGGATAGTACTATAAGTTATTTTTTGAGAATTCAAGGTGACGTTACAAGAATTCAAATTGAATTAAAAAGAATTTACAGTAAGTTCAAAATAATTAAAATCGTCTTGGAGAATGTAAAACATTAGAAAGAAAAGAATTAAAATTTAATAATTCAAATGACTTGAAAAGAATTCCCAATCTTTCATTCGTGGTTGGGTATATGCTTTTTGTTCAGAGCTCTTAGATATATCGTGAATGAAATTTATTAAATTTATCCCCTCTTCTTTTCCATTTCATGACAAAAAAAGACAATTATTTAATATAATTATTGGAAGGGGTAAATTTCATCAACGATCTGAGAGTTCTGCCTTGTTATGCAAATTTTCTTCTGCAAATTATAATCAGAGTCCACTTTCAACTGTTTTTACTTTACCTGAAGTGTGCAGAGGTGGATGATGAAATTTAATGCTCGCAGGAAGCATGAAACTAGCAGGTGCCGAAAGCTGAAGTCCAAGACCTAGAATATGAATCAAGGTACCAACCACGGTGATAATCCAGCCCCATCCACCCTCTGGATAGTAATGTCGCCACAGGAGTCTTCCTGCTCGTACTTGAGGACTTGCAACAGCATGTTGGGAGGTGTTTTTGTTATTTATGTCCTTGCTCGAATCCTGTTTCTTCTTCGAAGGAAGCACCTGGTCCTTGATACCACAACTTTTGCTAGATGTGTTTAGTAATGGCCAAGATTGGGTCCTAAATATTGACATTACACGATCAACGCCACTCTCTAGTTTAACTATGTCCCGAAATCGATTCGCATTGCTATTCCGATTCTGAATCGCAAGAAGTCGATCATTTTTCGTTTCATCGAAACTATTTGGATGTCCAATGCACCGTCTTTCACTATTGGTTGCAATTTTAAATTTTTCAAAATTAATTGCTAATCACACTCCACTATTCACTTAGATTAATTTTCGTCTTCTTAAAATTTAATCTTTAATTGTTTATCGTTCAAAGAGTATTCAAGCTTTGGGCTGCAAGGCCCTTTTAACAATTCTAGTCAACTCTGAAAATCAATTTAGTATTATAAAAAGTGTGTGGACTCGTTTGAAGTTTGGTGAAATGATACGTTACATGAAATATGTATTTTTTCAAGATCTACAACTTCTATTCGAAACATCACCTTTGAATTTGAATCTTAAAATTTCAAATTAATATTAAGCATTAATAATTAATAATGAAAAATGAAGCTTGACCAAATAATAAAATTTCAAATGGAATTTTAATAGAAATACTTTTCATTCCGACTCTTTATTAAAGGCGAGCCATTTCTTAGAAAATCTATATCAGGTGTCCTCAAATCTAGGCAAAAAACAATAAAACCTTTCTTTGATGGATATATTAAACTAAGAATTTATTCAACTCGGAATTTCGAGTATTCAGTATAGAAATAGAACAAAATCTCATCACTCTGCTTAAACTTTGAGAAGGATTGTCAGGCTCTCTTTTATTGATCATTAAAACTCCTCAAAGTAAGAATAATGCGAGCCTGTCAGCAGAAAATAAAGGATTTACTTTTCAAAGTGAAGTGTTTACATAGACTTAATATTTTTACAGAAGCTGGGTCAATGGACAGGTTCTCAATAATCACAAGTGGGCGTTTATCACGGGAATTAATTTCCTGGGGGCCTGGTTGAGAGGAAAGACTGGATTACATATATTAAAATTGACGCTTTAAAGGTTCCGCAAATTCCATGTTAACGCCCCACTCAATATGCTAATGAGAAATTCACTATGATAATTAAGAGCAAGACTCCCTAATTTTTATTAGATCATAATTCTGAAAATATTTAATTAACTTGCAATTCACTAACTTGATCAATATTAAATTTAAATATCGGAAAGTTTGGATGATAGATAAATTTTAAAATAGTAGAAGGAAAATACCTGGCTTTAATATAAAGTTGCAATTTTTCTGCTAAAATAAAAGGTGTAATTTATCGGTCATTCTACTTATAACTTATATAACACTGAAGGAGAGGAGAGGGGAGGTGAGACTCAAAGTAACGGTAAATTTTCTGCTTGAAATATGTTACGAATGTGTTCTGAATGTTAAAAATCAAAATATTATTAATTTAACAAAAATTCATAAATATAGTAAATTTCCTATTCGCTATAAAAGCGAATCTGAAACTTGAAAATATTCTGTCACAACCCCTACCCCTTTCCAAATAGGGGATGGGGTGTGGAGGAAATTTTTTACCTATACTAATTTTTTTTTGTCAGAATAACGAATCTAAAATAAAAAATTGTGCTACATCCTTTCTCGATCAGAGATTAGGATTAAAGATTGATAGATGTAATAATAAGAAGAAATAATAAAACAATAATAAAGACTGATTATTTTTATCTGGGGTCGAATTTTCCGTTCTAACGAATTCTAAGGATTTTTCGTAAGAGGGAAAAAAGTTTCTGCGGAGTTGAGGCGTGAATCGGTAAGGAAACTTATGATTGGGGAAAAAATATATAAGACAAAGTTTTCTGTCATTCTGTGATGTCACGTTGCTTTAGAAATTGTTACTAACTTTCAGAAAATGAGGGTAAATATCTCTCATCTTTTCCGTATTTCTTTTTACCTACATCTAATAATCTAATAATAGAAATTGTCTCAAAGTTTTTGAGTCGTTCAAATCTGTCCTAAATTTATCTAAATTCAGAAAAAAAAAACAAACACAATTGTAAAAAGAATCGTATTCGTGTTTTTCCAATAATAATATTCAGTCATTTCGCTGGAAAAGGATTAAAAAGATCAATCTCCAATGAGAAGGTCGATTACGCATCAAAAACGACTTTTCTGATTGATGGACTTTTATATATAAAACCGTATTTGAGTAATACAAAATAATTCAGGTATCTTGATAGATAAACGAGTTTTTGGATATATAATTCAAATTTTATAATACTATAAGTCATTCCAGTGTTTAAAAATTTTACTGAAACTGGACAATATCACAATTTCAGAAAAATGATATAGGATGTATAAAATAAAAGAAAGACATCAAGATGTTGCAATTTACTGCAATAATAATTCCTGCTGTTTAACGAAAATTTCAAAAATAATTCACCACTCGTTTCTTCTAAATTCGAGAAAATTTATCAGCAAAGGACGCGAAGTTCGCGATTTTCTTGTGCAGAGTAACGCGCGTTGTGAACGACTGATGCTCGTGCAGCGATCTGCGCAGCACCTACCATGATCTGCTCCCAACTTGTGTCTCATATTCTATATATTTGCCATATAGCTACCATACTTTTCCACTTGTGCATACAATTCTCGAGAATCTCAAACCAAAAGAGAGAAAATTAAAAAAAATAAAACAAAAGTATTAAAAAGAGTCAAAGATAATTTGTGGAAGGATGAAAGGAGAAATCCAGTTTCAGTGAAGTGCATTTACGCACGCGCCCATTCGGACACGTGCTCAGAGCACGAGGTAGTCCAAACAAGTATCTGAAAGCAAGTGGAAGTGGAATCAGACTCGTTTCAAGTGAGATAAGATGAGAGAATTAATTTAAGTAATTAAAAAGACGAGCTCTGTAGATCGTCTTGATGTGATGGGATGTTACTAATACAAACTTGTCTTTCTCTACTGAGGCGTTTAAGTCTCTGTGTTCGTTTTCGAATACAGATTAAATTCTTTTAAACTCCTTTGAATCTTATTGAATTCTTTTGAAACCTACGATTACTTTTTGGTCAGAACGTATCACATCTCCAGAAATTTTCTCGATTTTCACTAGAGATTTGCACTTATAAAAGAGCTGATAAACGTGATGACTTTGGAAATTCTGCGGTCTTTTAAACTTGTAAATTCTGAACGAAGAAGTTTACGTACTTGCATACTAAGTGAGAGAGAAGTAGAGCACCAAGTTTGTCAGGATCAGGGAATAATGATGCCCTGTTGAAATTTCAAGATCATATGATAGACAAATGTTTCCAGGATTTCTACTTTATAACTTTCACGATACCAAAAGATAATACGTAATGTTGGAGGAAGGACTCGTAGAGGAAAACTCATCTCCTAGCTTACCAGCGAATCCAGGAATTCTCGTAATGGAAGATCGTTTACTTTTATAGTTGATAATCTCAGTAATAAGAACCACTTGCTAGTAAAGCAAGGTCAGTTCTACTAAAGTGCCTTACCATCGGGGTTAGATTCGAAGGTTAATTAAGATTTTGTTGATTCTACATTTATAGGGTGAACACATGTCAAGAGATTTGTATAATATTTAAAAGATTTAGTTGAATTTTAAAAGGACTTTATGAAATTTTAAGAGATTTTTAAGGAAGTTTAAGGAATTTTAAGAATTTTAAGGAATTTCAAATTTCTTTGAGAAATTTTAAAGGAATTCACGAGATTTTTATGATTTTCTAAAGATTTTGAGGAATTTTAGAGAATTTTGAAAAGTTTTCAAAAATTATAAATGTTTTGTACGTATTTTAAGAGATTTAAAAGCTTTTCGTAGAATTATGAAGTAATTTAAGAAACTTGTAAGAATTTAAAAAGATTTTAAGGAATTATAAATATTCTCATGAAATTTAAAAGGATTTTAAAAATCTTGTAAGAATTAAAGAAATTTTAATTACTTTAAAGTGATTTTAAAGAATTTAAATTTTCCTCATGGAATTTTAAAGGATTTCACAAAATTTTTATGATTTATAAAAGGTTTTGTAGAAGTTTAAGAAATTTCAAAAATCTTTCAAGAATTTTAAGAAATCTGTACGTATTTGAAGGTTTTTAGTGAAATTCTAAAGAATTTTAAGAAGCTTGTAAAAATTGTAAGTAATTTTGATATTTTAGAAATGATTTTAACGAATTTTGATAGTCCTCATAGAATTTAAAAAAATTTTTAAGCGGTTTTTAGGAATTTTAAAGGATTACAAGAGATTTGTATAATATTTAAAATATTTAGTTGAATTTTAAAAGGACTTCGTGAAATTTTAAGAGATTTTTAAGAAATTTTAAGGAATTTAAAGAATTTTAAGAAATTTTAAATTTCCTTGAGAAATTGTAAAGGATTTCACGACATTTTTGTGATTTCCTAAAAATTTTGTGGAATTTTAGAAAATTTTGTAAAATTTTCAAAAATTATAAATGTTTTGTACGTATTTTAAGGGATTTAAAAGCTTTTCGTAGAATTATGAAGGAATTTAAGTAACTTGTAAGAATTTTAAGAGATTTTAAGGAATTATAAATATTCTCGTGAAATTTAAAAGGATTTTAAGAAATTTTGATTACTTTAAAGTGATTTTAAAGAATTTAAATTTTCCTCATAGAATTTTAAAGGACTTCGTGAAATTTGAAGAGATTTTTAAGGAATTTTATGGATTTTAAAGAATTTTATGGAACTTTAAAGTTCCTTGAGAAATTTTAAAGGATTTCACGAGACTTTTTATGATTTTCTAAAAATTTTGTGGAATTTTAGGGAATTTTGAAAAGTTTCCAAAAATTATAAACGTTTTGTACATATTTTAAGGGATTTAAAAGCTTTTCGTAGAATTATGAAGGAATTTAAGAAACTTGTAAGAATTTTAAGAGATTTTAAGGAATTATAAATATTCTCGTGAAATTTAAAAGGATTTTAAGAAGCTTGTAAGAATTTGAAGAAATTTTAATTACTTTAAAGTGATTTTAAAGAATTTAAATTTTCCTCATGGAATTTTAAAGGACTTCACAAAATTTTTGATTTATAAAAGATTTTGTAGAAGTTTAAGAAATTTCAAAAGGCTTTCAAGAATTTGAAGAAATCTTTACGTATTTGAAGGTTTCTCGTGGAATTCTAAAGGATTTTAAGAAGCTTGTAAAAATAGTAAGTAATTTTGACATTTTAAAAATGATTTTAAGGAATGTTAATAGCCCTCATAGAATTTTAAAAAATTTCAAGTCATTTTTGATTTTTAAGAGATTTTGTGAGATTGTTTATTTCAAGAGTTTTTTTTAATAGATTTTAATGAACTTTAGTGAATTTTAAAGAATTTCACGAGATGCTGAAAATGTTTTATGGAATTTTAAAGGATTTCTGGAAATTTTAAGAGATTTTTATGAACTTTAAAAGATTTTGAAGATTTTGAGGAATTTGAAGTACATATTTCAAAGGATTTTGAGGAATTTAAAAAAGATTATTGAAAATTGAAGGAATCTCATGAAATATTAACAAATTTGAAGGGATTTCGTGGAATTTTAAGATGTTCCTAAGAATTTCAAGAAATTTCAATGAATTTTAAGAGATCTTTTCAAAAGTTCTTGAAAATTCGAGAGATTCTTACGAATGTTAAATATTGTCAAGTGATATTAAATTTCAAAATATTTAAAGTGATATTATACGAAATTTTTGAAAAATGTCATTAGTATTATTATTGAAAATTTATACGTATTTTTAATACTTTTCTGTCAGAGAAATTTATTTGAAAGTCAGGGAAAAGTCAGGGAAATGTCAGGGAAATTGAAAAATTGAATCCTGTGGCCACCCTGATTTACATTGTTACAAACTGTATACATCAGTTTTCAGTTCTGATAATTTCTCTTGAAGTTGAAATCTGTGAAAATTGGGTCGCTGAATATCAGACTTACTCATTCGTTAAAAATCTTGTAATTCTTTATAAATATAATTCATTTCCCTGAATTATATTATGAATCCTCGTGATCTACTAATAAAAATAAATAAATCGATATATGCGAAGTTCAGAAACATCAGACATAGCGAAAATTTTCAAGAATATTCAAAATAACGAAACAACTTTTTCCAAATGCAAAACATGGGGGAGCATTTCGATTTGATCTAGAAACTCAGATTCAAAGTCGCGAAAGCAATTTCGTCGACACGAAGGCATCGTTAACACGTAGCGTACGATCTTTTTGCACTGAAAGTTGGCAGCGAGAAGTAATTATAATTTACGAGTGTCTGAATTCCTGCTTAAGCTTCTCGAGTGCATCTTTTGTAGCATCGTATCATCTTTCGGTTTCACCAATCATAGTCTACTCTATGATAGAAACAAAAACTACTTTTACGACTCCACTAATTGTGGTACTTTTGATAAAATAAATTGATTTATGTCCACACAAATGAAATAATTTATTATATTCTGAAAAATTATAATTAGGAAAAGATTTGTCAATATTTTAGTAAATATTGGATTCATATGTTCAACAATTTGAACTGAAAATTACGAATCTTTCATCATCTTTCATCTTTCATCTTTCATCTTGTTCTTGGGAAACAAGAGTGCTAATTTTTAGAATGAAGGAAAAGATTAAACATTTTTTAACACACTATTCCAGAATCTTTGAAAGAACAGAAAAAAGGGGTCGTACATCAGATATTTTACAGAGACAGGATGAGGCTGTCACTGCCGCGGTGGTTTTGCACTTTATGCTTTTATGACGCCGCCATTTTTAAAAATAAATAGCCGACATAAGTGAACGGAAGAGGCATTTAAGACCATAAAAAAGAGTAAAAAAGACAGCAATACGATGCACTTTGCCAACAATTTCTGTTTTGATTGGCTTATGTTTACTGTAACTTCAAAACATAGATACTAGATATATTTCAATTTCCAAAAATAGTAACTTCAAATAATTTTTTTAAACCATACATGTTTTTATTTTTAAGAGTATATACAATAACTCACAAAATTTAAATTTATATATTATATATTGTTAATTATATTATTATTATTTATATTTTTGTATGAATGCTAGATTTATTTGTACAAAACTGTAAATATGACATCAATCCCACGTTCTCAATTATACGGTATGTTCTCTTATTTATTTATGAAGTGACTCCTGGCGATGACTTATAATTGTTAATCGCAATGCTTATACAGGTTGCAAGTGACTCATAGAGTGTATATGCCTTTTAAACGTAAGCGATCCCAATCCGCGCAATGTGTATGTCTCTTCATTTCTGAACTGCAGGTACTTTTATGGGAAAAAATGAAAAAGAGTGATCATGGCCCAGGTATCGCGTTGCAAATATAATAGTGTTGCGTCGTAGCTTTTCAAGAAATACAATTTAAGGATACGAATCTGATATACAAAATATATGCAAGATGGACAATTGAGATTAAATTCTCACTGGAATAATATTTTTAATTCCATACATGTTAAATTGTTAATCGATTGAATGATATTTAAGATCCTTAAGGATGATATTTAGATATCAAGTATTTCGACTCAGAGTTTTGAGGAAAAACGTTAAGTATCTTTCCGAAATTATTATTCAAGCTTGAGTGGAATTCATAATGCGAACTTTTGAATTATCATCCTTATCAGAGTTAAACATCGCCTGGAAACGACGAAACGTGTAACTTTATGAAGTGAACAATAGAGATAAGACATTTATGTGCAACTGGAGTACACTTGTGGAAGATTTTTATTATCTTTCTTAATCGAAATGATAAAACTGTTTTGCAGTGGTTTAACGCATAGATTTATTTACAAAAGAGTTATAAAAAGATGACGATAGTGTTGAACTAAGATAGTTCTAAAAGAGGAAGCGGCGAGGTAGTGTTTATCACTTCGTAAAAAGCTGAGGTTATTATAAATGTCGATTTCACTTTATTTCTTTATTCCTTAGTAGTTGATGACATAAAGAAGGATTAAAGACTACTTAATACCTCGTAATAACTAATCGCATTATCCCAAGAACACCGCTTTACGTCTATCACTTGAACCGTAAAGATATTTTTTACTATCCCGATGTTAGTCTTATATCTTTTCTATTGAAGGAAGCAATTCCCAGCGACAAGACAGAGATTTCCTACTTCAATTCAGACACAAACTAATTATTTAAAATTAGAATTCAATAAATATAAACTGTACAAGGCATTTAATCAATTGGTCTGGAATTAATCACTCACGATTTGTGGAAAATATAATTATAAGGTTGAACAATGAAAAAATCAATTTGTTGGGCGAAGTAGAAGAAAAAGTTAAGCTACCTGGATGCAACGTAGCCGCAAAATGCTGTCATGACTCTCGAGGGTGTTGTTTTCGTACACCTCGAAAATGCACCAACTACCTTGAAAGTAGATTCTCTTCCGCTTACAACTTTTCGTCTACCACGATCTCGTGTTTTCTCAGACAGAACTTAATCATATTCTTGACACAAGCTCAAATGATTTCTAAAGAATTTCAATGACTTCAGAAAACTTTTACAAGATTTCTATAGAGATTTCAGGGGGGCAACAAGATTCAATTTTTCAATTTTCAACAGAAAAGTATTAAAAATACATATAAATTTTCAATAATAATACTATTGAAATTTTTCAAAAAGTTCGTATAATATCACTTTAAATATTTTGAAATTAAATATCACTTGACAATATTTAACATTCGTAAAAATCTCTCGAATTTACAAGAACTTTAGAAAAGATATATTCAAATTCATTAAAATTTCTTGAAATTCTTAGAAACATCTTAAAATTCCTCGAAATTCCTTCATTTTTGTTAATTTTTCATGAGATTCCTTCAATTTTCAATAATCTTTTTAAAATTCCTCAAAATCCTTTGAAATATGTACTTTAAATTTCTCAAAACACTTCAAAATCTTTTAAAGTTTCTAAAAATCTCTTAAAATTTCCAGAAATCCTTTAAAATTCCATAAAACATTTTCAGCATCTCGTGAAATTCTTGAAAATTCCCTAAAGTGCATTAAAATCTATAAAAAAAAAAAAACTCTTGAAATAAACAATATCACAAAATCTCCTAAAAATCAAAAATGACTTGAAATTTTTTAAAATTCTATGAGGACTATTAAAATTCCTTAAAATCATTTTTAAAAAGTCAAAATTACTTACTATTTTTACAACCTTCTTAAATTCCTTTAGAATTCCACGAAAAACATTAAAATCCCTTAAAATACGCAAAGATTTCTTAAAATTCTTGAAAGCCTCTTGAAATTTCTTAAACTTCTACAAAATCTTTTATAAATCATAAAAATTTTGTGAAATCCTTTAAAATTCCT